>JACEFO010001238.1:0-338572 GCA_015342445.1 Digitaria exilis
ACGATTAAATGTCTAATGTGTTTATCTAAGATTGTGAGCAGAGTTGAGATTGTTACATCTATATTGCAAATATTGTCTCATATGTTGAATACAAGTTAAATGGCTCACAATGTTGAAAAGCAAGCAATTATTTGATCTCGTGATGATATTATGAACAAAATGTCCAAGCAAAGGATTGAATTATACATAGAGATGATTTTCATGATGAAGATACATATTGACAAGTCTCTAGAATTTTGATAAGCTTGATTTACTAGCAAAGGGATCATTATCAAATAATGGGTTTATTATCAAACAACATTGCAGAGGCTTCATGAGTTCAATATACATGGACATGGTGATATATCTTAGTTGATGGTCTAATTATTGAAGCTTGCAATATTTGGTTTATTCTCTTCAATCAAGAACAAGTATATGAAGAAGGCTCTCATATGCTTAATATTATATTGCCATTCATATGAAACTTTGATTGGCCGAATGGTGAAGGTATTGTCTAGTGCATTGAATCGATGGACGAGGCAAGGGTGAAGGGCAAGTGACGACTTGGCCGCGAAGAACCTAGCTAAGGTGAAGAGTCCAAGCCAATGGATAATCACCGAGGATCAACGGTCAAATGAGTATCATTCTGAATAGCAAAATATGTTATGATTGGTAAAGTGGAGTGACTTGTGATTAAAGAATTGTTTAATCATGCAAAATGGAATATCTCAAGTCACTAGCTCAAGATTGGATTTGCTCAAGTGTGATAGCAATGTTGGAAGCCCTCAAAGTGGATAATGATCAAAGTATGGTGTGATAAAGATCAAACAAACTCAAGTGGATTTCATGTATTTATTCCTTGACTTGAGTATAGGTATGCCGTACTATCAAGAGGGATGCAACATTTGCTTTTTGACGAATATCAAAAGTGCTCTTAGGAAACCTATGAGAGAATAGCCCTTTGAGTGACTTAATGAGAGTACTAACATCCTAGCTCTGCTAACTATGGTTGGTTCAACTTTTGGGATGAACTAACATCCTTTTGTGAGTTTTGGGTGCTAACTGGTACAGGCGGTCAGACCCCCTGTTACAGGCGGTCAGACCCCTGTAGGGCAACGGCTAGTTTTTCGAATTACAGGCGGTCTAACCGCCTGTGACAGGCGGTCTAACCGCCTGTCCAACGGCTAGTTGAGAAATGGATGCCTAGAAGTAATTTTTGGATGATCACCTAACTTTGAGAGAGAGCATTTTGCTCACTAACAAAGGCGGCCGAAATTCCGGTCTTGGGGTCGGATTTTCCGGGTGTCACAGAGAGAGGACCGGATTAAATTTAGGATTTTCCGGTGTGACTCTCCGTACTGAGTTTGAAATAGGGGTGTACCGGAAATTCCGGTCGCCCCGACGGAATTTCCGGTCATCTGACAAGCATAACGGCTAGTTTTTTGAGTGACCTCTATAAATAGCCCCCATACCCCTTCATTTGATGGAGCTGGTTCCCTTGACACACTACAACGCCCAAGAACACTAGAGAAAGGCAGCCAAGCTCTCCCCAACCTCTCTTTGTGAGATTTGTGAGATTCAAGCCATATCTTTGAGTTGGGTTGAGAGAGTAAGCTTTGTGTGAGCTTTGTGAGTTCAGTGAGCAATAGAGAGCTGAGAAGAGCATTCCCATAGCTTGAGCACTTGTGATTCGCGTCAACAAAGCCATTGGTGCATTTGTTACTCTTGGAGGTTCATCCTCCTAGACGGCTAGGCGTCGCCGGCTAGCTCCCAAGGTGTGGTGAGCAGCGGGAAGTCTGTGAAGGTTGCGCTTCGCCTCCGCAAGGGAAGAAGCAAGCTAGTGGAAGTGAGGAGCGGTTGAAAGAGACCCAACTTGAGTAGGAGGAGTTGAAAAAGACTCCGCCCAAAGAGTTCCTCAACGGAGAGTAGGATCCTTCGTGCTAGGCACGTGGTGGATCCGAACTTCGGTAAAACAAATCTTGTGTCTCTCCATTTACATTTGCATTGCCTCACTTGTGTATTTCTAGCAAAATATTGTGCTTCCGCTTCGATCTACTTGGGTGTGGTTATATTGTGTGCAGGGACTCTATTTATCATATATAGAAGCCACTCCCCAAGTTGTGTTGTGCTAGAAATTGTTTTGCAGCTCGAGGTGGATTTTGGTTCCTCTCTGTGACAGGCGGTCAGACCGCCTGTGACAGGCGGTCAGACCGCCTGTGCCTGGCAGCAAAGCAAAAGAGGGAAGAATTCGAAGAATTTGTTGGTAACGCCTATTCACCCCCCCCCCTCTAGGCGACATCTCGGTCCTTTCAATTGGTATCAGAGCCGAGGTCTCACTCCTAGGCTTAACCGCCGTGAGAAAGGATGTCGGAAATGTGTGAGGTAACATTTGAGCTTCTCGCTCTAGATGGCTCAAACTACTCTTCATGGTCTGCTCATATTCTTGATATTTTTAGTACCATGAGTTCTCTTGGAGAGCAAATTGTAGTTGCTAGCATTTTGCCCTCTCAATTTGGATGAGTTTAATGTTGATATGTCAACTTTGTCTAAAGAGGAGTTAGAATGTTGGCAACTCAACTTTGAAGCTACTAACCTATTGTGGAGATCCTTGAGTCGTGATGTGCAGGAGCTTGTATATAGACTTTGGAGTCTAGATGCACACATCAAATTTGGAGTTGATCAAGGATCTATACAATGAGGTTGATAGTGATGATGAAGAAGAAAGTAATGATGAATCACTTGAGGAATGCTCAACATCATCAAATTTCAGTCAAGAGCCTAATATGATATCTCTCAATAAAGAAGAAAGCCAAAAGCATCAAGTTTCGGTTTCTCTGGAACAGGCGGTCAGACCCCTTGTACCAGGCGGTCAGACCGCCTGTAGCAGAGAAGCTGAGTCCATGTGTGTCATGGGAAATTCTCAAGATTCGAGTCAAACTCCATCATATTCAGAAGATCATATGTCTCATGATGAAGTTAATTTATGCTTGATGAGCAAAAAGAAGAAAAACAAGTCAAAGAAGGGTGAAATTCAAAAGATTGAAGAATCAAGCTCTTCGGCCAAAGAAATTGATTTACTCAAAGCCAACTACGCCTCTTTGGTCTGTAAGTATGAATCATTGGAGAAAGATTATACTTGTGCTACTCAATCTCTTTCTTGTGTAAGTTTTTATAAAAAATCCAATGAGATGCTCATAGCTCAACTTGACAAGATTACTAGTGAGCATAAAATTTTGCAAGCAAATTACAAAGAACTTGAGTGCTCTCATGAGAAGCTTGTAGAATCATATGCCACACTTGACATAGCTCATGAGGATGTTTTATCTTCGGTAAAATCAATTAAACCTCTCTCACACCAATGCACATGCTCACTTGTCAATAATGTTATATCTTGCTCTAACTCGTGTGCACAAGCAAGCCAATCTAGCATTGAGCATGTATTTGTAGAAACTTGTGATGACCGCATTACACAAGAGAATCAAGAGACTATGCAAGAAGTCAATGTGCTTAAAGGAAGTTTGATTGAGTTGGATGGGAATAGCAAAGTGCAACCTTCTCAAGATAACCGTGATAACATGGTGAACAAGCTTGAGGAGAGATCAATCGCACCTTGCTCACTCCCTCAACAACACATCAAGATCAGCAAAAACAAGGTTGAAGAGAATAACAAGCTAGAGCATATCAAATGCTCTCATTGCTCAACTTTGGGGCATTATGCATTTTCATGCCCTACCAAGCTCAAGGGTGAAAAGACACTCTCTAAGAAGAAAAGAAGCTTATTCAAGAAGAGAGTGTGCTATGGTTGCAAGGAGAAGGGACATCTCATAGCCATGTGTCCGAATGTCACAAGTGTTGATGCCACTGGTGACAGGCGGTTAGAACGGCTGTCACGGCCGGTCAGACCGCCTGTAACCCAGGGTGAACCTCATCAGGGCAGCAACAAGAAAGAAGCTTCTCCTTCAACACATAAGCCCATAAACAAGCAAGATCAATTGATTCAGAAAGTAAAAGTGACAAGGAAGGTAAAATGTAGAATATGCTACACTTGTCGTCAAAAGGGTCACGTGAGCAAAGATTGCCCAAATGGTAACACTCTCAAGTCAGATCCTATTCAATATGATTTCAATAGACTTGGGAGAGACAAAGACGGTACTTGTGCTACTAGAGAAATTTCACCTCAAACTAGCATAAGGACCATTTGGATTCCTAAGCATCTTGTGACTAACCTTTATGGACCCAACAAGGTTTGGGTACCAAAGAACTCTTGCTAAGCTTGCAGGACCATCGAGATGCATTGGACACTTGACTAGAAGATATGAAATCAACGTTTGATCAAATGGTCAAGTGACGAGCCTCTATGTGCAAAATCCTACATCCAATGCTATCTCGGTAACAAATGCAAAATGTCGAGTCATACAATCTGTCATTCCTACATTAACATGCTTACATCCTTAATTTCATATTTGTTTGGCATGTGAGAATGACTTTGACATTTTTATTCAAAATTTACTCTCTTTCCATATGATGCTCTTAATGGCTCTCTATGAGAGCATATGTCTTGTTAATGTCAGAAAATATACATCATGGTTTGTTCATTGACATTTGGAACAAGAAAATTGGAAGATCATCAAATTGTATATCATCTGACACAGGCGGTCAGACCGCCTGTGACAGCCGGTCAGACCGGATGTGGCCAGATGAACAAAAGTGCTCAGTCAAGTGTGCTTCTCTTGTCTTATAAATTGGTTACACATATAGCAATCATTTGATGATCATGCATCCATGGTAAAGAATCTCTTGGCATAATTTCAATTGGCAAATTATCGATATGCTTTGACCAAGTCTTGTGAATAGCACTCCTCTATGTTCAAATGGATGAAAGAGCAATTAAATTGAGAAATTCAATATCTCTTGCACTAATTGAGGGGGAGCCTATTTCACAAATTGTGTCGCTTGTGGGACTAACATTTCTTCTAGTGAACTTGTAGTCTCATGTTTTGTGCACCTATATGCTATCTCTCATCTTTATGTCAAATGAAAGAAAATAAAAGGGGATAAGAGTTAGCTGAATTCTTATGTCAAAATATGCACAAAAATTGGAAGGCTAAAGGCAAAGGTATGTGTTTATGCTTTCACACTCTTATCCTCATGCATCTAGGCCATATTATCATGCTAGTGTGTGCATTTGTATGTAATTGTTTCATCTCATTCTATTTATGGATATCTAGTTGATGCCTTTCTTTAAAACTTGACCTAGTGTCATGAAGGTGGTACTTTTGTAAGGTATGAGCTAAGAATGCCATGAGTAACATTGATTTAGAAGGGATGTGTGCTCTATGTGACATAGGATAGAATTTTTGCAAAAACTCAACTAGCATGTCTAGGAAATGTGAAATTTGAAAAATATTTGGTTCTTTGTCTTCGTGACTCTATTGATCCACTTGTGACTATTGTTCACTATGTTTGTTTGATGGCTAGTCACAAGTGGTGAGATTTCTTTCTCAAGTCCATAATTATCCTTTATCTCTTGGAAGTATCAAGAAGTGCATTCACTCTGGATTATCCTATACTCTTCCAAGAAACTGAGAATTTGGATTATATCTCATCTAAAATCTTATGTCCTAATTTTGTGAAGAAAGGAAAAATCTAAGCTTTGGATCAATGTTCATTTACATATCTCATATCCAAGCTTTATGGAGAAAATTTGAAGTGCAAAAATTCTACACCTTGATCTACAAATCACCTCCAATTGAAAATCTTCCAGAAAAAACCAACATCTGCCTCTCTGGGCACAGGTGGTCTGACCGCCGGTCACAGGCGGTCTGACCGCCTGTACCCAGACTTACCATTTTACCACCCCGTGAATCTACAGTGGAGATTTCATCCTCATTTACTCCTCACCACATCTGCATCTTCCTCCTCCCGTCCTCCACGAGCTCCACGCCGCCATCTCTCTCTCTCCATGGCGATTTGAGGATTCAACCAAGGAAAAGGTCGCCCCATTGAAGAAATCAATTCTCCTCCATCGGTTTAACCGGCTCCCAACCGGTTGCATCGATTCAAATCGAGTTTTCTCTCTCCAAGGTACTTTCAAACTTGCTTTGACCCGATCTATCTCCTCCATGGATTAGTTTGAAAACCCCTTGGTACATCATCTACTGACAATGCCTAGAAGCTATTCCCCAAGTTTCATTCGATTCCGTTGGGTAGATTGGTGGGAACCGAATTTTTGGTGTCACTGCAATAGGCGGTCTAGACCGCCTGCACAGGCGGTCTGACCGCCTGGAGTTTTGAAACCCAAAATTCGATTTCTTCAATTTATTCAACTCATCTATGACTAGGATTGTATCTTGTGCCTAAATGATCATATCTTGAACATATATCTCCTCAGATTGTGGCTAGAATACTTTGGCCTGTTCTGGGCACAGGCGGTCTGACCGCCTGTTACAGGCGGTTCGACCGGCCGTGCCCGAGCAGACCAAATTGCTCTTGTTGCCTATCTTGTCAATCTATTATCAGTTCTTGTGTCTCATATACATCATGTTTATATCCTTGGTGACACAGGACAGCAGTCATGCCTAAGAACACTCATGCAGAAAGAACCAAAAAGGCAAGGGCAGATAAGTATAGTGGACAAGATGAAGGAAGAGTTCTGAGAGAAAGAAAAAGGCCTCCTGTTGATGATGTGATTGAGGAAGAAGGAGATGACACCACAAGTTCAAATGACAATCCTGAATATGTGGCGCTGACTCATAGTGGCAGGAGACTTGGAGAGGATGATACTGAGGATATCACATATGGCGGGCCTGGTAATGCAGGAGATGAGAGCAGCGGTGATGGTGAACATGGAGATGATGGCACTAGTGATGATGATGGTACAAATGATGAAGACAGTGATGATGCAGGAAATAATCAAATGCCCACCATTCGCAGACCTTTCTATGCCTACGGCAGAGCACCAGTAGATTATATTGGTGATCGGATGGCAGCTACTGCAAAGAAGCTTAGAGGTGAAAATCCTTATGAAAACCCAAGGTTTGGTGGTGAACCAAGGTTCTGGTCTCAATTCCAACAAGATTACTATACTTCAGCCATCATCAGAAAGCTAAGATTACTCATGAGGCTCAGTTTGTTGATTGGCCATATATGAGCAAGAAGAACAATGCTATTTTCAATGAGGTAATCAATGCTTGTGCTGAAAAGAGGATCAAGCACATTATGGGTTTCAAGCAGAATTGGAACAAAGAAATCATTGCACAGTTCTATGCCACGGTTTACTTTGGGCAATGGAAGGGAGAGAGAGCTATGCTATGGATGACAGAAGGTGAGCGCTATCACATCACCTATGACCACTTTGCTAGACTTCTTAAGCTGGGGGCAGAGGATGCTGATTATCCAAAACTTCATGATGCAAATGTGCTTGAGAGTCATGAGCTGAGCTTTATGTATCCTAGAGATAGAAGAGCCGACTGGGGCAAAGTCAATGGCCTTTATTCATATTATGGAGTGCTCTATCGTCTCTTTAGAAAGACTCTCACTCCTAGAGATGGGAACACATCTGATATCACTCTTTATCAGAGGAACTTGATGGCAGCCATGAGACCAGGGGCACCTCAATTTAGTGTTGGGGATTTCATTTGGCATGAGATCAAGTATGTGTCTGAGACTCCTCAGAAGACTTGCAGCTACAGCCCAATTCTCATGCTCCTGTTAAAGAAGGTGACTGGAATCAAGTATCCAGCAGATGTGAAGCACAAACCCTTGAGACCATCAGTTAGTAAAAATCCAAGGGTTCCATCACCTCCAGCAGAGATTCTAGAAGAACCACAGCCTCAGCCACAGGTACAACAGCCGGTTGTGCATGGAGATGCAGGCGGTCTAGACCGCCCGCACAGGCGGTCTGACCGCCCGTTGCAGGGAGAGCAAGAAAAGTCCACTTCTCCAGTTAAAAAGTTCTTCAGCTACTTCATGAATATCTGCAAGAGTCAGAGGGCTATTCAAATTGAGCAGCAGAAACAATGGAGAGAGAACAAGAAGACTAGGGACTCGATCAAAATGATGCATAACTCTATGGGTGTCAGTCCAGCTCGTTCACCTATCTCTCCCATGCCTCCGGAAGTTCAGTTTCCCTCAGAAGAAGAAATGGTAAAAAGTTATGAAGACTCAGGGATTCTTCATCAATATGGCAGCATGCTTGCTCCTTACATGAGTGGTGCCTTTGCTTCTCAACCTCCACCTTATGGACCTCCACCTTCTTTCCCACCTGTCTATGGAGGTATGCCAGCACCCATGTATGGATCATATCCTCAGATGCCTCCTCTTCCAGCTTATGGCAGTGTTCCCGGACCTTCTTTCCAACATCCGGCTCATGCACCTTCCTCATCCACTGATGCACCGGGTGATGCTACTATGGGAACTACAAGCGAGGACTTTGCAGCAGCAGCTACGGCTTCATTCTTTCAGCCCTCCAATAATGCTTTTGCCAATGAATGGCACATGTGATCTATGGATACTTTTGTTCTTCTCGAGGCCCTTTTATGGATGTTTGATGACAAAGGGGGAGAAGAATATGGATTAAAGCTGAATATGGATTAAAGCTTTGTGGCTGTTCAAAGTTCATTTTCATAAGTTTATTGTACTATCTTTGGTGAAAATGGAACTTTGTAACAATCTAGTACTCTAATCTCTTTGTGGACTTGAGAACATTTGTAATGTGTGCTATTATGAGTGTTGAACTTTATTTATGTATCATAAGTGACTTGTGCTAGAGTGATATGCATATTTGATTGATGATTGTTTTTGTGTATGTGCTGTCTGGGCACAGGCGGTCTGACCGCCTGGCTCAGGCGGTCTGACCGCCTGTCACCGGACAGCAACACACATATTTTTCTTGTGTGGATTTTGTCATATGTCATATGCATCACGGCTTATCATGTCATACACATCTGATGCATCCATATATTCTGAGATATAGGGGGAGTTTCCATGTTTTACATATAAATGTGTGTAATTGGCATTTGAGGCCAAATTGGAAAAAGTTCACTCAAAGCACACATTTAGGGGGAGCTTGCTCTATGTCTAAGAATCTGAAACTAATTCATTGATATATCTCTAAGCTTTAATCGAGTTGTCATCAATCACCAAAAAGGGGGAGATTGAAAGTGCATCTAGGCCCCTAAGTGGATTTTGGTGAGTTGATGACAATACGATTAAATGTCTAATGTGTTTATCTAAGATTGTGAGCAGGTTGAGATTGTTACATCTATATTGCAAATATTGTCTCATATGTTGAATACAAGTTAAATGGCTCACAATGTTGAAAAGCAAGCAATTATTTGATCTCGTGATGATATTATGAACAAAATGTCAAGCAAGGATTGAATTATACATAGAGATGATTTTCATGATGAAGATACATATTGACAAGTCTCTAGAATATTTGATAAGCTTGATTTACTAGCAAAGGGATCATTTATCAAATAATGGGTTTATTATCAAACAAACATTGCAAGGCTTCATGAGTTCAATATACATGGACATGGTGATATATCTTAGTTGATGGTCTAATTATTGGAAGCTTGCAATATTTGGTTTATTCTCTATCAATCAAGAACAAGTATATGAAGAAGGCTCTCATATGCTTATATATTATATTGCCATTCATATGAAACTTTGATTGGCCGAATGGTGAAGGTATTGTCTAGTGCATTGAATCGATGGACGAGGCAAGGGTGAAGGGCAAGTGACGACTTGGCCGCGAAGAACCTAGCTAAGGTGAAGAGTCAAGCCAATGGATAATCACCGAGGGATCAACGGTCAAATGAGTATCATTCTGAATAGCAAAATATGTTATGATTGGTAAAGTGGAGTGACTTGTGATTAAAGAATTGTTAATCATGCAAAATGGAATATCTCAAGTCACTAGCTCAAGATTGGATTTGCTCAAGTGTGATAGCAATGTTGGAAGCCCTCAAAGTGGATAATGATCAAAGTATGGTAGTGATAAAGATCAACAAACTCAAGTGGATTTCATGTATTTATTCCTTGACTTGAGTATAGGTATGCCGTACTATCAAGAGGGATGCAACATTTGCTTTTTGACGAATATCAAAAGTGCTCTTAGGAAACCTATGAGAGAATAGCCTTTGAGTGACTTAATGAGAGTACTAAACATCCTAGCTCTGCTAACTATGGTTGGTTCAACTTTTGGGATGAACTAACAATCCTTTTGTGAGTTTTGGGTGCTAACTGGTACAGGCGGTCAGACCCCCTGTTACAGGCGGTCAGACCCCCTGTAGGGCAACGGCTAGTTTTTCGAATACAGGCGGTCTAACCGCCTGTGACAGGCGGTCTAACCGCCTGTCCAACGGCTAGTTGAGAAATGGATGCCTAGAAGTAATTTTTGGATGATCACCTAACTTTGAGAGAGAGCATTTTGCTCACTAACAAAGGCGGCCGGAAATTCCGGTCTTGGGGTCGGATTTTCCGGGTGTCACAGAGAGAGACCGGATTAAATTTAGGATTTTCCGGTGTGACTCTCCGTACTGAGTTTGAAATAGGGTGTACCGGAAATTCCGGTCGCCCCGACGGAATTTCCGGTCATCTGACAAGCATAACGGCTAGTTTTTGAGTGACCTCTATAAATAGCCCCCATACCCCTTCATTTGATGGAGCTGGTTCCCTTGACACACTACACGCCCAAGAACACTAGAGAAGGCAGCCAAGCTCTCCCTAACCTCTCTTTGTGAGATTTGTGAGATTCAAGCCATATCTTTGAGTTGGGTTGAGAGAGTAAGCTTTGTGTGAGCTTTGTGAGTTCAGTGAGCAATAGAGAGCTGAGAAGAGCATTCCATAGCTTGAGCACTTGTGATTCGCGTCAACAAAGCCATTGGTGCATTTGTTACTCTTGGAGGTTCATCCTCCTAGACGGCTAGGCGTCGCCGGCTAGCTCCCAAGGTGTGGTGAGCAGCGGGAAGTCTGTGAAGGTTGCGCTTCGCCTCCGCAAGGGAAGAAGCAAGCTAGTGGAAGTGAGGAGCGGTTGAAAGAGACCCAACTTGAGTAGGAGGAGTTGAAAAAGACTCCGCCCAAAGAGTTCCTCAACGGAGAGTAGGATCCTTCGTGCTAGGCACGTGGTGGATCCGAACTTCGGTAAAACAAATCTTGTGTCTCTCCATTTACATTTGCATTGCCTCACTTGTGTATTTCTAGCAAAATATTGTGCTTCCGCTTCGATCTACTTGGGTGTGGTTATATTGTGTGCAGGGACTCTATTTATCATATATAGAAGCCACTCCCCAAGTTGTGTTGTGCTAGAAATTGTTTTGCAGCTCGAGGTGGATTTTGGTTCCTCTCTGTGACAGGCGGTCAGACCGCCTGTGCCTGGCAGCAAAGCAAAAGAGGGAAGAATTCGAAGAATTTGTTGGTAACGCCTATTCACCCCCCCCTCTAGGCGACATCTCGGTCCTTTCAATTATCATTTAATATTTTATAATTAATAACCATTCTTGATTTCCCTCTAGCTATTTCAGCATGATTTCTAACTATAAATGCTGTTGATCTATGGGGACTTCTACTTTCTCTTATGGCGCCAAATTTTAATAATTCTTCTATATGCATTTTAAATTCTTCTATATCTTTAGGTGTTGCTTCTATAGGACTAGTTTTGATTATATAATTTGGATTTATTATGTTAATTTTACATATTATACCGTTCTTTTCCCCATGTTTCATAGGTATTTCACCAATTATTTGAATATCTTCCAGTCTTTGTATTATTTTATCTATGTCTTTTTTAGATTTTATATCTCTATACCAGTTTGGCGCTAAAGATTGAAGACCAATGCATTCTATGCTTGAGTTTATTATATAAAAGTCTTCTATATTTTCCCCTAGCTCATTATCTATGTAGCTATCAAGTGTTATTCTTTCAACTGCTTGAATTTCTGAATTAGACTGTTCTAATTTAGCATTATTTGTCTTTCGTACTTCTACTATATATGGAATATTATCTTGGTGAGGAATAAATGTTATTCCCTGTTCATGTATAATTGTTGTTTGTACAGAATATTGTAAAAATCTTAGTCCTAATCACATGTCAACATTTATCATAGATAAATCTCTTATTGTAATTTCATCTATTACATACTTAGTGTTATTTATTTGAATTTCTACATTATATGCTATTTGATTATGAGGTCTTTTTATTCCTGACATATCAGTAGATATTTCTGCTTTATCTTCATCTATTGTATGAACTATTTCTGGGCATCTGGCAAAATATTTATCATCTATAATATTTTTTGTGCAACCAGTATCTACCAACGCTAAAGTTTTATAAGTAATAGATGGTGTTAAATTTAATTTTACAGGTATTCTGATTCCTACTATTTATTTAAATGGTAACCTAACTATATATTTGCTACCATAATTTATTATAGCTTCTTTTAATTGCATGGCCTTATCATCTTTTCTATTTATTTCAGTTTGATCTTTTAACTCAGTATTACCAATATTATCTTCGATCTTTCTTACTTCACCAGATTCTAATTTAAATCTTAGCTCCTCTAATTCTGCTTCTAAAATATTTATTCTATTTTCTAAATTTCTAACTCTTTTTGTTAATAATCTATCTTCTGGTTCTAATTCTTCCTCTTGCCTCCAATTCTGGTTATTTATTTTTAAGCATGAAACACACGCTTGATTTAAGCATTTACTACATGAGACCCTATTTTCTTAACTAGGGTACAATATACAGAAAGTGCACTTTATATTGTAATCACCTCTTCCTTTTATCCAATCATGTTCACAACTCTCTTGATCCATTAATTCAATTTTTTCTGAACTTTTAGTATTGTTAATTAATGGTATATCTAATCCTTCCATAGCATTATCTAGATTGCATAAATCTTCATCACTTAAAGAGTTTATGAAATCTTTGTGACTTTGTGCATTATTTTCTTCTTCTTCTACATAATTTTTTAATAAAAGTTGTTCCATAATCTTCCACGGTTCTTTTTTATCTATGGAATGTTCAATATTATTATACTGCACAACTTCTTCAGATTTATAATTCTCTAAAGGATTCTTTTTCAACTTGCCTTCTTGTTTCTTTGTTACAATTGATATTTTAGAATATTTATTTTCTAATTATCTTTCCTTCTTGGTTTGATTAAGTGTATATATTTCTCGTCTGAAGTAATTTTCTTTTTCTCTTATAGCATTCCATTCACAAATCCTTGATGTAAAATATTCATCAGAAGCTTTTCTTAACTTCTGCTCATAATATTTAATCTGACTTTCTAAATCTTTCATAATTATTTGACTGAAAATTTACAAATTTTAAAATTTTAACAATTTTCAGAAAATCCCTTCAAATTCAAAATTATAAACCAACTAGGCTCTGATACCAGGGTCGGGGCGGGGCGGTATATATATATAAAAACAGGCAAAGTATGTCTGGACTCAAGACACACTTCGAAAAATATTCGAAAATTCTCGAGCTACTATTCACTGCACTATTCAAATTCAGGGTACTATTCAAAATCTTCGGCTACTATTTAAATTCAGCGCGAATATGAACAGTGACGATGCACTCACTGAGTGCACCGGCCACTCACTACTATGCACTTACTATTCTTTACACTATTCCAGGCACTCGGGTCGCTTTCACGGTATGCGCAGGCGCGTGATTAGGGAATATTCAGTGGGATGTGTCGCTTTCAGTGAATAATCTAAGCTCTTGATTAGACCTAATTGGCTCTATTATATTCTCAGGATCTTTGGCGAGGCTGGTGAGGCCAAACGGTTCTGCCGGCGTGCGAGCAGACGGGTGTGTTGATTCTACTGGGTACTCACCGTACGCTTCGCGAGTTTGCATCAGAAGCAGCTAATCCTTTCCCAGGCTATGCCCTAGCCACGGCGATATGTGGTGAGGTTCTATCGTCTCCCAGGCAGTTCCACTCGAAGGGAACACTTCTCTACGGACATGGGCTCTCTCAGGCGCCTCTCCATGGGCTAAACGAGAGCAACTCAACGCAGAGGTTTCTCCTATAGGGTCCCTAGCATAGAAACTCTCCACATATAGAAGGGCTAATGCAAAGCAGAGATTTTCAAAGCAAGAACCACTCCATTTTAGCAAACAGGCTTACATACGGCTTTCCCTTTCGGGAAGCCCCAAGCACTTAGCACAAACCTGATTACCTTACACACGCAGGAGGTAGTGACCTTCCTTTGTTCTCTAATTTACAATGGGGGTGGAGTGATACAGTGGTGGTCTTCGTGGTTCTGCGGATGCTGGTCTGCGTCGGATTGCGGATGCGAATGCCTTCTGAAGGAGCCTGGCTTCTCCTTTTATAGCACGAGTGGCCAAAAATTAGAGAAAAAGAGCTTTATTTTTATAGAGAATTAGCAAGGCTAATAAGAATTAAAAGAGATAAAAAAAATTCTGCTGGAAGTTCAGAAATCAAGAAAGAAGTAAAGCCATCTAAGGATAAAAACGATAATATGCACAAAGAAGATCAGTTAAATACGAAAGATAAAAATATAGGTCTAGCAAAAACTACATCAGTAAGTGAAGAAGAACAATGGAACATGAATGATAAATTACTACAACAAAGTTATGAGGAAGAAGAAGAATTAATAAACGAAATCTATAATGAACAACAACTTAAAAATGACGCTGAAGATCATAATGATTTCATAAATTCATTAGATGAAATTGGATTACATAACTTAGACAATGCTATGGAAGCCATGGATGTAGGAGTTAGTAAAAGAAAAAGATATGGTGAAGACTCAATAAAAAGAGAAGAACAGCAAGAAAGACCCTCTAGATCAGCAGGAACATGGCCACCTCCAAAAGAAGAATTTCCATATAATTATATTCCAGGCCAATATGCATATATGGGCTTAAAAAACGAAATTTTGAAAAACCAGTAAAATTTCAGAATTATAAGAGTGAAGGAGAAATATTAAATTTATCAGCATATGACCCAATAGATTGGCCAAATGTACTAAGCATATGGAAAGGTTTAATAGTTCAAAAATATATACAGAATCAACATAATATAGGAAATAGGGTAGAAGATATGATAACATATTTAGAAACATTTTTAGGCGAAGCAACAAAAGTTCTATGGGAACAATGGGTAGAATCATATCCAGATAAATATGAAGAATTGAAAAGAGCAGGAAGTAATCCATATAATTTTGCAAATATAATATCACATCTTATTATAGCAGAAGATCCAGAATTAGGAAATACCGCATTACAAAACGAAAGATTAAGAGAAATAGAAAAATTAACCCTAAAAAATTGGAAAGGTATAAAGGAATTTTCACAACATTATTTATACAATGCAACCACTCCAAAGCAAGGATTTAATCAAGGAGTAGTGGAAAGATATTTTAATAAGTTACCTGATCCCTTAGGTAGCATGATATTTGAAGAATATAAAAAAGAAACGCAAGGACAAGTTATTAATATAACTCAAGCCATAACATTTGTGTTCAAACAGTTAAGAAAAATATGTACAAACATACAAGCTCAAAGATCTATGAAGCATTCAGACTATAATTTTTGCAATAATATAGTCCAAATACCTTTAACATATGGAGAAGAAAAACACGGAGCTAAAAAGTTTAGAAAACCACAAAGAAAGTACAACAATCCTAGAACAAAGAGAAGATATTTTCTAAGAAGATCTGATAATAGGCCACCATTCTTACACAAGAGAAATGTAAGATGATATAACCCCAGAAAGAATTATGATAAAACATGTAGATGCTTCATATGCAATTCACCCGACCACCTAAGCAAACCTGTCTGAATAAAGATCAGAAAAGATACTCTAGTAAATATGAAGAACAAGAGAAGGTATTTATAGTGGATAGTGTAAATGAGAATATCTTAATGTGTGATGACGAAAATGACGAAATAAAAGATGATGAGTCTATATACTCTATCATTGAAACAGATGAAATAGAAAATATTGAAACAGAATATGAATCAAGTGATGAAGAACCAGATTAAATAGAAGATTTAGCAGGATTAAAAATTGAAATGATGAATCAAACAGAGTGTAAACATGGCTGGATAAGAGGAAAAGGAGACTATAATGTAAAGTGTACTTTTTGCATATATTATCCAAGTCAAGATAATAGAGCTACCTGTAGCACGTGTCTTAAGCAAGCATGCATTGAATGTTTGAAAGCAAAAAAGCTGGCTTGGAGACATGAATTAGAATTTGAATCTGAAGATAAAATTTTATCTAGTAGAGTTCGAACATCAGAAAATAGAATAAATAAGTTAGAAGTAGAATTAGAAATATTGCAGGCAAAAGTTGGCAACAAAATTGAAAGGAAAGATGAAATTATTGAAAACCAAGAACAAACGATATATATATATATATATATATATATATATATATATATATATATATATATATACATATACATATATATATATACATATACACATATATATATATATATATATATATATATATATACATATATATATATATACATATATATATATACATATATATATATATATACATATATATATATAGCACGTTACAGCTGGATTTGAATCCTCTACTTTTGGAATACACAGGTTCCCACTTGCAGGTGCCTTGGTGGACTCTTATTCTCCTTCCTCCGCATTCTCTCCAGGTTGCCACTTGTAGATGCCAAAGTGGAACAACAAGGCCCAGAGATGGGTGATGAGCTCGCCACCCTGCGAGAGGTGCTGCATGTGAGCCTCCACTTCGCCATACGGCGCGGCGTAGACCAACGCCTGCACCCAGTAACATGCCAGGAATCCCCAAAGGCTGGACCGATCCTCGGATAACTCATTGTAAATATTCTTCCCCATTTTCACAGCCGCCACAAACAAGATATTGTCCTCGCCATCAGCTTCTGCCAACGTGTTCATGGCCTGTAAGATATCCTCAGCCCCGCTCAAAGCTGACCTTGTTTGCTTCGCAAACCGATTGTAAATGTGCTTTGCGACCCAGGACACCCCAGGGAGTAACTCTGGCGCTGACACCACCAAGTAGGCGCAATACTTGGACAGAACAATAGCCACATGCCGGTTCTTCGCTGCTTCTCCAACTCCTGCTGACGCACTAGCAGTCCCCTCCTGCTCCTGCCTCTGATCTGCTAGTTCGCAGTACCATGTTGAGATGTAAAACCCCATAACCCGCGCTACGAACGCTTCTGCTTTCTCAAAGCCTGCATTGTCCTCAATGAAGGGTAACCAATGCTCTCCTATTTTATCATTCTCGATGTTATCAATAAAATCAGCAATTGATTGCTTCACCTTGTCATCCAACCTAATGGCATCTCCTTTAGCGTTGCTGCTGCCACACAAGTCCCTGAGCACCTGTCCAATGTATTGGAGTCCAGATATCTCAAGCAAGGGAGCACATTTCCCACAAAGACTGGATATTGTGCTGAATGACATGCACCCTCCGCTGCTCACTTCATCTATTAATGAATGCTGACCGAGCTTATCTTGCCAGAGATAGCTGTCAAACCAATTAGTCCTGGTAACCATAGACGCTTTCAATCTTATCCACCATGACCAGCTTATCTGCCTGCTGTTTTGGTTCTTCTGTTTCCTGGCGTAATCACAGGCCAAGTCGACTCTCGCCCAATTTGATGTCCAGGACCAGATCAACTGCACCAATTGCAGGATAGCCAGGGACACCAATATGAAAAGAGTGATGGTAAGATCTGCTGTATGCGGGCTATTCATTGTTCCAGGAATGGCAACCGCTACCCCAACAAAACATATTCCGATCAATGAAGCGCATGCCCAGAAACTAGCAGATTTTGCTTGATAGTAGCAATGGAATGCATTACCGGTGAAAAAGACATCATAGAGAAAAGCTAGTTCAACCTCAATAAACTTGAAGACCCACTTGTAGTCAATCAAAAGTGAAGTATAATCAGCGATGCTCGGTGCTGCTGCAGTGTTGCTCAACCCAAGGATATGGCCTTGAAGCAAATGAGACAGAGAGAATGACAAGCACACATCTTGACAGGGCTGCAGCTGATCCCGTTCTTTGCATACTTGCTGTATATCAGCCATGCTAACTGCATTACTCAGAACCTCTTCATAGGATCCCAGTTCATCCATGCCAGGGGGCAAATCAACTATCAGATCTTCCAAAGGATCACCTACCGTATGTCTCAAATGATCTTCAATCTCGCTTTTCATTGCTAAAGCTATTAGGTCAGGACGACAACCGGTATGCACATTTTGTAAAGTGGGCTTCATTCTTCTTGGAAGCACAAGAGCCATTGATCTATGAATACCCTTGCAAATAGTAATGGCAGTCAACAAGACGACGGCTTTGTTGGCCATGTTATCATCATCAGTGGGGATGGTTGTGGAGCTCATCATCAGGACATATCCGCCATAGAAGCCAAGGTTGTAAAGCAGATTGAAGAGTGGGCTCTTGTAGTCACGGCCTTTGTCGGCGGCAGCTGAGTTGACACAGCCGTACAGGGCGAGCAAGGACACAGCCCATACCGGATACATCTCGCTCTTCACTGAGGAAGATTGCATTCGACCAATTGTGTATGCCGCAAGGGGCAGAGAAAAAGTGCTTCCAGCCAAGAAGCCATATTGAATAATCCAGCCACTGGACCAGCGACGACATGGCCCAAAGCAAGCTTGACAGAACATGAGGGCAATCGCTATCAGTGCCAATGCCTTGGTACAACTAGGGCTTCTCCATACATCTATGAGATCCTGCCACCTTGAGATAACTCTGTACGACCCCACCAGACACACTGGTAGCAAAGCTGCAGCCAAGAAGTACTTTCTATTGGACCAACGGCGCCAGAAGCCAAAGGCAGCAACACAGATAAGGAGGACAATAATGGCCATCGGCAAAAATTCCAACAGATCAATAAAGAGCAGTGTATCCCACAAGAGCCATTGATGCAACAAGGTTGTTGAGGTTGCATCTCCAAAATTACCCAAGCGACGGTAGCCTACCTTCAAAATAGACAAAATAGTACTATATTAGGGCTCATTTGGAAGGCGGGACATGAAAAACACAGAGGAGTCATGTTTCTCCAATCCAATAGGACTTATGCCATATTTGGTTCGCCAACTTTCCCGTCACATCGAGTCACATCTTCACTCACAGACATGTTTATCAATGCACTATTCACACCTCCAACTATCCTCAACTTCTCCAACTAAACAAGGCCTTAGAAACATAGGAATTGAGAAAAAGCCCTTTACAGCCTGTTTGGATCCCAAGAATTGAAACTGTTTCTAGTAATTTAAAAAAAAACTCGACCTGCGGGGGCTAAGACCATCCCCGAAGTGTTTCATTACTAGAAGAAGACATTCTCGCACAGGTCGAGAAACCCCCAAACCCCTCTCCGTCCCTTACATAAGGGCCACACGTTCCTTGTGAGAGTCGGGCCGGTGCTTAGCACCGTTACCTGCGACTGGGCTGGGCCTTAACCCGTGCTTTGGGATTACGGAGAGGCGAGGGGATTTTTTAACCTAGGTCATAATTCGTCCCCACTGGGAATCAAACATGGGACCTGGGAGGTGCAGCCAGAGCTCCTAACCACTAGGCTAGAAGTCCATTTGCCTGTTTCTAGTAATTTGATTCTTGGTTTTGCATTCTAATGGAATTGATTGTGGTGGAATCAGATTCAAATGAAATTTTCTTGTTTGGCTGTCATGGAATCCATTTCTAAGAATCGAATTGCAGGTGTTCTTTGGATGTTCGAATATGGAATCTCAAGGTTGCTCTCACTCCCATCCGCACTCTCTATCACTCTGACACACACCCAAGGGATAATTCTGAACTTTTAGTAATTAATGATATACAGCATACTGAAAATATTGATCCAAAGACATGATCTCCACCAAACAGTGCTCGCCATGCACCAACACAAAATTAGCATATAATCTCAGCTGAAAAATGAATATTTGCGGACATAAGAAAACAGATAACCCAACTATCAAAAGAAACATACAGGTAACTTAAGGACAAGAACATATTTGGGTCACCAGAATAGTATTTCAACGGCATAGATCTCAGACACCAAGTAAAATATGATTATCCTCACATTACGTAAAGAGCAAACTTTCTCACTTGTGGAAGACTAAAGAACACAATTAATGAGAAAATTAGAAGAAAAGATGAGATAAGTAGAAAAGAGCACTTGAGACTTCGTTGGAGGTAGAAGAAGGGCTGAGATAGATTTGTAATGTGTTTTTCAAGACCACCACAGAGTTGTACTAGTTACAATTCTGAACAGTGAGCAACTAAATTTGCGTACTACACATAACACAATTACAGATGAATCTCATTATTTTTTTCCGAGAAACTGCATATCCATATTACAAATGTATAAAGAAGGATGAACCCAATGTGACAGTAATTAGTTTCTGCGCTGTTTCAGCTTGCAGAATTTATTACTCGCTACTATTTTCTATTTATGTGATGGAGGTAGAAAGCAAATAGTGATAAGATGTTGTGGGTCATTATCAAATGCAACATCCAAAATAAGATAGTGGTGCTATCACTTGCAACTACTGCGTTTGCACATCCAACCAGCAGACACCATCTTAACTAATCTGGAGGCTGACAGTAATTAGCTTCTGTGCTGTTTCAGCTTGCAAAATTTATTACTCGCTACTATTTTCTATTTATGTGAGGGAGGTAGAATGCAAAGAGTGATAAGATGTTGTGGGTCATTATCAAATGCAACATCCAAAAGATAGTGGTGCTATCATTTGCAACTACTGCGTTTGCACATCAAACCAGCAGACACCATCTTAACTAATCTGGAGGCACACTACTAAAATAATTGATATGATGCAACAGTGGGTAACATCTCCTTGCTACCACGGATTCACAGCGCGACAAAAACAGTTCAATTAAGATTCGATAGAGAGGGGAGGGAAGGAAGAGGAGAATACCTGCGGTGTCGCCATGTTCCGGCGAATCGTGGATGGCGTCTTGGATGAGAACGGCAAGCGGCACAGGCGGAGAAGGCCAGAGAGTCTATGAATATTTTTGGTCGTTAGCTGCAACATGAATTACAACCTTGCTTCAGTACAACTACGAAAAGTACTATAACAACACAACTAGCAGTAATTCAGCTCCTACATAAATAAAATAGGTAGATAAAACAAGGTATAGTAAACGATCAAGCAGATGAGCACATCAAGAAGATAGACATCAGATATAAGCTACGAATGTATCTACAATGCACGCAACAGTTAGATACATATATTTTACTTGCAGTATTCTGATCAGCATCGAAAATAAGGGAAGAACAAGACATATAAATCTCTACATCTCGTAGAAATAAGGAATAGTTACAAATGAAAAAAAAATAGAAAACTGAAACAGAAAGAAAGATGGAATACACTACTATAACAGGGGCAGGGACCAACGTTAGGTACAGGCAAGTATCTGCAAGGAAGGTACATGAAACCATCAAAAAGAAGGATCAAAGATCACAGGGTAATGGGTAGCTGAGCTAGGAAAGGTAGATGACCGTAACAATGTTAATGTATGCATTGACCGACACCCACAAGCTGGCTCGAATTTTCAGCCACCCTCTGCTTCAACATCCACCGTTCTTTCCATTCAGCTGGTATTCTGCCAACCAACAGCAAGCTGCTGGTGTAGTACTCTATTAAATGACTAGAACTACCAGGAGGCAATTTTGCAAATCGCGCCAGATTTATGCATGGAGGCCCCAGTTCATTGGACTAACCTAAGCAAAATGACATGTTGTCGCAGCTACTATCTCAAAGATACATATATTGCATAGAAAACATATGATCTGCAACAGAGCATTGTTGGATGTGCCTCTTACTAACGAAACGTCATATAAATGACTAGTAACGATGGCTCCGACACAGGGTTTACTTTATCGGTGATAAAATTCCGATATATCCGATTTGCCGGTGGGGCCCGGTAAATTTAGTGATTTTGAAATTTGCCCGCCGGCCCACATACCCCAGTCGGAGTCCGACATCTGTATATGCTTGTATTGAAATACAAGTTTGTATGACTGAATGATTTTTGTCTCACACAAAAGAACTAGACCACATAAGCATAGCAGTATCAGACAATAATAATTTTTGGACAACATTTCAGACAAAGTAGATTGTTGGATAGCTAGCAAATTGGAACCTGACTGACCTCTTGCTCCCGACTAGCTGGGAATCGATCCTCGAAGCAGCAATCGTAGATCCCCCAATCGCCGCCAAGCTTCAGTGTCCGTGCAGGCGAGGTGACTGGAGTGAGTTAGCAGAATAGGTTGTGCGCTAGCTAGTAGGAGAAGAGGATAGCGGCATCGTACCTTTGCAGATGGAGACGGCTACACGGACGGCGGTCGAGGACGGCGACCTGGAGACGGCTGGCGTGGACCTCGATGGCGGGGTGGCGGTGGGCGCCGACGTCGGATGGAGCAGCGGCGCGTGGGAGGCTGAGGTGAGCGTGGCGGCACGGGGGAGTCGGGGGAGGGGACGACGGAGGAGAGCGCGAGGGCTCCGGATTCCCGTATGGAAATCAGGGTACGGCGCGGGGAAAGGTGTATCTGCTTGGCACATGGAGAGAGGAGTGAAAACCAGCTAGCACTTAAGCATTAGCCGGGGGGTTAGTTTATTGTTACTTCGCTTGTTGGAGGCAACGTGGGGCCGGGCCGAAATTGGGTATTAGCTGCCAGTGCGGCAGTGCCGGCCATGTTTCTTCCTAATAACCTTTTGATGCATGCAGACGTGCCGCATCGTACGGCCCCAGGTCCGATGGCAAAAAATCTAAGTGAAGAATTATGCTAGTATACCTACAGCGGGCTGATAATCTACAACCCGCTAATCTTCTCTCTACTTTTCTCTCGTCTCCAACTTAGCAGCCCGCTGATGTGGTATGGACTTCCGCTTGCTTACCTCAGCTCATTATACTTGCTCTTAGTCTTGTCGTACTCTATGTCATGCAGCTAGAATACCTTTGTAACCACTCCAGCAAGTAGGCCTTGAGCATTTCAAAAGAAACAAAAAAGTATGCTTTGCACACCTTTATAGCGGTCCACCTTTACACTAGTATGAACGCACCTTTACATGCAGGCACTCTTTCAAAGCTCCTAAAGCCATGCCGTATGCTGAGACAAATAATTCCACCCACCTATGAAGAGTGGAATCCATGAAATGCAATTGCTAAGAACCGAATCCATGAAAAAAAACACTCAACAGGGGAAATACATTCACGTTACAACATTTATCTCTTCTACCGCTTCAACCCTTAATTTAATTTTTTTTTCAGCCCAAAAAGCACGGACTTTGACTATTTTGCCTCTTAGTCCATGATAGGCCGCGAGGACATACCTAGTGCTCCCGCACCTTTAGGTGGTCCCGTGATCCAATGTATAAAATGCACCCATAAAATTACATAACATATTATAACAAAAATATATTACATACAACAAAACTTATTGTAAGAGAAACAAAAAAGAGAAATCAACCATAAATAGTTGCAGGTTGAAACTATTCATCATTTATTTGCAACATGCTACTATTCATCAATCATAAATAGTTGCAGGTTGAAACTATTCATCATTTATTTGCAACATGCTACTATTCATGGGGTGACTTCTCTTTTGTTTCCTGCAAACAATTTTTTTGTTGCATAAAAAATTGTATATGATAATAGATGATTATATTCCCTATCCATCTATATTTTGTTATTATTTGCATGCGATTATTTTGGATGCATTTCATAAGTGGGAGCACCGAGCACGGGACGACCTGACCGCTTGGAGAACTAGATGCTACTGGCCGCACATGCAACAACGTTTTGCTTCCATTGGACCAATCATGGAAAAATCTTGTGGCCAGCTAAAAGAAAAAATAAAGTTTGTACCAATTCAAAAATTATATGTGTGACATAATTATTTAGTAATTTGAGCAGCCAAAAAAGAAGAAAAAGAAGAACGGGTATTTTATTTGGAGGGGCAAAACCCTCACAAGACATGTGATTCTAGACTTTATAAACAAATAAAAGTTTATGAGACGAGGTGATAACGTGGTAGGTTGGTGTTTCCTTGATGCACTTCTTAGAATTTGTATTTCATTTATTACATTTCTTATGGGGCTTATTTATAGAATGAGTTGTCGGTATGCGGACATCAATTTAAAAACTATTGTTTCTTTTTTCTAACTTGGGCGTTATATTACTCGCAGGCTAAGAAATCGTTAGCAATGATTACAACTATGTCATGAGGAGTGGCATCAGTGATGATCCCCTCTCCTTCCGAACATATATAGAAAACCCAAACCAGCCAGCTCATCAGCTGCTGTATTACAAGTTTTGTTAGCATAAACACACTCAAAGCTA
The DNA here is from genome assembly GCA_015342445.1 of Digitaria exilis. Taxonomy (NCBI): domain Eukaryota; kingdom Viridiplantae; phylum Streptophyta; class Magnoliopsida; order Poales; family Poaceae; genus Digitaria; species Digitaria exilis. Next base: position 24,372 of record JACEFO010001238.1, read on the forward strand.
CAAAAGTTTAAACTCAGTAACCAACAAGTACGAAATACCAAAGTGTCATCCTATTCACTCTTGCCTTATCTAAACATGATGATATGATGCATTCAATGTTAATTTTGTCATTGCATACTGATGACTTCTATTTCAAACAGATAGACATCATGTTAGATCAAACTAACAACACTTAGAACATAAACGTGATCAGGATCTCTAGTCTAGAATAGATCACTCCTATTACATTAATCTAATGTGGAATAGAGGATGTCAATGAGCTTATACCGGTGCTTGTGGTGTCCATGTCGTCGACGGAGGTTGGAGCAAAAAAAGACGAAGTCGATGGCGCGGCGGAGTCGGGGATGTAGCGTAGACGTTCCTTGAGGGTCTTCACGGGGTAGCGACGACCTTCAGGACGCCACCGGCACTACCCCTGGTGAGGAACACGAGCTTCCGATCCTTCCAGTGCCCTTAGTGATCGGTGGTGGGTGGTTAGGTTATAGTGAACGCATGGTTGCGTGATTGGATACCTCGTTGGAGGTTTCTCTTAGATTACCGAGTCCTATAGATGAAAATAGATTGCGATCAAGGCAAGGACTTGTTGTTAGAAACCACCGAGATCTCAGAGGATATGGGGTTATCCCTGTTGTCTTCTCGGTTTCCCTCTCGGTTGTTGACCGAGGTCAAAACCAACATTCTCCCCCTTGACCGAACGTCAATAAACTTAAACTTAAAACATAAAACTTAATTCGGTCAAGACTTATATTTAAACTAAAGTTCTTCCTCAGTAAATTAGCAAGTACCAGACCAATGCGTCGTCAGCAGCACCACGTCATACTGGGACGGCATTACCCATAGTCTCACTGAGAAACCTTTTAGAACTCTTACTCTTATTTGGGGAGATAATGGACCTGATCAAGGCTACTCACCAGTCCTATGCCTAGGACATGTGTCTGAAATTGGGATGGTGATAGACCTTTTGTGAGCGGATCCGCAATAGTTGCCTTAGTACTTATGTGCTCAATCTGAAGTGTTTGGTCCCGATTTCTTTCTTTCATGATATGATACTTAAGGTCAATAAACCTAGAAGCCTTAGATAATTTATAGTTTGCGCAAAAGAAAATTGTGGCTCTATTGTCAAAGTACATTGTGATAGGTCTCGAGATGCTATCAACAACTCTTAGTGCCGGAATAAAACTCTTAAGCCATAGAGCCTGTCCCAAGCATCATAACATGCCACAAATTCAGCTTGCATTGTAGACGCAGACATTACACCTTGCTTACCACTTCTCCATGAAATTGCTCCCCCTGCTACCATATAGACATATCGAGAGGTGGATTTTCTATCATCCTCATCGTCAAAAAAATCGGCATTAGTGTAACATACTACTTGAAGATTATCTGATCTCTGATATGTGAGCATGTAATCTTTAGTGCCTTGGCAATATCTCATTGCCTTCTTGACACCTACCTAGTGAGCCCAACCTAGATTATCTTAATATCTAGTAAAAAACACTGACAGCAAATGCTAAGTCTAGATGTGTACAGACTAGCGCATACATCATGCTTCCAACGGTTGATGCATAGGGAATGTTCTCCATTCTTTCTCTTTCTAGCTTATTCTTAGGGCACTTATCTTCATTACTCTTATCCATCTTATATCTCTTAAGCATTTTCTCAATATATGCTTTCTGATAAAATCCTAGTATTCCTCGGGCTTTGTCTAGGTGTACCTCAATGCGAAGTACATACGTGGTATCACCAAGATCCTTCATATCAAAATGAGATCTAAAAAAGTTCTTAGTCTCGTATAGCATATTTTTATCAATACAAGCTAATAGTATCTCATTGACATATAGTACTAGGATCATTAGTCTTCCACCCTTTTCTTTGACATAGATACACTTATCGACTTTAGTCTTCCTAAATATGAATCTCTTAATGACTTCATCGAATTTAAGCCTCCAATGCCTGGATGCTTGCTTCAGTCCATAAATAGACTTTCTTAATCTGCATGTCATATGTTTCTTACCCTTAATAGCAAAACCTTCCGGCTGAGCCGTATAAATGGTCTCATCTATGTCTCCATTAAGGAATACAGTCTTAACATTCATCCAATGTAACTCCATATCAAAATGGGCTATGAGTGCCATGACGATTCTCAAAGAATCCTTGGTAGACACAAGAGAGAAGGTTTCTTTGTAATCGATCCCCTTCCTTCTGTGTAAATCCTTTTGCTACGAACCTAGCTTTGAATCATTCACCCTTCCCTCTAAAATTACGTTTAGTCTTGTAGACCCTTTTACAACTTACTGGCTTGACCCCATCAGGAATTTCTACTAAATCCCAAATTTTATTAGAACTCATAGACCTTAACTCGTCTTCCATGGCTTCTATCCATTTAGTGGAATTCTCACTTGGTACTGCCTCTTTGAAAGTGGCAGGATCATTAACTTTCCCAACATCATACATGCCTACACTTAAGTATGTTTCATAACAGTCAGGAATAGCTGACTTTCTTTCCCGTTGTGAACATCTCACTAGTTTGTTCACAACTGGCTCAGGAATTAGTGGAGGCTCTACTAATGGTGCCGGCTCTACTGGTGGCACTTGCTGCAGAGGAGCCTCTGCCACTAGTGCCTGGACCCCACTAGGTGGCGCCACATTCTCCTGCTGAACAATAGTAGTTACTCTGGTGCTCTGAGGAACAATTGGTGGTACAAACTGATATACCTCTGTAGGCTCTACAAACTCCGGGTCAAGAAGCTCAAACTGTAGTTCTTCAAGACTAATATCCCGCTTTGGAAAACTTCCACTAAATTCTAAGTCTTCCAAGAGTATTGCCTATCTTGTTTCTATGAACTTAGTAGAACGGCTAGGACAGTAGAATCGATACCCCTTAGACTTATCTAGGTAGCCGATAAAGTAACAGCTTACTATTTTGAAAACTAATTTCTTATGTTGTGGATCAAATATTTTAGCCTTAGCAGGACAACCCCATACTTTAAAGTAATTGAGTGTCGGTTTCCTTCTAGTCCACAACTGAAAAGGTGTCTTGGGAACTGACTTAGATGGAACCCGGTTAAGTATGTGAGCAAGTGTTTTCAATACTTCCATCCATAGCTCCATAGATAAGTTAGAATGACTAAGCATGCTCTGTAACATATCCATTAGTGTATGGTTGTGCACTCAGCAACTCTATTTTGTTGTGGTTCTCCGGGCATAGAGTATTGTGCTCTTATGCTATTTTTTTCTAAGTACTTCGCAAAAGGTTCCTTAATTTGACTGTATTGAGCATGTTTCTCATAGTACTCGCCTCTCCTGTTCGATCTTACTATCTTAATAGGAGTGTTATGTTGTTTCTCAACTTCTAACTTATAGATCTTAAATATTTCTAGCGCATCTGATCGCTTACGAATCGGGTAGATGTGTCTATAGCGGGAATAGTCATCAGTAAAAGTTATAAAAGAATCATAAACATCTACCGATGTTACTGAGAGCAGGCCATAGATGTTTGTGTGTATTATTTCTAACACGCCCGAACACCTAGAAGCTCCTTTCTTAATAGTCTTAGCATATTTCCCCTTAATGCAGTCGATGCATTGCTCTGCATGTGAAAAGTCCAAATTATCACCACTACTAGAGATATCACTTTACTAGACGTTCTGCTTTCATCGTTGAAAGGGCAAAAAACGTTATCATGGGTGTTTTTTGACGAATTAGCGATGAAATTGTGTTCGTCGCCTAACGAGCGACAAGAAAAGTCAACAACGACGTAACGAGCGAAAACGTCACAAAATAGGTTTCTTCAGCGATGAAAAAGTCTTCGTCGCTAGCAGTTTTCGTGCCGGCATCCACGTCCTGTTTGCAACGTCAACGGGACATTATCACAGACGTGCCGTTAGCGGCATGAATGTCCTATTAGGTTACGTGTCTCTTTTCAATCAGTCCACGTGTCATTCTGTGATTGGTTCGCATTCCGTTTTTCCATTGGTCCACGTGGGCTTCTAGGGCAGGGAGACATGTCAGCTTACGTTTAGTTCACGTATCACCCTAACACTGGTTAGTAAATTGTTTTCCTATTGGTCCGTGTGTCCTCTTCTCATAAATCCATGTGTCTGTTTTTACTTGGTCCTCGCGCCTTTTCCTGATTGGTCCACGTGGCTGGGCACCTATACATGTGTCCATTTTAAATTGATCCACGTATCATTCTCTAACTGGTTAACTCTCCTTTTTCCCATTGAACCACGTGTCCTTTTCTAATTCACCCATGTGTCCCTTAGCGTCGGCGTACATGTCTGATTTCTATTGGTCCACATGTCATTCTCTCATTGGTTAAATCTCCTTTTCCCCATTGGACCACGTGGCACTTAGCACCTGGACACGTGGCACTTGGATCCACATGCCTTTCTTAGGACACGTGTCAGTATCATAATCTCGCACTAGCAATTTATATTACAGCAGATTTCAAATAGTAGTAGGTTCATACACCAAGAGTTCACAACAAAATAATAGCTCAACACACAGGATCAGCGCTGAGAATATGATAGTTCCACATACAAACAGAGGATCAGAGCTCAGGAGTGACACCATTGATACTATGGTTGTTTGACATCAATTTCCAGAACTTTACCTATTGCAACTTCAGCAACAGGAACTCAGACTTTGTTATCTCATTATCCTTCTTCAGTACATCCATGATGCCGATACCCTGCTGCTCACGGTCTCCATGGTGCCGATGGCTGCCTGGTTCTCCGTGCTGCGGCTCTTGCTAGCCTTTCTTGGCGCCATCATGACAACGAACTGGGGTGGGCTCCAAACCGCTTCAGCCACGGACAAGGTTGCATGGGTGTTGGACGTCGCAGTCTATAGTGGGATGGGGAGAGGAGGTGGGATTATGTGGTGGCACTGGTGAAGGAGCTCGTGGAGGCAACCATGACGGTGAGGGAAAGCGACGTGTCGTGGTGGGAGCTATATTAGCTCATGAGCGAAAAGCTTCTCGGCGAGGTGGAGGCCGAGGAAGAGGCACGGGCCTGCCAATGCAGGCGGCCTGCGAGGGGGCGACACGTTGAGGACACTATGTGAAAAAGGGTCATTGGTAACGGGCATAGATCAGCATTGGTAAGGGGCACAACGCCCGTTACCCTTCTTGCGTTACTAATAACTCCACATCGGTATGCCCGTTACAAATAACCGTCATTAGTAACGGGCATTATGGTGATGCCCGTTACCCATGAGTGTTACCAGTAATGGGCCCCGTTACAAATAACCGTCATCAGTAACGGGCATTATGGTAATGCCCGTTACCCATGAGTGTTACTGGTAATGGGCCACAATGGTGCCCGTTACTAATGTAAGTCATAGGTAACGTGCCTCAATGATGCCCGTTACTAATGCATTATAGGAGGATGCAGGGGCTTGTCCGGCAGCAAGCACACGGTTTTACCCCATGGCTCCATGAGGAGATCTAAAACAGGGGTTTTTGGAGCACCCTTTAAGGTACTCTATAAAAATGGTGGAGCTTACTCCTTGCTCTATTATTTTTCTGGAGTTGGAGCCGATGGACTTAGACGTGTTTGGCAGAGAACTTTTTGGAGTTAGTGGCAGCTGATTTTCTAGAGTTGGAGTGCTCCAAACATGCCCAAGTTTGTAGGCTACTACAACAAATACAGAGTGACACAGCCGTGCTACTGCTGCAAGGCCTGCCACCGCTACTGGACGCAGGGTGGCATCGTCCACAATGTTCCGATTGGCGGAGGCTGCTGCAAGAACAACAAGCAGCAGTGCGCCTTCGTCGCCGCCGCTTTAGGCTCGGCGCCGACATCCTCATTGTCTTCCAGCTCCGGCGGCTCCAAGAAGATCAACACCAACACGCCGCAACTGATGCTGATGCCTACACCTGCTATGGCAACAACTGACTTCCCCATTGTGCTGCCAACGCTCATGTCGTCGACAAGCAGTGGCTTGGAGCTCCCAAACAGTGGTAGTGACCACCAGCATCAGGTCTCCCTGCCCTTTGCACCTCTGTCCCTGCCGTCCAACCCTCCTGGCAACACATTGTTCATGGACGCCATGAGAGGAGGGTTCCTTGGTGACAGTGGCAGTGGCAGCAGAGGGATGATGCCGCTGCCATTTCTGCCACCACCTTCGTTTGGGTTTGGGATGATGCAGCTGCAAGGGCATGGAGTCATGATGGGTGGCTCTTCTTCAAGACTTCAACTGACGAACAGCAACAACTGGTGGGTCCCCTGCTGCAGGTCAGGGCGTGCAGGAAGTGAGGCCACCAATGGCTGGTGGTGGTGGTGGTGTGCCCTGGGTTCCAACTGCTAGAGGAGTGGCACAGCATGGGCATCAGCATCAGGTTGGTATGGTGTTGACGGTGGCAGCAACAACCACCACAACAGCAGGGGATACTGTGTTGACTGGCAAGTTGGCGGAGGCGGAGGTGGCCTCAACAGCAGCAGCTCGCTCATCTGATCGATGCATGGTGTCATCTACCAACCAACCATGCATGCTTCGTCGATCGTCATGAATTGAATAAGAAAAAACAAATAAAATAAAGGTGGTTATGATGATGCCTAGCAGACAATGCATCCTAGTCTTGTTAATTAGAGGATGCAATTGGTTTAATTAAGTTTGCATCACATACATTTTTCTTCATCATCTGCATGGTTAGAGAATTTGGTTAAGTTTGCATCAGTAAGTCCATCGCCGGCCCATCTAGTATGTATCGGGCTATCATGCATTTATTTCTTGGACCATTTAATTAATTTCCGAGGAGTGCGATAGTATTCTCTTATTTGTTGCTTGGTTTGAAAGTTCTGCTGCTGGCACCTAATATAATGCGCACCCTTTCACATTTGGTGCTTCAGGTAGTTACAAAATGCTGCAAAACAGCAAAAGGCTGTGGTTATCTTTTATCTGCGTACATGTCCTTGCTCTTCCTCTCTCTCACTTGACATGTTCAACAACTCGTACATTGTTTCATTTAAAATTACCCTAATTTGCGTAGTAATTCCCAGTCACTCCGATCGATCCTCATGGAATGCAGCATCCCATATTAATTTGATCTTTGGTTTCCTTAAATAAAACAGTTTACCGCAATTGGTTTCCACGCTGGTTCTGTCTTAGAATTCGATGGACAAATCGAACGGACAAAAGAAATTCGATGATACTCTCTTTGATGAAACCGCCGAAACACACTAGTGCGGCACCTTTGAGAAGAAACGAAACCATGCAGGAAATTTCATTCTGAGATATCTCACGATTGGAGTTTGCAACACAGAGAGTGTCATTAAAGGCCAATTAAACAAACAATTATCTTTGCTTCTTAGTACCTAGTACAGTGAATAGTATAAAAAAGATCACCGGAAAGCATGCTCGCTCCAGCTGCTTGTTGTTGCATTGAGTACGTTTCTTTGCACATGATAGCAACGGAGAAGATGGAAGGCAAAGCTGAGCCGCCTGCAGCCTCGGCCACCAGCTCGATCGTGGAGCAGCCTCAAGACGAGAAGGAAGCACGCATGAAGTCAGCGGTGACGTTCGCCGTCTATTGCGGGACCGTGCTGTACCTGAAGTACGTGGTGGAGGCGCTGGTCGACTACGGCGACAAGCCGGCGCTGCTGGTGACGGAGCTGTCGACGTGGCTCTCCTTCCTGCTGGACCTGTGGGCAGTCTACGTCACCAGGGTCCTCGCGGCGGACCGCCGCCGCCTCGGCGTTCGCGCTCTGCTCGCCGTGCTGGTGGCGATCTTTTGTGCACTCGTGACGTCCATGCTCTTCAGCAGAGTCGTGGGGATGGTGCTCATGTACCTCGTGTCGCTCTGCGTCGCCGGCTTCTTCGCGTCGTGCCTCAGCGACTATTTGCAAACAAGGTACACACAACCATGAATTCCCTCTGTTTCAAAATGTAGGTTGTTTGACTTTTTTGACATTTAGTTTTACTGCGCGTCTTCTTTAATGTTTTATTAATAAAAGGACTTTAAAAAATTACCTAAATTTAACTATGTTTTTAGTTTTTAAAATTTTTTAAATAAGATGAGCGGTTAAATTTAAGATTAAAAAAAAGGTCAAACGACCTAAATTTTGGAAAGGGGAAGTATTCATCGGTGAGCTTCGCAGCTTAAGACAACCTATTTATTTGGATAAAAGGGGGTATTATTGGGATCAAATCAGGAACTGAAGATTCACAGTTATCTTTTCCTGCTCTCTTTGTTGCTAATTGCAGGGATTCTGTTGAGACTGGTTGGACTTCAGCCTCTTGCCAGCAAGAGAAACCGGTTACTACCTCAGCACCTGACGAATCGCAAGACAGAAGAAGAGCAGCTCAAAACCCAACCTTACACATGAACATCACGCCGGAGATTTAGAAGCTGGCCTCTCTGGAGCTTGAACAGAAAAATCATAGCTACAGGGTGGACGATGGAGTACACTTCTTCATCGGAAAACAAAGTGGCTTATATATACAAGCGTAAACGTGGGTTTGCGAAAACTTAAATAAAAACCACGGGTGTGATGAGTGTGACGAACTACAAATCTGTGTACAGTGTAACAGGATTCGTGGGGTTGGGTTTCTCCAAGCATGTTTTGTCCAATTGGCTTATTAGCCTCAGCTTGCAGTCTGATGAAGGCTACAGTTAATTGGCTGCTAAATGAAACACACACATGTACGACCAAAATTGGCATAGTATATTGACTGCATTGCATATTGGCACAGCAGATATTGCTCGTAAAACATTTTAATACCATCATGATTATCTTTTGCCATTGTTGTCAGGAATTGTAAACGTAGTAAAGATGTTAAGAAATGTCAACTGTGCGTCATTCTAGGAATTATTTGGAACACATCTCAATGACGACTGGGGTTAAATCTTTTAATTATGTCGATCAATAGACGATGACTCAACTAACAGGTTTTAATTTGGACGTCCACAACCAGTGTCTGAGCCAAGCAAGACCCAGTTAATTTGCCACTGTTCACTTCATTAGTCAAAGTAAATACTGAATTACTTACTGAAAATGCCAATGATACGATGCAGTTACCATAGTATGCAGGCATACTAACTTGTGAGGCTGCAAGCAGGCGTGCCTTTCTTTGCTGAACTCTCCATGTGGGCTTTCTCATGATAATATCTAGTAGAAACTATCTAGCTGATCCATTTCGAACTGACATTAGTTTCCAATCTAATTCTTAGTTTAATGACGACGTACGCTATCATCACGCCATCACGTTGAAATTCAACACCAGATTCCAGTCCAAAGTTTTCCTTTTAATCTTTTGCATTAATAAACAACTTTCACACACATTAGGGGCTTCAGGTAGTTTCATTGAAAATTACTCTAATTTCCCTAGTTATTCCCAGTCACTCCCCATGGAACACATAGGCATCTACTGCTATTGACTTCGACGATGGTTTTGTCGGCGAATCCAGTGAACAAAAGGACAAAGGAAAGGAAATTCCATGCAATTATCTTGATGAAGACGCCAAACACACACACCGTCAGGCGGCATCTTTAAGGAGAAACGAAACCACACCGTTCCGGAAATTTTCGTTCGCAGATGCTCACGATTGGACTTTGCAACACAGAGAGTGTCATCAGGCCAATTGATTAGTGCAGTATCCTGCTTGTACATAACGCCATTCATTCATTCATTCTTTAATGTGAGGACGCCGGAGGCCAGAAGGAGCTAGTATTAGTATATAATTATATATACATCTCTATAAAAGATCACCGGAAAACATGCTCCTTAGCTTGTTGCTGAGTCCATTGCATATGATATGACAACAAAACAGCATATGGAAAGCCAAAAAGCTGAGCCAGCCTCGGCTACCGGCTCGATGATCGTCGAGCACGCAAGAAGTCGGCGGTGGCCATCGCCGTCTATTTCGGCACGGTGCTGCTCCTCAAGTACGCGGCGGAGTCGCTGGCCAACCACGGCGACAAGCCGGCGCTGCTGGTGCTGGAGCTCTCGACATGGCTCTCCTTCCTCCTCTACCTCTGGGCTGTCTACGTCGCCCGGGTCCTCGCGACGGACCACCTCCTCGCCATGCGACCGCTGCTCGCCGTGCTGGCCTCGATCGTGGCCGCCGTCGCGGCGTCCGTGCTCGCGTTCACCTTCGTTGGCGCCGTCGTGGGGATGGTGCTCATGTACCTCGTGTCGCTCTGCGTCGCCGGCTTCTTCGCGTGGTGCCTCGGTGACTACTTGCGAACAGGGTAATAACATCCTGGGTTCACTGTCCAGTGCGATTTGCAGCTAACAACAATCTGGTTTAGACCTGTTTATTTGGATTTGGAAAGGGAGAATATTGGGACCAAATCAAGAATTGAAGATTCAGAAGCATCTTTTTTTTTCCTTGTTCTGTTTGTTGTTGTTGATTGCAGGAATTCTGCTGAGACTGCTGAAACTTCAGCCTCTGGCCAGCAAGAGAAGACGGTTACTACCTTCACACCCCCTGACGAATCGCGAGAAGCTTTGCTTCAGAAAAAGTGCAGCTCAAAACCCAACCTTAATCTTACACATGAGCATAAAGCCGGAGATTTAGAAGCCGGTCTCCTGTTTTCTTCTGGAGCATGAAAGATCGTACCTACAGGGTGCACGATGACGTACACGTACTCCTTCGTCGAAGAAACAGATTGGGTTATACTACTAGCGTAAACGTGTGTTTGTGAAAATTTAAATAAAAAACCACAGGTGTGATCAGTGGGACGAACTAGAAATATCTGTACAGTGTGCTAGAAAGGCTTTATGAGGTTTCTTCTCCAAGCTTGTTTTGTCCAATTGGCTTAGCCTCAGCTAATCAGCTTGCAGTCTGATGAAGGTAGGCTACGGTTGGCTACTACATGAAACACACATATGCAACCAAAATTACCATAGTACCTTATCGAAAAAAAATACCATAGTACATTGACTGCATTGTATATATAGTGGCACCACAGAAGCTGATCTTTAAACATACTAATACCTAAGCTGTTCATTGCTTAGCTCGTTTTGTTTTTTTAGGGAAAATACCGTAGGTGAGCCTGAACATTTCAAAAACTTGTGGCAACCCACTGATTACAAAGCAAGATGGTTACAACGCGAAAGAAGCATTGCCTCACATTAGGAACTAGTAGGAGACACACAGGGTTAAATCAAGCTAAAGCAACAACTGAAGGCAACGACCAATGGCCACCCGAAGCCACCCTCGAGCAACGTACTCGTCAAGTCTGCCCGAAGTGCTTCCGATCCACCCCTCGTAGCTACGTCGCTCCGCTGTTGTCCTCCATCTGAGGTTGGGGACTAAAGGTGGGGGAGGCACAGAAGCCACAACTCACCGGACATGACAACCTCCCCTTGCGATGATGGTGAAGTTGTTCAAAGCACATCCGAGCTCTATGTACAACCATACAACGCCGTTCACGAGTGAAGGGGAATGATAGAAGATGTAGATAGAAACTACCCGGTATAAGTTGCAATGCCGCCGCCGCCAAGGAGATTGTCAATGGAGAAGAGGTACAAATGGAGGATAACATCGAGCCACGGCGAAGCCGGTGAGCAAAGCCTGCCAGAGTTCTCCAGCATAGGAGAACGAAAGCTGCAGCAAGTAGGGAACGACGTCATTGATGCCGCCGTCACCATCTGGCCATAATCGGAACAGAGCTTTCACTCGAAGACCACCATGGTTGTAGGAAAGATGGGAGCAAACAACACCTCTAACGAGGGGAGTGGCATCCATCGATGTCGCCATCGTCTGCACCAACCCAAGGTTGGGTGTAGCTCTCGCCAAGGCTCCCAAACCCACAAGCACACCGGCAAGATGAAAACAATCGTCGATGCCACGACAACAGCGTCCACCCAATAGCTTGAGCCCTTGATGGCTCACATGAGCTATCGAGTTGAGTGTACCGAGCCCCATAGCCATCACCTCGCAGCGTACGAAGCCCCAACAGGAGAACGATGCCGCGAGGTCCCTCAATATGGCGTCACTCAATGCAGCAGTTGTGAGCCAATCTCCCAGGTGCGCCACATGATGCACACCGGCCCAGCCTCGCCAAGCCACGGGCCACTACACTAGCGGCAAGGCCAGCAGCGAAGGAAAGGGGGTGTGGGTGGTAGCACTAAGAGGTTCCGGCAAAAAGTGATCGTCGGCGTGGGAGAGCCATCAGCAGGCCTCGACGCCTCACCATGGAGGCTGCCACCACTGCCCATGGCCGCATCAGCTCTGGACCGCCACCGCAGAGGCCCGCCACGATACGACTATAGGCACCACGATCTGGAGCAGCATGCCACAGATCCATCCCACCCCCACCCCCTGGGTTCGAATCCAGACCCTGGGACGCTGGATCTGGCGAGCAGGTCAACATCGCCGCCATGACTGCCGCCACCATTGGAGAACTCAAAGCCTGTGAGAACCGGCAGGAACCGACCAAAACCGCCATGCCACTACCATCCCAGTAGGAGCCCGGACTTTCCGGTGCCCTGCTCCGGCGGGGGCGAGAAGGAGAGACAACGGGGAAGGGGAGACAGCGGGTTTGGCGACCGCCCGAGTCGTCCTCGAGGAGATGACGTGAGGACTTTTTCGAATCACCCAGCTCCTTCTCATTTATCTCGTTTTGTTCTTGCTTCTATATCTATCTGAACAAAATCTTCTTCCCCCTTATATCCTTTTCCCTCCCCACGTTGGGTGAACGATGCTGTCAGGTTCTGCAATTTTTCATAGGTATGCAAGCATTTGCGATAATCATTGCTCCCATCGTGCCTGAAATTGCCTACATTCAAGACCCCATTGGGTCCTATGGACTAAACATAAGGGTTAGGGTGTGTGTGTTGGGGTGCAAAACGTATGACTTTTCTTTATGTTTTGGTTAGACTTTAGCCCATGAATGCAAACACCCCTAGCTAAAGTTTAACTCTAACTTATTCAAATAGGCTCTTATTACGAGTAATTCTAGCTACAAATTGAAGAAATTCCCGATCAGAGCTTCCCGGTGATAGAAGATGGCGTATCAGACGGTTGAACGAATAAAGGCGCATGTGAAATCTAGGAAAGATCAACCGAAGGTTCGTAGACGCCTGTCGGCGATTTATGCTGACTAGGTTCTCGAGGGGGTGCCCCGAGAGAAGGGTTTAGGGAGAAGTCGTCGAGAATCTAGAGCCGAAGGTGACAAGAAACGATTTAGACAGGTTCGGGTCGCCGGAGCGTAATTCCCTACGTCCTGTATGGTGTATCTTGTATTGATGAGATTGTTTTGAGGGGGTCCCTGCCTCCCCTTATATAGTCCGGAGGGCAGGGTTACATAGGAACCGTATAGGACTAGGAGACTTTTACAAGTTTATCTCTAATTCCCTGATACAGTCTATCCAAACCGACTAGGACTAATCCTTGTCTTGTGCGTCAAGTCTTGATCTGGTCACGGCGTATCAAAGGCGCGAAGAGGAAAGCCGAAGCCATGAAGGAGGTCATCACGACCGAAAAGGCAGCGTCCGCAGGAGACATGCCGATCATCGAAGATCCTATCAGTGACTGGCCAACCAGTAATCTGAAGGAAAAGCACATCAAGGCTCTGGAGGCAGATGGATTCTTGGCAGCCCAAGAAATCAGTCAGTGGAGAAGCGCACACGGGCATGAATACCCTACCAAAGATACCGAGGAAATCACGGTATGGAAGGCATTTTATGAAGTTGGTTTTGGTATGCCAACCTGCGATTTTTTCCGCCGTGTGCTGCAATTTTATGGGATTGAATTGTGCCATCTGAATCCCAACTCCATCTTGAATTTATCCATCTACATCCATCTGTGTGAAGCATTCCTTGGGATAGACCCCCATTTTGCACTGTTCCGCCATCTGTTCAGGGTGAAGACCTCAAGCGGACCATTGCAAGTGGTGGGGAAGGTAGTCATCCAGTTCCGTCAGGGCATGAGGCCAGTTTATTTGGATTATACAACCAAGGAAAGCCTCAAGGACTGGCAGAAGGAATGGTTCTACACATGGAACCACCAGCCACAGCTACAGAGCCGCTCAGGGAATCCTCCAGTAATGAAACCATTCTGGAGCGAAACAGTTGGAGTGAATCAAGCAATGCAGATCCCTGAGCTGCTCAATATGATTAGAGATTTGAAAGCACAAGGGCTGACAGGAGCCATGGTATATCGTTCATTCCTAATGAGGAGGATCCAACCATGCAAACAACGCTGCAACCCAGGGTACTTGTACTCTAGAGAAGCTGATCCCTCCAGGAATGCCACCGGTGATATGTCAGAGAAGAGGGTTAACCAACTCTTGAAGAAGTTTCTGGTGGTTAATGACGAACAATTTCCAGAGATAATGGAAATTTCTGCAATCACCATGACACCTAAGGTAAGAACTATATCTGGAAGCAATATATTGCCTTTGTTGTTGAACAATATTATGAACTAATATCGTGATCATCATAGTATGAAGCCCGGCGAGCACTCTATGTAAGTCTGCCGCCCCTGGACCCAACCAACACCGAAGAAGCCGCTCTGTTGGCACGGTGTGTGGATCCAAAGGTAAGAGATCAGGGTCGCCCAAGCAAGCAATCTGCGATTGAAGATCCTGATGAGCCAACTGTAAAACTTGAACCACAGGTCCCTAAAGAACCCCAAACCAAAGCAGGGGCAACCTCCAAGGGAGGTGAAAGGTCCAAGAGGCCAGCACCAACAGAGCCAGCAGCGCCTGTGCCCAAGAGAGCGCGTACACTGCCCAAGCCCCGAGCCAGGACCATCCCAGAGGAGAGGGCAAAGGTATCCCCACAACCCAAGACATCATCTTCAGTGGGGATATCTATTGGAGAAATTGGAACCAGCATGCCGCAGCAAGGCAGCTCTGCTCGGCAACCGCTATCAGACGAAGAAATCCTGCACAACATATCCAATCCTGTCTCCGCGCCATTTATAAGGACAACGCCAATAGTTGAAGAACCCTGTCCAGCAGGACCGTCGGTGCCGGAGCAGGAAGTTGAAGAAGAGTTCACCTTGGGGGAGCCAGAGATCCCCATGCGGCCCTCCACCATGTAAGTATCTCGTTAAGCAGTACAGAATTTACCTTTGTAATATACTGTTGTGACTAATAAACTTTATCGTTCCAGAGGTGAAGAAACGCCAGCAATAACCAGGGAATAACATACGGTTGATCATGCAGCTGTAGAACCAGAGGCCGCAGTGCCCGAAGAACCCAGGGTGGTACCAGAAACAACCCTGCCGGAGGTTCAAACAGCTTTGCCATCAGACCCGCCAGCACCAGAAGGAACACAAGTTGAAGAAACAGTTGCTAAAGTGCTGGCGGACATTGAACAACTGGTCACTCAGGCGGTAATTGAAGAGTCAGAACTGGAACACCGTGACCAGATCTCTGTGGAGCCCCCGAGCGTCACGGAAACAACCCAGACCGGGGCAGAAGCAGAGTGCTCAAGGGGGAAACAAACTGAAGCAGCAACCCAAGAGCAAAGGATTGAAGAAATTCCCCGAGTACCCAGGGGTACTGGAGCCAAAGAAGAGGTTGGTAGCTTCCGCATCGGGAGCTACGACCCAATGCTCAACCCAAATCCGCAAAGCTTCGAATACATCTTGGACGCGGAGGAGGATGAGCAACATATTGACAGGGGATTATACCACGCCGAGATGGCAGTAGCCTACTTCAAGGTCAGTGTAACAACCCTGTTCTTGTAGTGCTATCGGAGCATATCTCATGACAACTGTTTTGCAGGCTGTCGGCGAGGCATCAAGGAAGAAAACCGAGTATCTCCACAACATTTCCTTGATGCACGCCAAGGCGGACCGTCTCCAGAAGGAGCTGGAGCGTGAACGCGAAGACCGGAAACTCCAGGAGGCGGAAGACGCCAACATGATCCGAACCTTGCATCTGCGAACCAAGGAATTGGCCGCGGAGAAGGAGGACATGAAGAAGAAGCTTGCAACGGCAAAAGCAGAGCTCAAAGGTACTCTGTCGCTACCGAAATCTTGTAACGAAATTTCCGTTGCCTTTGTTGAATAACAACTTTGTCGTTGTCTTGTGTGAGCAAGGGTGCAACAGCAGCTAGCAACAACCCAGAGCAAGATGACGGATTGGTCCAACTTGGCCAACCGTCATGAAGAAGCGTTGAAGACCCTCTCTGCCGAACATGAAGGCATCAAAGAAGAACTCAGAGTAGCGGTCAAACAACGCAAGGATGCTGGCGCGCAGCTAATTCAAGTCCTCGAGCAGCAAAAGAAGCTTGCCAAGGACCTGGAGGATGCTCGCGAGGGGAAGAATCAGCTATCCAAGGAACTCGTCCAAGCACAGAAGCATCTCGCAGACAAGAAGGTGCTGGACGAGAAGCTTGAACAGGCCACCAGGAGAATGTCAGAGCTGGAAGAGACCTTGCGGCTAATGAAGAAGTCTGACGACGACCTGGCCGAAGCCTTAAACCGGATATCACTGCTAGAGAAGGCAGCGAACCCGGTGGTGAAAGCCTTGGTCCCAGAAGACCCTGCATCGCCGCTATCATTCCTGGAGTGCCTGAAGGCCATGCCAAGACAACTGAAGGCGTATATCAAGAGGTCATCAAAAGCCTGTCTTGTCCATGTCCTTGCTGTAATTAGGTCCAGGTACCCTGAAGTAGATATAGGCAAACTCGTAGAAGGCGCAGAGCCAAATTGTACCGAAGCCGCCTTCAGGGACCTGAAGCAAGAGGCCGAGCCAGTTGCTGAAGCAATTGCTCAGAGCCTTAGGTTGTAAATTTGAACAAATGTTTATTGTAATATAAGTAGTATGCAATGAAACATAATATTTCCATGTTATGAAGAAAAACCAAGAATTTCTATGAATTCCCGGGTTGTCTCTGTGTCAATGACCAGGACTTAGTCAAAATGTACATTGCGTAGATTTTAACTTATGAAAAGCATCCCTGTTAAGGACCCGAAGGAACCCAGGGAGATTTCTTATAGCATAAGCTATCTAGTAGAATGTACCCCAGGAGGATACTTGGGAACTAACTGTATATGGTTTGCCGAAGCAAGAACCCAGTAAGACCCACGGAGCAGCAGCGTTAAGCTGGAAACTATCACAGAGTAGCATAATAGGAGGAATAGATCCGTTCTTGGCCCCAAAAGAACCCGGATAGACCTCATTTATGAGTTCCGAATGCATGTAGCAGAAACTGTCCAAGTCTAGAAAGAACACGGAAGTTTTGAATGATGTCACGAAGACAAATAAACAACCCAGTAAAGGGAGCTTTATTGAAATATATCTCGTTGCCGGAACAACGGTACAAAAGAACATGTAATGCCGAAGCAATTAGTTCATATATTGCCAGAGCAATGTTTACAGAAGAACTCTGGATGCCAAAGCAATTGGTTCTTGTGATGCCGGAGCATTGTTGCAATGATGGAGCTACGCGTAGAATTTGCGTAGATGTTCTATATTCCAAGGATTTGGTAATTCCACACCATCTTCTGTTTGAAGTCTGTAGGTGCCTGGTTTGAGGACCTTGGAAACAATAAATGGACCATCCCAAGGTGAAGTAAGCTTGGAATGACCGACTGTATTCTGGATTCGACGTAACACCAAGTCTCCTATCTAGAATGATCTTGTCTTCACATTTTTGTCATGGAATCTGCGGAGTCCCTGAAGATACGCAGCGTTGTGTAACAAGACTGCCAGTCGCACTTCTTCAGCCGTATCAACCTCCAGCATCCGTTGTTCGTCCGCCATGGCTTCTTGGAATTCCTCAACGCGAGGAGCACCGTGCATGACGTCAACAGGTAGAACAGCCTCTGATCCATACACCAGGAAGAAGGGAGATTGCCCTGTAGCTTTACTGGGTTGCGATCGTAGGCCCCAGACAACTGGAAAGAGTTCTTTCATCCACCGGCCTTCTGCTTTCTTCAGGGTTCGTTCCATGCGAGCCTTAAGTCCATCAAGGAGCATGCCATTGGCCCTTTCAACTTGTCCGTTGGCACGAGGATGAGCAACAGAGGCATAGGATACCTCGATGCTGCGATCTTCACAGTAGTCCCAGAACTTGTTGCCTGTGAAGGTGGTACCCAAATCTGTGATGATTTGGTGTGGTATGCCGAAGCGAAGAATCAACTCTTGGAGAAATTGGACCGCTTTCTCAGAGGTTGGTTTAACAACCGGAAAGACTTCTATCCACTTTGTAAATTTGTCAATGGCGACAAAACAATATTCAAATCCACCAGGCGCCCTGGGCAGTTTCCCAATCATATCAAGCCCCCAGCATGCGAATGGCCATGACGGAGGTATCAATTTGATCTTGTGGGCAGGCTGATGTGAATGATGAGCGAAATATTGACAACCCTTGCAGTGACGAACAATTTCCTCAGCGTCGTGTAGAGCTGTAGGCCAGTAGAACCCAGCACGGAAGGCTTTGCCCACGATAGTGCGGGAAGCTGCATGATTGCCACATTCTCCTACGTGAATTTCCTCCAGGATGTTGACTCCTTCTTGCTGTGTGACGCATTTCATCAATGCGCCAGAGCGTGCGCCACGTCGGTACAGTGTATCGCCGATTATAATATAAACTTGCTACGACGGGCAATTTGCTGAGCTTCTGCCTTCTCGGCGGGAAGTTTGTCGTGCAAGATGTAGTCTTTAATCGGAGCGCTCCAAGTGGCGTCAATGAGCATAACCTCAGGAGCTGAGGTTGTATCATCAGAATTTACCGCTACAGATATTGATGGCTTGGAGAGTTCATTGACGAACACCCCGCTAGGCACCTCTGCTCTGGAAGAACCCAGCTTTGATAGGACGTCTGCAGCAACATTATAATCTCGCTCGACATGATGAAATTCAATGCCGAGAAAGTGTTTTTCCAATTTGCGAACTTCTTCACAGTATGCATCCATGTCTTCATGGTTTCGATTCCAGTCCTTGTTGACTTGTTTGATGACCAACATTGAGTCCCCATACACCAGCAGACGCTTGATACTGAGGGTAATGGCCATCTTCATTCCGTGAAGAAGTGCTTCGTATTCTGCAGCATTGTTGGTGACAGCAAACTGAATCTGCAGAACATACTTGAGTTGATCTCCTCGAGGTGAGATCAACAGAACTCCAGCGCCTCCACCTTCCAGCTTGAGTGACCCATCGAAATACATGATCCAATGCTCGGGCTTGGTGGTGACGACTGGAAGATTGTGCTCGGTGCATTCCGATATGAAATCAGTAAGGACTTGAGACTTCATGGCCGTGCGAGAACGGAACTCGATGCTGTATGTTCCGAGCTCAACAGCCCACTTGGCGATACGCCATGTAGCGTCTTGATTATGGAGAATTTCGCCAATAGGATAACCAGTAACCACGATGATCTTGTAGGTGTCGAAGTAATGCCGCAATTTTCTGGATGTCATTAAGACAGCATATAGAATTTTTTGAACGTGAGGGTACCTGGATTTGGAGTCCGAGAGGACTTCGCTCATAAAGTACACAGGTCGTTGAATCTTCTGAAGATGACCCTCCTCATCGCGTTCAACAACAATGGCGGCGCTGACGACGTTAGTGGTTGCTGAAATATAGAGCAAGAGATCTTCGCCCGGGAGTGGTGCAGTGAGCACAGGTGGTGTAGTCAGGAACAGCTTGAGCTTGTCGAAGGCGACTTGAGCTTCCTGAGTCCACTGGAATCTGTCTTGCTTCTTGAGTAGTTTGAAGAACTCAGTCCCGCGTTCCCCCAGTTTGGAGATAAAGCGGTTGAGTGCAGCCATGCAGCCCGTAAGCTTCATGACATCCTTGACGGTGCGCGGCGGCTCCATGTTCATGAGAGTTGCTATCTTCTCTGGATTAGCCTCAGTGCCGCGTTCGCTGATGATGAACCCAAGGAGCTTTCCGGATGGAACGCCGAAAACACACTTGGCGGGATTGAGCTTCCACCGCCATTTGCGTAAGTTATCGAACGTCTCGGTGAGATCAGCGATGAGATCCTCGGGATTTCTTGTCTTGACTACCACATCGTCGACGTAGGCTTCAACATTTTGGTGAAGTTGGTCTTGAAGACAACCCTGTATCGCCCGCTGATATGTGGCACCTGCATTTTTCAAGCCAAAAGGCATGGTTGTATAACAATATGCGCCATATGGCGTGATGAATGAAGTTTTAATCTGATCCTCTTCTTTCAGCGATATCTGATGATATCCTGAGTAACAATCGAGGAAGCAGAGTAGGGTGCACCCGGCGGTGCTGTCGATGACTTGATCGATGCGAGGAAGCCCGAAGGGGTCCTTCTTGCAATGTTTGTTGAGATCAGTATAATCAACGCACATTCTCCATTCATTTGAATTCTTTTTTCTTACAAGAACCGGATTGGCTAACCAATCCGAATAGAAGACTTCTTTGATGAAGCCGGCTGCTAATAGCTTAGCTAGCTCTTTCTTGATAGCTTCCCGACGCTCTGTGGCGAACCTTCGGAGACGCTGCTTTTTGGGCTTTGCGCTCTTATCGAGGTCTAGCTTGTGCTCGATCAACTCTTTGGGAACTCCGGGCATGTCAGAAGGCTTTGTAGCAAAGATGTCAGCCTGGGCTCGCAGGAAGTCGACGAGCGCACTTTCCTATGCAGGAGTGAGGGTGGAGCCAATCACTGTTGTCTTCGATGGATCTCCTGTTTGGAGATCAATTGTCTTTGTTGCGACCTTCTCCACGGGCTTGATAGCTCGTGTCTTCTTCTGCGTCGGGGCATCATCGTCTTCTTCGACGACGGTGGCGGCCAGGGGTTGAAGCTCTTGGCGATCTATGGTGGACGCGGCTCTGACGGCGTACTCTACTGCCTCTTTGTCGCAGAGGTAGGAGCGCTTGATGTCACCGCGAAGGGAGAGAACGCCGTGAGGCCCTGGCATCTTCAACACCAGGTAGGTGTAGTGGGGGATGGCCATGAACTTGGCCAATGCTGGTCGCCCGAGGATGGCGTGGTAGGACGTGTCGAAGTCTGCAACTTCGAACTTGATGAACTCTGTACGGTAGTTGGATGCAGTACCGTACGTAACGGGCAAGGTGATTTGCCCGAGGGGGATGGCAGTCTTCCCAGGCACGATGCCGTAGAAGGGAGTGTCTGCTGGCTGTAGTGCACTTGTGTCGAGGCCCATGGACTTCAGCGTCTTGGCGAAGATGAGGTTGAGCCCGCTGCCTCCATCGATCAGGACCTTGGTGAGCCTGCTATTTGCCACCACGGTCTCGAGGACGAGAGGATATCGTCCAGGAGAGGTGATCTCCGTCCATTGGTCTTCTCGGGACCAGGTGATGGTGGTGTCCGACCACCGTAGCGGTGTAACCACCGCTGGTTCTGCTGCGTAGGCCTCGCGCCGCGCATTCTTGCGATTGCGCGAGGTGTCGCTGACTGCCATGCCTCCGAAAATGACGTTGACAGTGTTGGTGATGTCTGGGAAACCGCTGTCTCCCTTGTCGTGCCTGTCGTCTCCGTCTCCATCCGTCTTCTGTTTCTTGTTGGGCGTGCTGAACGTCTCCCGAAGGAGCGTGCACTCGCCCATGGTGTGCTTGCTGTCGGGGTGGTAGGGGCAGCGCTTCTTGAGAAGTTTGTTGAATTCTTCCCTTCGTTGTTGGGGAGATTTGGCGGCTCGGACGGTCTGGACGGTTGCGACCGTGTTGTTTGGTCGCTTCCGTGGGTTGTTGCCGTTACGCTGGAAGGAGTCGCGTGGCTGATCCCTGTGGTCTTCCTGATTCTTGCGACCAGGGTTGTTGGGTCGTTTGCCGTAGCGCTCCCGTTCTTGATCGTCGGTGTCCATCCAGTTGGACACCAATGCGCGGAATTCCTCGAGGTCACGAGGACGGTTGTGACCAAAATCACGGAAGAGGCTGCGGTCGGTCATCCCTTCTTGAAAGTAGTCGATGACTTCTGAGTCGGGGATGGGAACGCAGGATGCCTTGATGGCGAAGAATCGCCTGTTGTAGTCGCGCAGGGACTCATCTGGCTTCTGTTTGCACGCGCGGAGTTCATATTTGCTGCCAGGGCACTCAAAAGAACCCTGGTAGTTGGAGACGAAAGCCTTCTTCAGCCTGTGCCAGCTGTCGATGGAGTCTGGATGAAGGGACTCGAGCCAGGTGAGAGGACCTTGCTCCATCGCAACTGGGAAGTAAAGCATCTTGGAGATGTCGTCGCCCCCTGATGCTTCAATTGCAGAAGAGTATCTGCGCAGCCAGATGTTTGGGTCTTGCTTCCCGTCGAAGTTGGCGATGCCTGGCGGCTTGAACTTTCGCGGGAAAGAGCTGACGCGAATAGCGCGTGTGTAACATGGTAGGGCATCGGGGTTGGGGGCGTCACATCTTCCTGCAGAATCCGCAACGTGCGAGGTAGCTCTCCCCTCTCGGATCCGGATGATGTCGTTGCGGGCGTCGTTCGGTGTGACGTGAGAGCGGGCTGAACGGGGTTCTTCGCGACGCTGGGACCTGGGGGGTTCCTCGCGAGGACGGCGGGGTTCTTCATGAGGCCTGGTCATGTCCTTTGTTCGTCCTGCGGAGCTGCCGTAGTGGCTGCTCTGACGCCTAGCTGACGGTGCTTGGTGGCGCGAAGAACTCTTGCTTTTGGAGGCGGAGCGGCCTCCGTCCAGGCGATCAACCATGACCGCTGCGGATTCTAGGCGGGCTTTGGCGAGGTTGATCTCAGGGGTAGTTTGGAACCCCTCGAAGACGCTGACCCCGAACAAGATGTTGGCCACAGGGGAGTTGAAGATGCCTTCCTTGTCGAACTCAGAGTTGAGGTTTTTCCTCTGAATGAAGCGACGTCGGAGGGCACGGTTGCGGTTGCGCTCGACACGGAGTTCTCGGTCCGCATCAGTTTCTCCTTCCTCTGTTGGAGCGTCGTCGGAGACAACTTCTTCGTCGCTGTGATCGTTGAGGATCACGCAGGACTAGCGACCGGGGTTGGTAAGCCCGGTTTTTTTGTTACTCGTGGCAACAGGGAGTTCTCTGCCTTCTTGGAAGGGAAGCAGAGGTAGAATATCCCGTACCGTGGAGGGTACGTTTGCTTCGAGGAGAGCCACCTCGGGGTCCATGTCAGGCCAATGAACGATAACCCCCGAGGGAGTTGAGGTCATGACAAGATCCGAGGTTGCTCGGCGGGGTTGGAGAACCTTCTTCTTCAGGTGCTTTTGGTGGATCACGGCTGAGTTTGTTAACCCGAAGGGAAACTGAGGTGCGCGCGATCCACGTGGTGAAGTCTTCGTCCCGCAGGGGCTGGAACCAGGGTTCCTGGGTACCCGCGGGGTTGCTGTTACGGTCCTGATCGTTGAACCCTGGCGGGACTCGGAAGTGATCCGGAGTCCGCCGGGGAGTCGTGGACACGTGGCTTGATCCTGCCCCTTGACAGGGGTCGAGTTGACGTGGTCGGCCCGGGCTTGAATCTGCTTCGGGCGCCATGTACTCCTCCGAGTAGGATACGATCCAGAGATCGTGTCGGAATTCGAGATTTTCCGAGATCCTCACGGAGTGGTTTGCGCGCGTGGCGAAGCTGGTGCAGCCACCTCGTCGCGCAGTTGGTGTTGGAGTTCGCCTTCCTGGTTTGCGATGCAAAGCCAGGAGCCGAAGACGAAGGAGGCGCCTGCCTCGAACTTGGTGACGATGGAGGCACTGAAGGAGGCCATCGACTCTTTAATGAAGACTCGACGAGTAGATCCCACGGACGGCACCAAAGTGTCGGCGATTTATGCTGACTAGGTTCTCGAGGGAGTGCCCCGAGAGAAGGGTTTAGGGAGAAGTCGTCGAGAATCTAGAGCCGAAGGTGACAAGAAACGATTTAGACAGGTTCGGGTCGCCGGAGCGTAATTCCCTACGTCCTGTATGGTGTATCTTGTATTGATGAGATTGTTTTGAGGGGGTCCCTGCCTCCCCTTATATAGTCCGGAGGGCAGGGTTACATAGGAACCGTATAGGACTAGGAGACTTTTACAAGTTTATCTCTAATTCCCTGATACAGTCTATCCAAACCGACTAGGACTAATCCTTGTCTTGTGCGTCAAGTCTTGTATATGGGCCGGCCCATAGGATGGACCGCCAGGGTTGTTTAGTCCGTCAGGACTCTACACCCACGACGCCCCAACCTCAACACCAAGAAGATGTTGTGGCGAATGATGGTCACGGTGAGTGGCGCGCAGGAAGCCCCTCGTTTGGACCGTGATTAATAGCTTTACAAATAAAACACCTAATTTTGATCATGATTAATTTTACATATAGGCCCAAAAACTTTACAAATATACTCCTATTTTGGATCATGATTAATACCTTGGATCCGAACATTTGCAAAAACACTCCAGTATTTTACAATAAAACACCTGATTTCGATCATGATTGATTAATAATCGTGACCTGATTTTTTACAAATACGCCCTGTATTTTACATTACAACCCCTGGTTTGCGTCGGCTTTCCAGTTCCGCCGCCGGCATCTCCCCCTCCGGGCCGGACGCGCAAGGCCCGTCCCGTCCACTCCCCTGGTTCCCGCAGCGAGGAGGTGGAGGAGGCGCGCCGGATTCGACGGATCTTTGAGCCGGGCGAGCGCCGGCGCGTTTGGAGGAGCCTGGCGGCGACGAGAGCGAGAAGGCCAAGCAGCCACGCAGCGCACGGCGGCGTGCAGGAATGCGGCGGCCGGCAGCGGCGTCTTCGATGGATGGAGGTATGTGGTGCTCATGGAGCGCATCATTCCCAGCCACCTGCGATGCGAGGGCTCTCTGATGAATTTGTTTGCATTTGGAATTGTTCCCGCAAGCGAAAAGAGGGGAGGTTGAATTGGAAGGTTTATGTTTAATCATTGACTGAACAAATAACGGGGAATCTTCCAAATGGCTGATGATTGTTTAATTCTGCTAAACATTGGGGACCGTCCAACGCACTCTTAATGTTGATTTCCCTATTGGATTCTCATAAACCAGGCATCTTTACTGCTGTCAAAGATGTCTTCTAAATATTTATGATGATTTGTTCTAAGTATCTGTACACACTATGCATAAAAAGGTTTCTTCTAAATATTTATGATTCTTTATAAAGTTTCTTGAATTTTGTATTATTTTATACTCTCATTGTCTGTTATCGTTTTGGTCCAGGTAATGACTGCACACTGACTGAGCTGCGTTAGGCATGACAATCCTTGATGCATTATATATCAGGCAGGATGGCAAATTCTTGCTTATTCCTGTTCTTGATGGAGCTAAACTCTGATTCTTCTAGTCTAACTGTCTAAGGTTGCCTCCTTCGATACTTCTATTGTGTATATGATTTTCCTTTTCCTGTGAACAGCTAGGTGGTTTGCTGCTTCCTTGGATGTTCGGCAACTTACCCATGCTGCCATTTCAATGGTCTCCCTCTCCATGGCCCATGCTCGCCCCCTCTTTCATGTGGATTTTCCTAGTAATTTTAGTCCATCTAAAATGCCTTTTCTTTTCTGAAGATTGAAGGGTCTCTTGGCACTGCAAATGATGTGGCAAACACAATAATGCGGAAATTCTGGGACTCTGCTCTTGCTCTAGAGCCTCCAGACGAGGACTTCCATAGTCAGAACTCACAGGTTTAGCTAATGTTTCATTTGTATTCTTTTTATTTTTTCTTTCCATCTCAAGTGCAATGCATCTCTGAATTATTAAATTGCTGAGTGAATTATCTTCAGTCATGTCATCTGAGGCTGGGGCTGGCTAAGTGGCTAGAGTACTGTTTATCCTCCTGTTTTGGTATATTCACTTGCCTTTGCCTTTAAGCTTTCTTCTGCTGGAGGATCGACAGCTGCAGCAGCCGACAAATTAAGGAAATTAAATTAGTAGCTTATTAAAGTGCAGTATTGCTGCTGCTCTTATTAGGCGAGAATATGTGGCTCTGTTCTCTTTTCCATCATGGTTGACTGGTTTTGTTTGGACCCCGTAAGATTTTGACTGACCTGGATTTAAGTACGGGCACGTCTATATCGATATAAACCTACAGGCGTGTAGCAAGTTATCAGCAAGTACCTACTATACCAGAACAGGTCATTCTTTCTTTATCCTCCCTTTAGCCTGATTGCCTCTGGCCGGCAACGGGTACGTAATTAGTCAACACAACATAGTATTAGCCAAACACCTCCAGTGGCCGTCCGGCATCTAGTATTTTTTTACTGCAAGGAAGCTGACATCTAGAAATTAACTAGGAAAAAATAATACAGTCGGCCTCAGCTACTTCCCAAGAAAACATTGCTACGGAGCTGCCCACAGATATGCACCACAAAACATTCTCTGAAGAGCAATGCATTTGTGTGCCTTGCTGAGGAGATAAACAGACCTCGCCTGCTGCAATGGCCCCTGCAAGCAGCTCCTTTGTTCTAGTGTTGTTCCCCATCTCTCTATCAGTTCTAATTACTGGTGTCGCTTGTGCTTCTTCGTCTGCCCCAGGCCCAAGCCCAGCTCCGAACATCAACGGCAGCGACACCGATCTCGAAGTGTTGTTGGATTTCAAGAGCCAGCTTTCTGATCCTCTCGGCATCCTCGCCGGCAACTGGACAGCCAATGTGTCCTTCTGTCGCTGGGTCGGTGTCATATGCAGCCACCGTCGGCAGCGTGTCCCTGCAAGGAGAGCTTAGCCCAGGTATTGGTAACCTCTCTTTCCTTAGGCTGCTTGACCTTACAAAAACTGACCTCCCCGGCACAATTCCTGCTGATCTCGGTAGGCTACATCGGCTT
The DNA here is from genome assembly GCA_015342445.1 of Digitaria exilis. NCBI lineage: Eukaryota > Viridiplantae > Streptophyta > Magnoliopsida > Poales > Poaceae > Digitaria > Digitaria exilis. Next base: position 50,991 of record JACEFO010001238.1, read on the forward strand.
AGGACACTAAGTCTCCCTGGAAATGGCTTCTCAGGCGCCATTCCTAGTACCATAGCCAATCTCTCACAGCTGAACCTTCTTGACCTTGGTCAAAACACCCTCTCCGACCAGATCTTGCCAGAGCTGCTACAGGATATGCACAATCTTCAGACCCTTGCTCTCAATGATAACGAGTTGAGTGGCCAAATACCGCCATATCTATTCAACAATACACCTTCCCTGAGGAACATCTACCTTGGAAACAACAGGCTATCAGGTCCAATACCGCAAAGTGTGGACTCCCTGCCCCTGCTTGAGTACTTGGACCTCCATCTCAATCAGCTCTCTGGCACAGTGCCCGCATCCATGTTCAACATGTCACTCTTGCAAGTCATGTCACTCGGACAGAACAGTCTTACTGGGTCAATTCCTAGCAATCAAAGTTTTAGCCTACCACTGTTGCAGGAGTTTTCCTTGCCTAAGAATAATTTTACCGGTGGAATACCACTGGCGCTTTCAGCATGCCAGCGCCTGCAAATTCTCTCGTTAGCCTTCAGTTCTTTCTTTGATATGGTGCCAACATGGTTGGCTCAACTGCCACAACTCAGAAGTATTACCTTGGGCACAAATTACCTTGTTGGATCTATCCCAGCTGTTCTTGGCAACCTCACCAGTCTTACTGAACTAGACCTCTCTTTCTGCAACCTGACAGGAGACATTCCGACTGAACTAGGCCTAATGCGAGAACTCTCGTATCTGCATCTCGGATCCAACCAGCTAGCAGGACCAGTGCCAACCAGTCTCACAAATTTGTCCAAGCTATATAACCTAAATCTGCAGACAAATCAATTATCTGGACCAGTACCAGCCACACTTGGGAACGTACAAGCTCTGACCAAGTTTGAACTGTCATACAATAATTTAAACGGAAATCTTGACTTCCTGGCCTCCCTTTCCAATTGTAGACAACTCCAGGTGCTTGGGATATTTGGTAATTATTTCACTGGGGAACTCCCTGACCATATTGGAAACCTGTCTACAGAGTTCAGTGAGTTTTATGCAGGCTACAACAAGATATCAGGTGTGCTTCCATCAACCTTGGCAAACCTAACTAGTCTTTACCAGATTGACCTTCGCAACAACCAACTGGTGGGAGCAATACCAGAATCGATCACATTGATGCAAAATCTTGGATACCTCGATGTCTCAGGAAATAACATACCAGGCCTCATCCCAACACAAATTGGTATGATGAAAAGCTTAGAGAGACTGCATCTCTATGACAACAAATTGGTTGGCTCTATACCTTATAGCATCGGCAACCTTACCAGGCTAGAATACCTTGTGATGTTCGATAATCACTTAAATTCAACAATACCGGCTAGCTTATTCCACCTGGATAAACTTGTTGGGCTATATCTTTCTAACAATTATTTTTCTGGTGTGCTACCGTCTGATGTTAGTGGGCTAAAAGTAGTGTCTGATTTCGAAATATCTTCCAACATTTTGATTGGAAAAATCCCCGATTCCTTTGGAAAGCTTAAGATGATCACTGAGCTAAATTTATCACATAACTCGTTTGAGGGCATGATCCCAGAATCATTTCAAGAGCTGACCAACTTAGCATCACTTGATATCTCTTCCAACAGTCTCTCAGGTACCATTCCTAAGTTCCTTGCCAATCTCACCTACTTGGCAACCTTGAATCTCTCCTTCAATAAGCTAGAAGGCAAGATACCAGAGGGAGGTGTTTTCTCAAACATAACCTTGACATCATTGATTGGGAATGCTGGGTTATGTGGTGTTCCCCGTCTAGGATTTCCGCCATGTCTTGAGAAGTCTGGCGCAACTCACAGACATTTGATTAGATATATACTCCCTGCTGCCACCATAGCATTTGTTTCAATTGTTCTTTTTGTTTACTTAATGGTTAGAAGGAAACTTAAAACCAATAGAGAAGTACATGCCTCTGTTGCTGGGCCAAGTGATGTCGTGAGCCATAGTCTAATCTCCTACCATGAGCTTGTCCGCGCCACTAATAATTTTAGCGACAATAACCTGTTGGGGTCTGGGAGCACTGGAAAAGTATTCAAGGGCCAACTCAGCACTGGTCTGGTGGTTGCAGTAAAAGTTCTAGACATGCAGATGGAACAAGCAATTAGAAGCTTCGACGCTGAGTGCCGTGTGCTTCACATGGCTCGGCCCCGGAATCTGATAAAGATACTAAGCACATGCTCTAATCTGGACATCACAATATTGGTGCTTGAGTACATGGCCAATGGAAACCTGAATAAGCTCCTACATGCTGAAGGCAGAAGACACTTGGGGTTCCTCAAGAGGCTCGATATCATGCTGGATGTATCGATGGCAATGGAGTATCTACACCATGAGCACCACGAGGTGGTCCTGCACTGTGACTTGAAGCCTGCCAACGTGCTATTTGACGATGACATGACGGCGCATGTAGCGGACTTTGGTATCGCAAAGTTGCTGATGGGCGATGATCACTCCATAATCACTGCAACAAAGCCTGGAACACTTGGGTACATGGCACCAGGTGCGAGAGCATTTTGTACTCTTACTAATACTACCTTATAGTTTGCTAATTGTGTCGATCAACAGTTCAACACATAAATCCATGCTAAATCTCTGTTTGTGAATGTCTTGAGCAGAGTATGGAACTCTTGGAAAGGCAACACGTAAGAGTGACGTTTTCAGCTACGGAATCATGCTCCTTGAAGCTTTCACTGGAAGAAGACCCACAGATCTGATGTTCCATGGAGAACTAAGCATCAGGCAGTGGGTTCACCAAGCATTTCCATCTGAACTTGCCTCTGTCCTGGACGAGCAGCTCCTGCAGGAAGCTTCTTGTATCTTCGACTTGAACGATTTCCTTTTGCCAGTATTTGAGCTGGGCTTGCTCTGCTCAAGTGACTTGCCGGAACAGAGGTTGTCGATGAGCAGTGTGGTTGCGAAACTAACGAAGATCAAAGAGGATTACACCGAAAATGACATATGCTGATGATAGGCAACAATGCAGAGTGCTGCCCAGTTTTTTTTTTTTTTGGACCGGGCAGCAGGGTAGACCTCACTGATTTTTTTTTTTACATTATAGTGGGGGTAAGGTTTATATGAAGATTTATGTCTGGGCCTATATCTTGGATTAATCTGATTTTTCATCGAAAATGTCACACCTAACGCTTAAAGCACCAATTATTCTTCTGGCTTTGCTTCGTGGTCAATGCTTGCTGCCTATGCGCTTTTCTGTCTGGGCCCTTGCTTGTTTTTTTTAGGTGAATCTGGGCCTTGCTTGTTGAGAGGTGTCTTTCCTGTTGGGCTGAAGAGGGCCCATCAGTGGTGGAATGGACTGGACACGGGCCGTGGTGGGCGGGCTGCATTTGTTGGATCCGTTCTGATGACACGTCGTCCTACGTGGCATCAGCACGGTGCCACGGCCTCCCAGTCCCAGGTCGTGAGATCCGACGTGGACGTCTTTTGGTCGTGCGTCCTTTTTCCATTTTTCTCCGCGCGGCGGAAGAGGAAGTAGATTCGAAGTCCGTGGGGCAGCAGCCAGGCGCCTCCGGCCTGGTCCACCTGCCAGTGGCGTCATGTCCACGTCGACGGGCGACGGCAACGGCACCCTGCTGGCCCGACGGACGGTGACGCCGGAGTTCATGCGTCATAGTCAACGTTTGGGAAGAACAAGGGGGACGCGATGTTAGCACATCTCGCTTAACCCCATCGACTACGACGTTATTCCGAACAAGCCCCTCGTGTGATTGACAACGACCCAACAAAACAACAAACCTAATTTGAATGCCACTTCCTTTCCCTAGTCTCACTTCATCCCATTCCTCAGTCAATAGCAACTGGGCTCGTATTCTTTGGTCGCCATTTTCAAGCAAGTATTTATGCCTTTGCATCACTTCTAGACCTTGTTATTATAATTGATATCTAGGCATTGCCTTTCATATTATAGTTTGAGTCTAAGCCAAACATGAAAGAGCAAAGCAAAGCATCGGCTGTTTTTCAACGTCCCATTCCTATGTGGGACCTAGGCTCATATAGAAGGGAACATATGGTTATTCAATCTAAGCATAAAACAAAACAACTATAAGTTAATGTCATTATTAAACCCTTGTCATGGTGATTAGTTTATTAACAGGGCCATCTCCCCTTCATCTCTGGCCCTGGTTGTGTGGATATTTTGTTAAACCATACTCAAATTGAGCTAGTATTAAAAAAACATAGGTCCTTGTCGCCGTAAAAAGAAAAATATATAGAGAGAGAGAACATATCATCCATGGTGATTAGGAGTAGTGCATTTATCAATGTTCTTTAATTTGAATTGGCATAACTTTACCTAATTAAAATTTGAAGTGCATTTATCAATGTTGAAAACTTTATTTGGCTTTCATAATTTTACTTAATTTAAATTTTATATTTTCTTCGTATTTTCACTTGCATTTAAAATCTCTCAATTCCTGATATCCCAAACGGGGCCATATATTTGTCACGTGTTTGCAAATGCTCGATGGATATTATTTGCATTTTTCAGTAGGCGAGGGACCGGAACATAAAAGGGGCCCCACAAACACGGAAGCCCAAAAGAACCAGCGATCGTTCCCCTCCAATATTCCCGACCGCCGCCGCCGCCGTTGCCGTCTTCTTACCCCGCCGAGCATCCGCCGCCGCGGCGCGCCACCTAAGCCGCTGTAGCCATGACCTCCACCGCCGGCGTGGCACTGAATCGCCGCACGCGCAGCAGGCCGCCGTCGGTCGCGTCCTCGCGCAGGTCCGATGACGGAACCGCCGACGCTGCTGCCGCCGCGCCGGCCAACGGCAACGGCAAGGTCGTCTCCAAGCCCCCCGCGCCCCCCGACCATGCCCCGTAAGAGACCCCCCGAAAGCTTCCTCCTTGCTCCAATTTTGGGCCTCAGCTCTCAGCTAAGTTTGTTGGATTGGGTTTCGTCAGAGGGGAGAGGACGGTCAAGAAGCTTCGCCTGTCCAAGGCGCTGACAATCCCGGAGGGGACGACGGTCAAGGAGGCGTGCAGGAGGATGGCGGCGTGGCGGGTCGACGCCGTGCTGCTCACCGACGCCAATGGCCTGCTCTCAGGCATCGTCACCGACAAGGTATCGTGTTCCTTCAGTTACATGAGTTTCGGATTTCTGGTGCTCGAGAGGTCATGATTGGCTAGCAACTAGCAAGTGATCTGCAAGTTAAAGGATTGGATCTTTTAGTTAAGGATGGCATAGTATATATAGTATAGCAGTGGCTGCTTTGAAATTGTACTCCACTTGGTCCCTTAAAAAGTTTGCTTCTGTCTCAATCAAGTGCCTTGACATAAAGCATTTCTTTAGTGTTGGACGCTATGTGCTATTGCAACTTTAGATTACGACTATACTCTTCTGTCTTTTCACATTTTAAGTTATGGCGCTGAAGTTTGAAGCTGATGCCACTATGCTTTGTTCTGAACCTTTGTATATTTGGGGTAAATATCACAAGCTAGTGTACTATCCGAATGCCACTGCTTACATTATTGCATTTAGTCCATTTGGCTTGTTATGTTTTCATCTGTGTTTGTTTGGGACAAGTCTGACACTAATCCTGTAGTGTGTACCTTCTCTTTTCATTCTTTTTCTTTTAAACTGGAATATAGGACATAGCCACTAGGGTGATTGCTGAGGGACTGCGGGTTGAGCAAACAATCATCTCCAAGATCATGACAAGGAACCCTTTGTATGTCTCGTCTGACACACTTGCTATTGAGGCACTTCAGAAAATGGTCCAAGGTATGCGTGATCTTCCTGTTGGTTGTTGCATCCCCTAGTTATATGTTTGCTTGGCTCAGATAATCTAAGAAAAGATTTTGAAATGAAGAGCCTATGTTATACTTATACACTGAGTACTGTGAACATAACTTCGTGATGTTAAAAGGAAATAATGGAAAGTCTAGAAATTGCCATCACAAGAGGTTAGAGAAACCTATTATTTTCTTAATAGTAGAAACTCATTGTTTGGTTCATACTTATTGCAATCATTTCGGTCTTACTTTAGCAGATTATCTTTTATCTTAGCTACTATATTAGTCTAGATGGGCCAGGCAGGTTGTAATGACAGAACTTGTTTCTCATTTATTTTTATAAATAAAAATAGGACATTCTGTTGCTGCATATTCTAATGCTGATTGTTTTCATGTTCTTTGAATAAACTGACTGAGATACGCCACTCCTGTTGCTGAAGTTAATATGGTCTTTTCTTGTTTTAGGGAAATTTAGACACCTTCCAGTTGTGGAAAATGGTGAGGTTATTGCAATGCTGGACATTGCAAAATGCCTCTATGATGCAATATCAAGACTGGAAAAGGCAGCAGAGCAAGGCAGTGCACTAGCAGCTGCTGTAGAAGGTGTTGAGCGTCAGTTAGGGGGCAATTTGTCATGTATGTATACCATTTTGTCAGCTATTGCTTTATTCCCTCCTTTCTTGTTTCTCACCATATGTGCATCAATGCACAAGTAAAAAATTGCATATCACAAGAGTATGCATATTTTAGCCATACATATTGCTCTATTCTTCTTTCTCACTAAAATAAATGTGCATCAGTGCACAGCTAAGAATTAGATGAACATGAGAACATATGTATTTTAGGCTTATGTGTACCAACATCAGTAGTAAGTACTATATAGTTCTCTAGAAAGATGCTTTTATAACTTTCTAATTACTTGAAACAAAGTCTTTTGTCATGCACTTGAATGCTATTTATTTTTCCAATTGATTCTACTAAATTAGCTATTTGCGAATTAACTGTTTTTGGATGCAGCTTCCCAAAATCTTATAGAGACTCTGAGAGAAAGGATGTTTAAACCTGCTTTGTCAACCATTATCACAGAGAATACAAAGTATATGGTCACCTATCTCTGATTCGTTGTCCTGTAATGTTTTTTTAGCAAAAGATGATCAAAATAAGAGTGCTTACATGTAACATGTTACATCTATGTTTACCTGCAGAGTAGCAACGGTTTCACCTTCAGATCCTGTTTATGTAGCAACCCAGAAAATGCGCGAGTTACGAGTTAATTCAGTGGTTATTACTGCTGGACATTCACTGCAAGGAATATTTACGTAAGTACTCCAATTCCTGTATTTTTTTCCCCTTAAGCTTGATGATGCCCTTTTTTAGGTCTTTTCATGTTACTAATGGATATGTTGTTGTGAATCTCAGCTCGAAGGATGTGCTCATGCGGATTGTGGCACAAAATCTTTCTCCTGAGTTAACTTTAGTAGAAAAGGTTTCTTGTATCAATTTAGGATTCTTTATTTCAAAGGCTGTTGAAACTTGTATTCATTGGAGACTCACATTATATGTTACCGTTTCGCTCCAGGTAATGACTGCACACCCTGAATATGCTACATTAGACACGACAATCCTTGATGCTCTACATATCATGCATGATGGCAAATTCTTGCATATTCCTGTTCTTGATGGAGGTAAATACCTTATACATATGCTTCTCAGCCTAAGGTTTCCTACTTTGGTATTTATATTGAGTATCTGATTTCCCCCCCTGTGAACAGATGGGCGGGTTGCTGCTTGCTTGGATGTTCTGCAACTTACGCATGCAGCCATTTCAATGGTTTTTCTCCATGGCCCTTTCTCTCCTTCCTGTGTGGATTTTCCTTGTAATGTTTGTCCATCTAACATTTTTTTTGTCTGAAGGTTGAAGGTGGTCCTGGGACTGCAAATGATGTGGCAAACACAATAATGCAGAAGTTCTGGGACTCTGCTCTTGCTCTAGAGCCTCCAGAAGAGGATTTTGATAGTCACAGGTCTAGTTAATATTTCCTTTCTGTTCTTTTTCACTTTTCTTCTTTCCCCTCTCGATTGCAAAACTTACCTGAATTATTGATTTGTGCAGTGAATTATCTTTAGTGATGCCATCAGAGGCTGGGGATGGCAGGAGTAGTATTTATCCTCCTGCTATTAGCAATTCATTTGCCTTTAAGCTTCAGGACCAGAAGGGACGGATGCATAGATTTATGTGTGGTAGGTACTGGCTTTGAAGTTGGAGTGGTAACTGTGGTTGATTCCTTCAGCTAAACAGCTTCCATTTCCAGGGTCTGAGAGTTTAGATGAGCTGGTATCTTCTGTAATCAAAAGGTTAGGCATTGGTGGTGAAAAGAACGCAGTTCAACTTTTGGTAAGCTTAGCTAATTTGGCATCCCTATGTTTTCAACTTTTTATAGGCATATTGAAGGCAAGAATTAGATCTCATGTCTGATATTCAAATTTTAGATGCACTACTTTATCTCAATGGAAGATTCTGTATATCATTGGTATCTGTTATTGTCAAGCACTGTTGAATTGAATTGTGATTATTTTTTCTCGAATATTGTATATGCTATAATTGTAAAAGCAAAAAATTGATGTTGTTCTATGCAGTATGAAGACGATGAAGGTGATAAGGTACTGCTTACAACAGATTCTGATCTTGCTGGTGCTGTGTTCAATGCCAAATCATCTGGATTGAAGGTCATTCTTTTCTTTGCTTAAAGTGCTTCCATTTGAGTATTTATCACATGCAGCACTTTAGATTGATTTTTGTACTTTTTCAAAATAGAGGATAACCTAGCCATATGCATGATCATAATCAGGCTATGCCTGCCTTGAAATGCCATCCTGGAGTACTGAAATACTAACTTTATGTGTTGACTATTAAGGAGCATTGATATTCCTTACAGAACAATACCAATCCTGTGCATGTGCAAACATGAAATATTATCTACACCTCTATTTTTTTAAGAAATTGGCCTGGCCCCAAGTAATATGCCTGGTATTGAAGCCTAACTCAGTCTGAGTCAAGGAAAAATTGGGCCAGACTGCCAACTAACAGTCTAGTTAGCATTTGTTGACCCACATTACCTCACTGCTGGTGTGAAATTTGTAATTTCAGGCCTTGAGGTTGCATATCGATGACTCAGATTCCAACAGGGAAGTGGCACAGAAATTGCCAGAGCTGGCATCGTCCCATGGAACTCAATTGACACATGTTCATTATGGCCTGATGGCTTGCACGATTGCTCTAACAGGAGTAGCTATTATGGTTTACTTGAGACACTCCAAAGTCTAAAATTTTCAAGGGAAATGTATAATTTTGCTACTTATGTATACAGCTAATATGCATAGAGATCGCACACTTTGGCTCATTAAGGCTGAAATTGAAGAAATGAAGGGTCGTCAACGGTGCACTGAGTGCATTGGTGGCCCAAAAGGAATCAGCTGACTGTCAAGTTCTCCAATTGGCTAAGTGTGTTGGTGGCAAGGAAGCCCATGACTATGGTATCTTCCCGTTCATTTTTTACGGGAATTCACACTTCCACTTATACAGTGAAGCATGTACCTTTTACAGCTGTTTCTTGGTCACCAGAAATTTGGTGATGTCTCTTGAGCAATCTCTGTAACCATGTATATTCATGAGTAAGGAAACCAAGACTGAATCTCTCCTATTTGGGGGGTTATATCCCAAGGCTGAGATTCGTTTTCTTGCGAGAATTAACGCTTTTCACAGATGCAATGAAACCTGTGATTTTTAAGGGAGGTTTTGTCACCACGAGTTCGGTGGTGATGCTGCATGTAATCTCTTGTGGCATGCTGTATAACCACGTGTACATAAATCTGTGAGTACAAAAACAACATTTATGTTGTGTTCTGATCCCAACGTTTCTGTTTAGTGGATGATGTGTGGTTTAGTTGTGAGGTTTTAAAGTTTGATCTTTATTTGTGCTATTTATTCCATGTTAACTTGCTGCTGCAAAACTAAACTGAAGACTAAAAAACTGTGCAACAGTCTTTCCAGAGAGAAACATTACTTTTGCTTTTCATGTGTCTATATTTGAGTATATGACAGATTGACAGGTAGTGCACATTATTAAGGTTGCGATACGGCACCTCTGAAGTCCTTAACTTATATGCAAAGGGTTTCCATGTTGGCGTGTCAACTGTGAGAACCACAACTGGTAATCCAAATGCTAGTGACAACATCGCACAGACCCCCAATTCTTTTGACATAGGGGACACGATAATTCAAAGAACTTGCTTTGTGAACCTGAATACTCTTCTTGTGTCTCAAAATTACTGATTCAGACCGAGTGAAAGAACCAATGAAAAAAACAAAACCTGAAGGCTGAGGATCACGTGCACTGTTTCTTTGGACCAGCCAACAGCGTGATGTGCTCTGTTCTGCTATTCACAGTGGCATGCTGTCTACTGCGTTAGTGGCGGACAAGATTGGAAGGCTGGGCTCTCTTTTTTCTTTACCGCGCTGTTCGGCTGCTGGTTTCCGGCCTGGGCTGGAGAGGCTGGCCCACCAGCCAGCCTCCCAACACAGGAACAAATCAGCCAGTTCCAGCCCTAGCATTGCCCCAGCGAGCGGAACGAGCTGCATGGTCCATGGTGGTGCATTTTTATGCAGAATGCCAGATGAAAGGTTTTTTTATAAAGTACACCGTTGGTCCCTAAACTTGTATCGTTGTGTCAAATCGACCATTTAGATCACCAGACTTGTTCGAATGTGCCATCGCGGTCCCTAAGCTTGCAAACCACCCGTTTAGGTCCTCAAACTTATTCACTTGTGTCCTCCCGGTCCTTAAATTTAGTTTGTAGTATCATTTAAGTGAAAACACAACGATCTAAAAACTTCGTGTCAAAAAAGAATTCATAACTTTTTTATACGAACTCGAATAAAGACAAAATTTATATCAAAGTTGTAGATCTCGACGTGATCTACAACTTTGTTGTTGAAATGTTTTCGAATTAAAAATGTTAAAGGTCTCAAAATATTATTATATATTTATAGATTTTAAAATATAAAACTAAATTTTAGAACAAAAAATGACTTTAATTGAAAAAAAAATTAACTACAAAGTTGTAGATCATGTCGAGGGCTATAATTTTAATATATATGTTTTCTTCATTCGAGTTCATATGAAAAAGTTATGAATAACCTTTTCAATACGAAGTTTTCAAATCATCCTGTTTTGACTATAATAATGAGACTAAAAAATAAGTTTAAGGTCCAGGATGACACAAGTGAGCAAGTTTGAGGACCTAAATGGGTGATTTAAAAGTTTAGGGACCGGAATGACATAGCCGATCAAGTTTGAGGACTATACGGTCGATTTGTAAGTTTAGGGACCAGGATGACACAACGGTACAAGTTTAGGGACCGGTGACGCACTTTACTCTTTTTTTTCATTATGAGTGAAGTCACATGATGAGTGAAGTCAAGTGCGGTATGAGCGTACCAGTAACAGACGACTACGTACTGCAAGAAAAGATACATGGGCCGTGTACGTACTCCAGGATGGGGAGCAATGTGCAACGAAAGTAATGTACTGCTTGCTACAGCTTTATGTTGGTACAAAAATAAGCCCACATAGGTGTAAGGGGGGTTTAGATTGGGAAAGATTTCCGAAAAAATACTGTAGATCAAAAAATACGTTGTAGATGAATAGTATTTTGTGAGTGAGAGAGGTGGGATGAATAAAGAAAAGTTAGATAAATAGTGTTTTTTAGGTGGGAGTGGGTGAAACTAAACACACCTTAAAAAGAGATGTCGTACTTTTGTCATGTCATGGGCATTGATTGACATGCATGTTACATCTTACTCCAATCAGTTTGACGTGGGTTGCATAGTTTTTTGCCGGTCTTTTTTTCGAAGTATTCATATATATATTCACTCTAAATCCACACCCAATTCTAACTGAAGGGCATATCCACAATATTTTTTGATCATTTGATGATATTAAAAATGCAAAAAAAGTAATTGGGAACCAACCTGCAAAGTTGTGAAAAATACAAGAGTGACACAAAAAAAATTCGAAGGGTATGTGGAAAATCGTATGCTCAGTCTACGTATGCTCAGATACGTATTATCTACTCTGTACAAGCAATTAGTATCCGATGCTGAAATATTTCGTTAGCACCAGGAATATTTTGAGTTAGTGGATCTACTACTAGCTAGTTTGATATGAATATTTTGGATTTCCTTTGCCCAAGGAGTATGGTACAAGCTTCCACATGAAAACAGAACGGCACAGATACCTACAGTGAGGAACAAGGAACATCCCCGTCGTCCATCGGGCAAAGGGATGACTTCGCCGTCAACTTTCGCCAACTTATTTTGTCAACTTATCACATCGAATGTTTGGACACTAATTAGAATTATTAAACATAGGTATAAAATAAAACTAATTACATAGATGGACTCCACATCGTGAGACGAATCTATTAAGCCTAATTAATTTGTCATTAGACACTGTCATGCTACAGTAACCCGTCATTAAAAATGCGCTAATGACGACACATATTAGGCTTAATAGATTCGTCTTGTGATGTAGAGTCCTCTATGTAATTAGTTTTATAATTAGTCTATATTTATTACTCTTAATTAGTGTCAAAAGGATAGATGTGACATTTCGCCAACTTTCGCCAACTTTACCCCCTCATCTAAACAAGCCCTTAGTGATGCAGCCACCGCAACTAAATCCATCATGTCCACTGTACTCCATTAGCAGGTTTCATCGGCTGAAACTGACAGAAAACATTGTAAAAAAAAAAAAAGAGAGTCTTCAAAAGAACCAATTATGGCTATACTAATGTCAAACTTTTATTGTCCACTAGCATAAATCCTGTATTACAATTTAAACACCAGGAATGGTTTAAATATCATGAAACGGTAAAGATAGATAATTTTTTTTTATCATGGAGGAAACAAAGATATGCTCATTTTCATCATCCTGCATCGGCTGGAGGCAGGGAAGGCAATGTATGTTTAAGTAAAGTGATTTAAATGTTCCATTTCAGAGCAAAGTATGAACAAAATAGTTCACTCAACAAAACCTCAATTTACACTTAACTTGCTTCACATAGTCTTTACATTTTCATCTTCGTCTTACCTACTCTGATCTGATTTCGATTCGCAAAAAAAAATGAAAACTCTAATTTGATTTCTGCCATCATGACAGTAATGTTGGAGTGATCATTTTATGGACTCTGAAGACACGACATCTATCTTGCATTCTTGCCTCAGCAAGTGACAGAGATCAAAACCTTGCAAGAAAACAAAATCCAGATCTGCCGACAACTCGAACAAGCCATGCTTTTGCCACTGAAAACAACAAGACAAATGGTACGTAGCAGTGCAGTGCGTGAACTGGTAAACTGTCAATTTTAAGGTGCTCACCTTCCCATACTGCATGCCTGTCTCCTTTACTCATTCTTGCTTTTCATTTCTCCCAAAGGTTTTGCATTGTAGCGTGTCCCAATTACTAGGACTTGCAACCCTTTTCTCTCTCTGTTTTTCGAAACAAAAATTGCATGAGCTCTGCCTTCTCTTTACTTTTGTCTCTGATGTGATTGATTCTGATTGGTCGATAATGACACGCTAGGATTGCATGTATCGATGCATGGTGGTGGAAGTTGATGGTGAATTATGAAAAACTCATGAAAAAAGAGGTGAGGTGTCAGCCTCTCATGGGTTGCATGTAATGCAAGTGAAGCTTCACATATGTTTTATTTTATATAGATGTAGTGGCCCAGCTAGACTATGGAATCACATGATGTATTCTTTTGTTTTTATCTTGTGCAACAGCTGCGATTACGTGATGAGTAACTTGAAAGGCAATCCTAACATTGCCGTGATGATTCGCTTCCTGATTGTTGTGCAGTATAAGTATCCAGTGCACTCAATCTTGACATAGATTTTGGTCAGAATTTTCACTTGATTCGCCTTTTAATGATGGTTCACAAGGTGTGCCCCAAGGCCCCTCAATGATACTTCACTTATTCAACCATGGGGTGAGAAAAGAAAATGGTGATGACTGATGAACTGATCTCTTTTATTTGTCCATTGTGTGTCTTCTTCATCAAAGCACAGGGGCGGACGCACGTACACGCCAGTGGCGGCACATGCCGCCACTCAAATTTCTAATCACAGTGTTAATTAGCACTTGATCACTGTTTGTTGATGTGTAATATTACTGTGTGCCGCCGCTCAGTTTCTCAGCTAGGTCCGCCCGTGTCAAAGCATGCATATATGTAACTATAACAACAAAAACATGTAGGTACACTAAAATCACCATCTGTCCGGTGATTTCAGCTTTTTAGGTGAGTTGCTTTTCGGTAATGACCTAATGCCATGAAATTCAAGGGGTGGTTAGATGTTTTGATGGATAGTGTTGCTAGTTGGGATGTGGGCATGGGTGAATGATGAGTGAGCTTCAAGTGACAAAAGCAATCAAAGAGGCCTACGCCAATCCAACAAGTGAACAAACCGCCCGAGGATCGCAACGCCTACGTGGTATAATAGCGAGACGTACGACGCCATTGCGTGAATGCTTGTGTAGTTGTGTACTGGAGGGCCGGTACTGCTGGTACTGTAGCATGTTTGGTCAGCATTTTGCCAGAAGCCAACTGTTTCTTGTACCCTCTGTTGTGTCATGGCCGGGAAAATGGTGTAATGATCGACTTGATCAGTGTTCGTGCAGCTGGCCAGGTGAGCTGCTTCATTGGCGTTGTATTTTTTTTTTTGTCCCCTTTTGATATCAGTAAGAAAGATTGGGAAACTTTTCTCTAGCATTATTTGAATCAGCACGTCTATATGAGTAGATTTGTTAAGAGAAATACAAATTAAAATATAATACTTAAAGTACTCCAGCCATGCCATCTATTAGTCTATTACTATAAAACATATATTACAAAATATGTTTTAATATTGAACACACATTTTGGGATTGATGGAAATTGCTCTTAAACACAAATCTAGCTGTGCCAATTTAAGAAAAACATTTGAAATATTGAATGAGCTATTGATGGAGAGAATGTAAACATGTTAATCACACACAATGTATAATGATAGTTACTTGCGACGAGAAGAAGTTTTGCTTAAAGAAGTTGTTGCACTACGATGTGTCACATGGTTGTTATGGAATCGGTGTTCCACCCACTATGGGTAACGATTTGACCTCTTGCTCGAAGTGTTTAAACTCTCAAGCCATTTTTAGGCCAATGTGTTATGCCCATCCCATCACAAGAACTGTAAGCTGGATAAATTGCTTTATGAAAACACATATCTATCTTGCGTATTGTATATAATCAATACTTAAACGAAAACTCTAAGCATTCATATTCATTATCTGCCGTAGTTAGTCCTTTTCAGGATAACCGTTTGCCCCATTCCTATTCCATCCTCCATTTATGTTAATACATATTAATTTTAAAAGATCCAAATTTAAGAGGTTTTGAACAACAATTAGCTACATTATTCAAAGTGTTTTTGTCATGGTGCTGATTTTCTACAATGTTCAGTGTGATAAATGAAACTAAAGGAAAACCATATAGTTTTTGTGTGTATTCCCTCCGGGTTGGTAAAATAAGCTGTTTTAAGATTGTCCTAAGTCAAACTTTTTTTTAAGATTGTCCTAAGTTAAACTTGTTAAACTTTTATTATAAATATTTCTATGTGTTAAGTTTAAAATGTAAAAATGATATCAGTAGATTTATATTAAAATATAGCTTTATAAAAGTACCTTTTAAATATATTTTATAAAAATTATAACAAAAAATATTAGATAAAGTTATGTTTTAGAGATCGTACCAATGTCCTAGACATTTTTATTTTACGTCGTCAGGCAATGATATGTAAACGTCGTCTGTGTACAAGCTCTTTGGTTCCCCATACACATCCAACGGAAAACCTGCGCGGCGTGATCTCGCGGGTCCCAACGCGCCTGCGGGCCCCACTGTATCGAAGGGAACAAAAAGAAAAATAAAATAAGCAAATCTGATCCCCTCACCGAGGAGGAAAAAACGGTCCATTTTTTCAATAAAAACAATTGTAGCGAGGCTTGTCCGCTTGCAACAACAATCACTGTTCTATGGGATTTGGATCAAATCAGCCCAAATCAAATGCTGGAGGTGGTACCGTGAGTATTTCAGCCAGGTTTCAGTAGTAGCACTGGAGTAGTGTTGCGTCTGGTCAAAGACCCCAAGGATTAGCAGTGCAGTTAACAGTAGCAGCACCGGCATTTCCACTGCACTTTGAGAGCTGTGAAAGAAAAGGCTTTGCGGGTGTGGGGAGGAGACGAGGGAGACCACACTTCCCTGACTTGTTCGAGCTGCTTGGGCGGGAAAGAGAAAGCGAGTTGGTGAGAGTGCAGAGGGGGGAGGACAAGGAAAGCCCGGGCCGGCTTTTGGATTCTTGCGGGGGGCGACTGGTTTCTCTTCTGCGTGCTCGAGGCGAGGTTTCCTCGCGCCCCAAACCGCCGCGGCCATCTCTTCTTCCAATCCACCGCCGTCGCGCCGCGCCGCTCATCTGGTACGCGCTCTCTTCCTCCCTGCGCGTGCCTTTGCGCTTCGATCTGTGGTTTTCTTCGTGTTTGTGGGGTTGGGGTTGGCAATGCGGGTGCTGTTCTTGTGTCTCATCTGATTTCAGTCCAAGAACATGGGGTAAGAAAGGAGTAGTAGCAGTAGTACCAGACTTGTAAGTAAAAAAAAAATAGAGCTTTTTGTCGTGGGTTCCACCCGGTTCTTGTAACGGATGCTGTCCCCCTGCATTGGTTCTGAGGTCGCAGGTATTAATTGCTCCCCGTTTCCGTTTTATTGCCCCTTGTTCTCTTGAATCTTGAATGTTTTTTTTTTAATTATTGGTAGGGGGTAGAAATGTTCTCTTGTTCTTTCCTCTTGGAGATTTTTGTTGGGGTTCTAGTCTGCACTCTGTCTACGATATGGGATTTTGAGGGGATTTGGTAACCGATGGATGAGGCACCCAGGTCTCCGTCGTCTCGCAATCTGGCTCATTTTCCTCCGGATTCTCGGGGATCCCCTTCTTTCCGCAAGCCGAAAGGTTTTGATTTGATTTGATTTGATTTATTATTCGGTGGATTTGAGCCTTAACTGTCTCATTCCTCGGCTGCATTTTGTGGTTCTTGCAGTTTCTGTGCTGTAGGATTCAGGGATTTTAGGTCGATATTAGCACTAGCCTAGTTTCGATCTCTTTGGTGTTCTTCTACACAACAATTTATTTTCTCTTTTCTAGATCGCAGAAATTTGTAAAAGGTAGAAGTAGATTGGATTTCAACGCAACAATTTATTCTCTCTTTTCTAGAACATAGAAATTTGTGAAAGTAGAATGGGTTTCCATGCCTTATAAATTTCAACATTGCAGAGTATTGCAACTGCAATGTTTGGCTGTACATTTTTTCAGTTCCTGCGCTTCTACTCAATTCCTAACTGCATTCTGCACCTATCCTTGTGTTTTTAAACAGTAGAAAAATCTAGTCTTGTATTGGCGAGGAGTTGCCTTGTGAAGACTTTGGTAGTTGCGCCCTTCAAATTAATGTTCTTGAGTGATTAATTTACGGTGTGATGTTCAGCTTACAGTACTATTACTACTCCTCTGCAATGTGGTGTTTGTTGACGAGATTTCTCTTCAGGGTTGATATCTGAAGCCTTCTTTTGGGACATTTTACTGGTGGTGAAGGGATCCGATAGAATCCCAGTTGCTGCTTTGAATGGTCCAGTGGTTGGGAGATGGATCGCCGGAGTTGGCTCTGGAAGCGCAAGTCGTCAGATAAGAGCCCTGGGGAGAGCGACAGCTCCGGTTCTGCGTCGTCTCACTCAGAGCCTTACTTCGATGATCAGGTTCTGCTCCATCCGTTAACTTTGGTTTGAAAGGAATTTGTTTCTTAATCTTTGCATGTTAGGGACGTCTTGGTTTCAATAAATACAGACTTATCTGCAGTTTAAAAATCATGAGTTGAGGGTTGTTCAGGTGTTCTTTTCAGATTTGGGACAGCAGCTTCTCCGATGAAGTGATTTGAGTCCTTTTAATTAAAATGAACAAGAAAGTCGCTATTGGCAATCTCTAGGCAAGATGTCATTTTTGCTTGTCTTGGATAGACTAATGAAACATGCAAGCTTGTAGTTTTAGTGTTTGACCAATTGGTGTTGTGACATGATAGGTTATGCTATCGTACTACTTATTCCTTTTCTTGATAATGATGATACTACTTGCTTGCTTTACAGCTTGGCATCCTATTAGTATGCTTATGACAGTGTTTCTAAAAAGGGTTTCAATATTTTTTTGAAAGTTGTTGTAGTTGGATCTGTGTATAACATTTCCTCTTCATATGGCCATTGAAACAATCTATCTTTTAAGAACCACAACATGACAAATGTTTTCTTCCCAAGTATAATCATATGGCAACAAGTAGGATGTTGATAGAACTAGAAATTTCAATGCTTTTCTTTGTCAACCTCTTTATTATCTGGCTTTTATTTCCCTGACTAGGACAAAAACAAGTGGTAGGTTGAGCAAAGCTTGATGTTCTTAAGCAATGTATTTGTGTCATTTCGACCATAAATGAGCTGCATTTTTGGACTTTCACTAAGAACTTGGATGTTCTGGGGAGATTTAGGTATAGTTGATACACTAGCTTTCTTCTTTCTTTTGTTCTGCCTTCGGTGCTACTTGTGCCATATAGTGTAACCTATCTTTAGCTCTGGTTCCAAATGAAATTTTGGATTTATTCAGGTGCTTGAAGCATACTAGTTTCCAAATTTTTATTCCTCTGAGCGTAGTAGTTGGCATTTTTTACTGGAGCTATCCGGACAAAATGCTATGCCAGGAATGGTGATATTGATGCATTATTCTAACATATGAATCAATCTAAAATTTAGCTGTTAGTCATATAATCTCATCCGAACTACTCCCTCCATCCTCTTTTGATAGTCCTATTTCAAAAACTCAACTTTTCACAAATGATAGTCCTATTTGCTATTGGTATGGGACATGGCAATAAATAGCACCCGTAACGAGGAGTTCCCAGTTAAAACATTGGATGACCAACTAAAAAATTTGTGTTGCATTAATAAGATGATAAGCAAGGTTGTTCTCCTTGGTCTTTGTGTCAAGGTGAAATAAGACTATCAAAAGAGGATGGAGGGAGTAGTATGTCGCATTGAGATGTGTTGTTCATAATTTCCACTGTTAGTTGATTCTCAAGTTAATAACCATGCTACAAGAGTTTTAGTTTAGAGTTTTGTACTGCTTAAAGTTTGTCCAAACACATAGAGAAAGAAATGTCATAATCTCATCGTCCTGACTGTTTAATAATTTCGGATTATTTGGCAACTGCTTTCAAAACATTTCAATTTTTTTTGTTAAAAATCAGGAAGTCAAGCCTGTTTCCAGTATTTCTTCCCCAAATCATAGTCCTTCACCTGAAGTTTCTACAAGGATGATGACCGGTGATGAGACTCAAGAAGCTGAAACAGAGAAACCATTGAATGAGAAGATATTGTTGGCAACTATCTTAAATGATTCTTCTCCACAGCATGTCCAGTCACCACAGCCAGAGGTATCACCAAATGTTGAGGATGGTGATGTCCAGGATTCTGTGAAGAGTTTGAATGAGAAAGTGTCCCCAAAGGTCCAGGATGATGATGTCCAGGATTCTGTAAAGAGTTTGAGTGAAAAACTTTCTTCTGCTCTTATGACTATCAATGCTAAAGAGGAATTGGTAAAGCAGCACACAAGAGTTGCAGAAGAGGCTGTTGCAGGTATTTTTTTTTCAGTTGGACTTCATAAATTTTGCAGTTTGAATGACTCCGTGCATAGGTTTACTCAGTAGTCCCTTTCATTCTCTAGAACAAATTTTACATGTGATGAAGTCAGCATGATTAAAATTCATTTGATTATTTGTTCAGTTCTTATTAAGGTTTTAAATGCTACCAACAAGGTTTTTTTTTCCTTCTCTTTGACTACTGAATTTATATTTTTCTTTATTTGTAGGTTGGGAACAAGCTGAAGCTGAAGTTGCTTCCTTGAAGCAACTACTGGAAACTGCTTCTCAGAAGAACACCTCACTGGAGGATCAGGTCAGCCACCTAGATGATGCTCTTAAAGAATGTGTAAGGCAGCTTCGCCAGGCACTAGAAGAACAAGACAAGAAAATCCGTGATGCAGTTGCTAAGAAGTCTAAAGAATTGGAGTCTGAGAAGTCTGATCTCCAGAACCATATTGCCGAATTGAGTAAGCAGCTGGAAGCTACTAAAGTAGAAGCCACAGCCGTGCATGTCCAGCGCAATCTGCAGGAAAGGCTTCACATAGTGGAGAAAGAGAACAAAGACCTCAAGTTTGAGCTACTCACACTGTCGAAGGACCTGAAGGTACTTGCACGGGAAAGAGACCTCAGTAACCAAGCAGCAGAGACAGCAAGCAAACTTCACCTGGAAAGTGTGAAGAAGATTACAAGAGTTGAGGCTGAATGCCTTAAGTTGCGTCATATAACACGACGGGCGTCCTTGGTCAATGATTCTAGGCCTATAGCCAATAGTGCTTGCATGGAATCTCAGACCGACAGTCAGTCTGATAGTGGCGAGCGCATGCTAGTTGTTGACGCTGAAATGAAAAATTCTGATTCATGGGCATCAGCTCTGATTGCTGAACTTGATCAGTTCAAGAATGGCAACTCTGGCCCAAGAAACCTCGTGAACAATGCCGTGGAGATTGACCTGATGGATGATTTCCTCGAGATGGAAAAGCTGGCTGCTTTGCCTGAAGTGGACAGTGTAAGCTCTAAGTCCGTGGGTGAAACTGATTCTGATCAGAGTGTAAGTAGAGATAAATCATCAAAAGCTGAAACTGAGTCATTGCAGCGCCAGGTGGCAGATTTACATGGAAAGGTCGAGAAGATTGAAGTTGAGAAAAGGGAACTTGAAATGGCCCTTATGGACGCCAGGGATCAGCTTGGCACATCATGTGATGCTCTAACTGTGGCCAACAACAAGTTGATCGATTTGCAGATGCAGTTGGACTTGGCAAATGAGTCCAAACATGCTGCTTTGGGACAAGTGGAACGGATGGATGGTGAGAGGAAAGATTTGGTCTTGCAATTGGAGTCTAAGTCTGCACAAGTTGAGGAGCTTCAGCTGATGGTGGCGTCACTAGAAGAAAAGGTGGACAGGAAGGACTTGGAATTGCAATTAGAGTTAATTTCTGCGGAGGCTGCAGATCTTCGCAAGATGGTGGCTTCCTTGGAAGAGAAGATTGATGCTGAGAGAACTCTTTCGATGCAGCACAAAGAAAATGCAGACATTGCAGAGGCCTCTAAAGAATTGTTAGAGGCACAGCTGCAGTCTGCAAACGTAGAAATTGGGAAACTGAAAGGGATTGTGCAGAATTTGGAGAGTGAGATGCAGAATGAGAAGGTATCTCGTGAGGGACTTGTGAAACAGATAGAGACCATGAAGATTGAGTCGGAAAGATCACTTTCTTCGGTGTCTGCCAAAGATTCATTAGAGGCACAATTGCAGATAGTGAACTCTGAAGTTGCAAAACTGCACGGGACAGTGAATGCACTGGAATGTGATGCAGCCAAGGAGAAGGCATATTCTTCAGACCTCCAGATGCAACTAGAGGCAGTGGAAGGCATCAGAAAGGTGTTGGAGTCTGAACTTGAGTCCTCACACCAGGAAACCATGAAGCTCAGGGAGAAGGTTTCATCCTTGGAAACAAGGCTTAAGGACCAGACCTCGTTGCTTGTAGAATTTACAGCTAAATCAGAGGACGCAGTGTCCCGGAGAAAATCAATGGAGGGTCAACTTGAAGCAGCAAATCTGGAACTCATAAAACTGAGAAACAAGGTGAGCCTGCTACAAGGGAAGGTTGAGCAGGAGAAGCTTCTGTCAGAAGAGTACGAAGCAAAATGCCGCAAGATGGAAGCTCAGCTGTCGAAGGACAGCCGAGAGGCAAAGCTTTGGCGTCTAGCTAACTCAAACGGCGACCTGAAGGTCAAGCAGGTAGCTGTCTTGCTGCATCCAGTCTGAATTCTAAACATATCATCCCAAATAAACGCAAATATTTTGGTTCTTTAGGCTTACAATTCTAAACCTAATAATTCAAAACTTCCTAACTGCTGATTCTTAACATTGTCACATCAGGAGAAAGACCTAACCAATGCTGCTGGGAAGCTAGCGGAGTGCCAGAAGACCATTGCTAACCTTGGTCGCCAGCTGAAATCTTTAACTGACCTCGATGATGTGGCGTCCGAACCTGAAAAGCTGGAATCCAAGGACACACACCTGGACTTCAGAGATGGTGATGATGATCTGCTCTCTGTGGACATGGCTGACGGAATGTATGAACTCGGTCCTCCTCAGAGGACCGGGAGCCACTTCTCACCGATTCGGCCAAAACCGTCCTCATCTCCACCCCAAGGATCACCAGTGTTTTCTGGGACTCTGACGTCTTTTAGTAGCTACTTGAGCAAAACAAAAAAGTGAAAAATACGGTGAGAGAGGATTGTGCATAAATTATTAGGTGGTTCATGGATGATTGCCAGTTGTTACCTGATGGTAGATCGGTGTGCATTCACAGAACCTGATGGTTGCTTACGTTTTTCTGTCATCTGTTTCTCCTGCTGCTTCAATGCTACCTTATCGCTGTCTGGCACTGCGAGCGCTGCAGGTTTGTGGTAAGTGGTTATTAGTCTTCATGAGTTGGCGCTGAACTCTATGACACTAGTTTTGCAGCCTGATCATCACTCTAAAAAAATTGATCCTTTAAAGCGAGCTATATTTTTTTTATTAAAAAAATCTTCTCAAAAAGTTAGAGAGGAAGAACTCAAAATTACTTGCGACCGTTCCAAACTTCCAGTGTCTAAGCACCTTCCATTGTAGTACATGCACAAGACGAAGGCATTGGCCGATTTCTTTAATCTCATCAGTTCCTCAGTTTGCACTAAATCCAGCGGCGAAATTGTCTCTTAAAAAAGGTCTCCCTATTTTGGGTTGTATAGTACTGAAATGACTGAAACTCCACCAAGTAAATGTCTATAAAACAGCATAAAGTATGGCATGTGATCTTTGTAAAGGTACACACAATCATGTTATGGTGAAGTTAATACTGGATGATGAAAGAATAAAAACGAGATGACTTTTTTTGGGGCTCACTCGTCCTTAAAAAAGGTGGGCCGGTGACAATTACCAATAAATATTAAATAGCATTGAAGTAAAACACTGATGCCCACATGGTCAAAAAATCACCAATCCCCGGACCCGTCCCGTCCCGTCGTGAAGAGCTGCAACAACAGGCAGCTACAGCTCAGCCTCTGTCTCTCTCCGAACTGAAGCCATTCTTGGCTTCTTGCTCCCTGCTTAAAAGCAGCAGCTCACAATCTTGGCATTGCCAGAAAGCCACAGAAGCAAAACTTTCAGACAGCCCAGCCATTCTTTCTGCACGCAGCTCTGCCTCGTCCATCATCCATCCATCCATCCATGGGCCTCTTCAGCTCGCCACCCAAGGTCTACAAGCCGGCGGCCGAGGTCGACCTCGGCCCTGACAGCGACGAGCACTACATCAGCCCCAACGTCAGAGGTTGATCTATCGTCGCTAACTCCCTCCGTATCATCACACGCCAGAATTCAACCCCAGAGCTTGGTATCCAGAACTCACCAGTTCTTGGAAATGGTTTCTGCACGCGTAACATATGCATTCTTCTTCCTTGGCATGCAGCTCCTCGCGTCGCAGGGCTGCTGGTGAAGCTTCTGGCCTGGGTGCTGGAGACGCCGATCATCGGCTGGATCGTCCTCTCCGTCCTCAAACGAGACAACCTCGTCTACAAGGTTGTTATCACCTACTGAACGAAGCTTTTAATAACTAACTCTGCTTCGATTCGTTTGTGCTAATTAGCCTGAGAAAAACTTGCCGTCGTCTGTCGTCTCCTGCACTGCAGCTCGTCTCCGACGCCGACATCCCGGAGCCGCCATTGTTCACGGCCACGCACGCATGGCGAGGTTCTGATCAATGATCATCACGTTCTTCAGCCAATGCCATTACTCTGCAAAATGGTTTCACTCCTGATCAGATTCAGAGTCGTCTGAAACGGTTTGCGAATGCCCCATCGATGCAGATATTCCCGAGCAGAACGTCGTCAGGGTGAGGAAGCCCGGGTTGTTGGCACCGCCGGAGCTCGTGCAGGAGGCGGTCGGGTGCCTCCCTCCTCTCCTGCCAGAGCCGGCGGATCCATCGCCGGGGTTCAGGCGATGGACGGTAAGGGACTTCCATAAGGCCTACAGCTCAGGACAGACCACCCCTGTCATGGTAATCTTTTTTTTTTTGGCCTTTTTTTAACTGAACATTTTAGTAGTAGTAGTGTAGTACGTCATTCTCAAGTTCAAAGCAAAGATTTATTTACACCGAAGTTTGGGAGGCATTTAAACCAGTTTTGCACCCTGACAAACAGAATGTTGAATGCAGCGGCCGAATTTAGGTGGCCACGAACAGTCGCTGGTCCTGATCATTCTAATACCAATCATCAGTACTGGACGAACGAAATTATTGGATGCAGATATTATAATTATATACACGTGCAGTGCTTGAAAGAAAGAAAAACGAAATGCAGTTCATAACCAAGAACAATCCGTCTTGGGCGTATGCATGCAGGTGGCGCGGAGGTTCATTGCGGCGGTGAAGGAATGCTCGGATCTGAAGATGGCCTTGTTCATCAGCTGCGACCCTGCCGACGTGATGAGGCAGGCTGAGGATTCAACTCGAAGATACCACCAAGGTACATTGCCTTACTAATTTACTACTTGATGAACAATCCCTTCATGTCGTCGTCCTCCTCCTCCTGCATCCATCACATCACGCGGTAATTGAACAGCTAGGCATGAATCAATGGATCATCGTAGAAATTGATGGTAATACCAGTACTCAATTATTCATCACTCAGAAAATGCCCACTAAGTCCACTAGCCTCAATTGTGATAGAAAGGAAAAGCTGTGCCTAACTGTATATTTAGCTTGGGTTCAGGACAGCAGTAGGCTTTTGCTTCTAGAAGCCGTCAGACTGTCACAAGCCAACCACCATTTTTACTGCCATCTGCACACATGAGCTGATGAGCACATGTACACAAGCAAAATAGTAAGAGGCCAGCGTAGAGAGGGTGTGCCTGCGACGCATGAAGGCTGGCTGCTGGCATGGACCGGTGGTGACGCAATGTACCAGCTTCGTCAACAGTGGCAGCAGCTGCTTTACAGAAAGGCGATGTGTCTGGCTGCTAGACCCAGTACACCGAATCTCTGATTGCTGCTGAAACAAGGAAGCGAAGAACACTCGTAGGATGCTTCGTGGTGCTCGGTGCAGACTGCATAGCCAAGGCGCACATTTACACGCAGGCACGGCATGGATCGACACCAAACCTGTGCTGGTTTTTCAGACGAGTCCTGTGCTGAAAATCCTTGGAGCCAATTTCGATCATGGATGGATGCTGTATGGAATGCATACGATGAATATGGCCCCTATGGATCCCTGAAATGGGTCCATTGTCCATGTCCATGCTCATGCATGTGGCTGCATGCAGTCCGGCCGGAGCGCTTGAGTCCATGCCGGACGGCGGACGGGCTCGCTTCTGACCTGTGCTGGACCGTACCGTTCGTCCATCTGTATATGCAGAGAGTTATTGCTTGCTCCTCAACTGTTGGATTGCGATCGATGCTGAATGCGATCAATCATTGGCTGCTGCTTCTGCAGGGACGCCACTATCTGCCATGGACGGAGTTCTCGTCGCCGTCAAGGACGAGCTCGACTGCCTCCCCTACCCAACCACCGGTAAACAAACAACACAAACACGATCCAAATCCAATTCAGATACTCTAAAAGATGAACAAAAAATAAAAAGCAAAAGAAAAAAAATACAGTTACACATGACTGACGCGATGCGCCGCAGGAGGGACGCGGTGGCTGGGCGCGGCGCGGCGGTGCTCGGCGGACGCGGCGACCGTGGCGCAGCTGCGTGCGTGCGGCGCCATCCTCGCCGGGAAGGCCAACATGCACGAGCTCGGCGCCGGCACCAGCGGCATCAACCCGCACCACGGCGCCACGAGGAACCCCTACTGCCTCGCGAGGGTCTCCGGTGGATCCTCCGGCGGGTCCGCCGCCGCCGTCGCCGCTGGTCTCTGCCCCATCGCCCTCGGCGCCGATGGTGGCGGTAAGATCAAGATGATTACTGTATCCCTATTTATTAACATTACGTGTTCGTTCGTTCGATGGCTCGATCGATCGCCGGGACAGAGCTCTGTTCTGCCGCTGGTGCTCGACAGTCGACAGATACTGATGACGGTGTCGCTGTTCGTTTGTTCGTTCAGGGTCTGTGCGTATGCCAGCGGCGCTCTGTGGTGTCGTCGGGTTCAAGCCGACGGCCGGTCGGATCTCCAACTCCGGGTGGGCATCCACCATTGCATATCCTCAGAGGCTCAGAGCAAGCCAATTGCCCAAATGTTTCTTGGAATGTTTCTTTCGCCACGAGTGAGTGACAATTAAGTGACATCAAACAGTGTGTCGTTTGTTTCAGGCTGCTTCCTCTGAATTGGACCGTCGGCATGCCGGGGATCCTAGCAGCGACAGTCGAGGATGCGCTCATCGCGTCGGTTTTTTCCCCCCGACATTTGTTTACCTACCAAACTTTCATCAAAACAACATTTTTTTTTGTTTTTTTACCAAAGTTATAATCCTTCGCGTTGCATAATGGAACGGTATTACTGATGAACAAGTGTGTCGCCTCTGTATTTGTTGTTTCAGCTATGCGGCCATTGTTGATCAGTCTAAACCAAGCCCTTTACAGGTGAAACAAAAAATAATTTTATGTTTTTTTTTTTGTTCCGGCTCACACACATTAGTTGCTCTAGTGTTCAGTGTAACATTGACTCTGACTTGTTGACGACCTGTAGCAGAAGCAGCAGCAGCCTGAGCTGAACCTGCCGTTGCTGACATGTACGAGATCCATGCCAAACATCAGACTAGCCAAATATGCAAAGGTCAGTGTCAGAATTTCGATGCAGAAATGTTCTTGTTGCTGTCGACCCTGAACATTGTACTGAAGAAAAATGCTCTGGCGAGGAAAACAGTGGTTCGACGACAGCTCGGAGGACATCAGGAGCCTCTGCGGCAAGGCTCTTCAGATGCTGCGCGCGCACTACGGTTGGGAGGTAAGTCTCCGTGGGCGCCCATTTCTCCCCAATCTGACAAAGCAAATCTTTCTTCTCGTCTGAAATATGTTTTCTTTTCGTGTCTATTGGCTATTGCAAAATTAAAGACCGTGGACGTGACAGTCCCTGAGATCGAAGACATGCGGCTGGCGCACTACGTGACCATGGGGTCAGAATGCACGGCATCCCTCGCCAAATACCTCGACAACATGTAAGCATTTCCATTGCATTGTCAGAGATCAATCACTCGTCGACACGCCATTATCGATCTCGAATTCTCGGTCGAGCGAAGTGATTATTTCATCGGCGGCGCGTGTTTGAACAGGGACAGGTCTGAGATCGGGTGGGACGTGAGAATCGGGCTGAGCGCTTACAGATCCTTCAGCAGCAGGGATTACCTCAACGCGCAGCGCCTACGGTACTTAACCATCTCAAAGCCTGGGCGAACAGGAATGCAGTATCTGAATTCTGAAATTCTGAATCTGATGCTGCACTGAAACACGCATGCTTTCGTTTGCAGGAGCCGTCAGATGTACTTCCACGACAAGATCTTCGAGACGGCCGACGCGATCGTGACGCCCATGACAGGGTACTAAGCAGATCATGATCGTCTATTCGTCTCCGATCTATCGAGTCTGCAGCTAACCGCCATGGTTGCCGCTGCCAGTTAGTCATTTAGCTGCTGAAATCGCTTTGCTTGCATTTTTGCAGGGTGACGGCGTACCCGCTGCAGGACGACGCAATGAGCACTGGGGAGCTCGACTACATCAACGGAGGTAACAAACAATGCGACACGAACTGATGAACAATTAACTGCGTGCCATTGCTTGGGGAAAGTTGTTGGTGTGATGATGATTAATTCTTGCTTGCATATATATGATTAGCTGCGCTGGTGCGGTACTCGATCGCGGCGGCGATCACGGTGCCGGTGGGGTACGACAGGGGAGGTCTCCCCGTGGGGTTGCAGTTCATCGGCCGGCCATGGTCGGAGGCCACGCTGCTGCACCTCGCCTACTCCATGCAGGAGGCCTGCAGGGACCACCGCCGCGAACCTAAGGTGCACTACGACCTCCTCCGATCCTCACCATAGATCACTAGCTCCAGCTCCAACAAATTAATGGTTGCCGTGCCGTGGAGTTCGTTATCGGTTGAGCTCCTCGTCAGGAGGAAGAAGAAGAAGAAGAGTTTTACCTGCAGCTAATAGCTTATTGGGTGATTGATCGCATTCATTGATTGAATGAGCTCGTCGTGAGAGATTTTAATTTGGAGACAGGTGATGATCGACGCTGGGTACCAAAAAAAACGTTGCCGTGAGTCTTGGATTCGAGGGCACGTTTATTTGAACCGATGTTGGTTCATGCAATAAACAATCTCAGATTCTCAAACAAAAATAAACAATCTCAGGAACTTGGAGCAAATATACTTTTCAACAGTCTGGAATTTTTTTTACATACCGCGTGAGCGTGACCGACGAATGACGATGGGTTCGGAACTTCGGACGAGGACGACTTGCGTTGTCAATCACG
Organism: Digitaria exilis; assembly: GCA_015342445.1. Taxonomy (NCBI): domain Eukaryota; kingdom Viridiplantae; phylum Streptophyta; class Magnoliopsida; order Poales; family Poaceae; genus Digitaria; species Digitaria exilis. The sequence goes on from JACEFO010001238.1 coordinate 79,546, forward strand.
CAGCAGGCCGCACGTCGCAGTAATGGCAGCACGCAACCCATAAGAAGACGGGGGCATTTGGGTCCAAAATATTTTATAAACACAACGAAGGGCTAAGTAATGTTATAACTCCAAGACTCATGAAATTATAATGGCATATTTACAATATCATAAATAGTAATGGCATATCTCTAAAGCGTGACAATTGTAATGGTATATCTCCAATTAACCCTTTTTCTTATGGTCGAACGCAACATCAGGTGAACTGAGCCTAGCTCAGCTGGTAAGGATCCTTGTGGTGGCGAAAAAGAAAAAGAACGCAACAATAGAAACGAGGAGGATATCGCTTGTCACAAAATTATCAGAGGGAGTCCTTAAGGATGCATGCTATCACCAATTTCAATGAAATTTTCTCTAAAAAGGACTCTACATTTTGGGTTGTGAATTAGTGTGACATACCACTCGTACGTGCCGTGTGAAAACAACCCTACTAGCTGAAACGTAATCCACCGATTCGGGCCGTCCACCAACTCTACATTGCAAAACTAGAGAACTGACGGCCCATTTAACTCAAAGACTGGTTTCCCGACGCAAACGCGTCACGGACATGCCATAGAAATCCTTTTTCACCATGTTTGCTCGCCTCGTGGCCGCAAATGATTGGTGCTGGCTGAAACCGTAATCTGTCGATTCGGTTCATCCACTTCCTCTATGTTTCAAAACTAGAGAACCAATGGTCCATTTAACTTGAAGACTTGTTACCCAACAAAAACGCGTCCCGAACATGCCCTCTTTTCATTCCAAATTCTTCAATAAGACTCATTTACTTCATATCCAACTATTGATAGCCGGCCTAGTTTCAAAGGATACCTAGCGCATCCCGAGCACCACATAGTTTCCAGATGCAAGCACTTGGTTGTTTAATATAAATAATGAGTTGAATCCAAATCTGTATAGTACTTAGAGCTGGTTCACACAATGCAAGGCGGAAAGCTTCCGTCTCCGGTTGTTTCCACCATCTCCGTTCCCCCTCAAGAAGTCGTGCTACTACGTATTACAAGTAGGCCAAATTTATTTCAAGATCAGCCACAGCAATGCCATTTGAGCTCTCCGTTGGTCACCGCCAGAGGGTTTCTTTGAGACCTTCTTTTACACTTCGGCGCTACTATTCTACATCAATCAAGTCGCCGAAGATGCTATGTGTTTGTGTTCTCAAGGACCCCGATTCAACCTCAGCTCGTAGAAGCGAGGCCCTTTCGCCACAATGTGTGCCATGAGTGATACCTATGTACTCTCTCTATTTTAGGCATCACTTCACACACTATTGCTATCTTTCTTGAGTGATGCCAGCGCTTAAATATTTGGGAGCGGTGAACATTCAGGCTTCAGTACCTTCTCCGTAAAAAGATTCCCGTACTGCAGTATGTGAGAAGAGAAGTACTGAGTACCAGTACAAAGGGAACAAGATAGCTTCACTGCCAATTTTTTTCATACACTGCAGTCGATATACCGGTGCTTATTTTTTCAGTGTGGAGTCCATCTTTTTTTTCTAGCTCACTACCACGCTGTGGAAGGCCTTATTTACACTGCTAATGAAAAAAAAATGAGTTTTCAATGGTTGCTGCAACGCATATTTGCATATCCTACTCCAACCTATAGCCTTCTTCATTGTACGAAATGAGTTTTTAACGGTTACTCTGGATAGTAATGATGCAACGCACCTTTGCTGCTTATCATGCATGCATGTAGCCTTGTTGCCTCCTCTGCGTTGCTCAGCACATATGTGTGCGTGTGTGGTATGATACGTCACAACGACTTTAGAGTAGGCGCATCATGCGTCATAAGAGATGGAGCAAACCATTGTTTCTATGGATCCCTTCCTGTTTCTGCTGTAGTTTTGTATCCATAATGAATCTCCTTTACACCTTTTAACCGGTTGTTAATGACTGGATGGACGCACTAACCCTGTGCTGTTGGCAAAGTGATTACTTAACGGTTCATGCAACGCATGTTTGCTTACCCAACATTGCACGTAGCCATGTCTTCATTGGACCAAACGAGTCGTTTTTAATGGTCACTCTAGCCGGATAGTAATAATGCAACGCGTCTTAGTTATTGCTAATCATGCATGCATGCATGTTATCTTTGTTGCTCATGAGTCCATGTATATTATTTGTGCCGTGTCGTGTGTGCTTGCATGATATACGTTAGTTGGTTTTGCTCAGTCTTGATCACCACCACCTCGGTCACAAACACAATGGCCCTTACCAACAATTCCCAATTGTGGGAAGCGGCGAGACGCTTCCTTCGCGTCGCCACCATTGCGCTGTCAGTGGCGTCGGCCGGCGTGATGCTGTCAGCCAACGATTCCACCGGCGGCTGCTGTGAAGGTGCTCCGGCGGGCGAGGTCTCCTACAGCGACTTCAACTCATTCACGTACGTACACACCGGATTTACTTTTATTTTTTTGCAGGGCCGGATTCATCAATGAATTATTATGATGTATATATAGATTATGCCATACACTGCAGGTATAGTATGGCAGCCAATTTGTTGTCCGGGGGTCTGCAGGTGGCGGCGGCGTATCTGACGTGGCATGGCGGCAAGGACAGCGGCGGCGAGGTTGTCAAGTGTATTGCTGAGCTTATCGACGCGGTGACAGATGCGTTGATCTCTTCGTCGTTCGGGCTGTCTCTTTCTGTGGACAACTTCGGAAAATGTGGCGGCCGGAGGATCTCCGGCATATGCAAGTGCAATGGCTCGTTCTGCAAGGGGGTCCGCAAGGCGGGCGGCATCTCCATTGCGGCGGCTGTCGCCTTGGCCGTGTCGCAATACCTCAATGACCGTCGTGAATTAGAGGAGGAGGGTGCACAAGGCCAGTAGGCACTAGCCAAATGTATGGTTGTGTTAATAAGATTATATATCTTAACAGCGTGTGTAATGCGATTTCCAATTCATTTCGACGATGGTGACGCCTGTTTATTGCTTGCTGACTAGACCACCTTTGTTTGTGTAATGGAAGTCAGAGTTGTGCATCGATTGCGACATCTACATGAATCACCATAATTTGGTAACATATCATGTGAAAATTGACCTTTTTTGGAAATTATGAAAATTTCAATCTAAGCTGCATGATGTTGATCCAAGGGGCGATCAGGAGAGGTGGAAGGAGTGATTTGCAAAGTTTAGGCGAGGTAGGAGAGAGCAACGGATTGCTTGTATGTCCATTCATGTTTATTCAGCAGCGGAGATCGAATGATACTATATAGTGTTTCCAATTCGTTACAAGATGTCTACTTACTGCGCCGTGCGGGCAAAGTCCGTTAGATGACTGATATGTTTCAATCCCCTTGGACAAGTCCATCTATTATATGTATACCTAGGGTATACTTGGAATGGAGAAACAAAAACCAAAAACAGGATCTAAAAATAGAGGAACACTCACAAACACGCACACACATATTGCAATATTTTTTTTTACGAATCACAATACAATTGAGGACACTCACAAACACGCACATACACTCACCCCTATGAATACATGTACACAACACTACCCCTATGAGCACCTCCAAAAGACTGAGCCGACTGATATTGAGATTGACGAAGCCACCACAGGCGCCTCGCTATCAACACGAACGTTGCCTACTACTAAAAAAATAGCGCCGGTTACATCATAGACTAAATTCTCGAAAAGACGAGCACCAGTGCCGAGTCGAGAACTCGAATCCGGCGGGCAGGATTTACCAGAGGAAGTCTTACTAGCTGAGCTACGCTCAGTTGGGATATTGCAATATTTGATATAACTGGATTGTGAATAATAGCATACATCTGGTGTCGACAAATCAAAGCATTGCATACAGTCTAGTGAATCGATCAATTCTCGGAAAGAAGTAAAGGGGAAAAAAAAAGTCGGAAGCTCAATAAGTGCTAAATCGGTCGCTGCATCCCGCCTCGGCATCCTCGTCCTCGCAGCGCCATGAAACGCCGAACCCTAAACCGATGGGATAATAAGAGTTCGGATAATAATGACTTGGACCTGGTGGTGCTGTTATCAGGAGCTCAAGGTTGTCGATTTTCTTTCCTTTTTTGGAGTTCGGCTGCTTCGGATCAGGTTTGTCGCTGTTGTTTCCATTGTTTGAGCTAGGCTCAGGATTGTCGCTCTTCTTTCCATTGTTTGAGGGCTCAGGATTGTCGCTCTTCTTTCCATTGTTATCGGAAGGGCCAGGCCGAGGCGGATCATCACCACCACCACCACCACCACCACCATCGCCATGGATTATGTTGGGACCGTCGCCGGGGCAGATCAGCCGTCGGAGCAATTTCCCGGCGAGGGTCAAAGCCGCCGGGGCACGCATGGTGTAGGCGGCGAATGAGGCAGAGAAAGTGGCGACGAGGGACAGGTGCGACGCCTCCTGGATTCCTCCGGAAAATTTTCGGGCCTGGCTGCTGACGCTGCGGCGGCCTGGCTCGCACGAGGTGATCTCGTCGACGGCGAACAGCAACGCCGTGGACGTTGTCATCAGTGCCAGAATCACCTTGTCGAGCATCTCCACAAACTTGGAGCACTTGTTGTGCCCCACCAACTCCAGGGAGATGGCCACGCCCTGCAGGACGGCTGACACCAGCTCTGACACCGACGAGTACCTGCATGCATGCACGCACCGGATTAAGATCGAGAGAGATTGATGGAAGGAGAGGTTACTGCATGCATGGCGGGGAAAGAAAGAAAAAACTTACTGGAAGGAGGGGTAGTCACTGCTGGAGGTGATGGTGGTGCCATCCTGCATGGTCTGGGATGCGTTGGTGGTCTTGATCCAAGACCATATCGAAAAGACCACCGTTGCGATGCGTAACACAATCCTGAACAGCTTCGTTTTGGTCCACTCGTCGGCCATGTTGGAATGGATGGAGGATGGAATGGGTGGAGGAACTGATCGAGACACCTGATAATTATGTGCTCTCTCTCTCTCTCTCGCTTTGGGTACAGGCCGCTGCCAATAATCCGATACCTCGGTAGCACGAAAAAACTATTTCTATTAGTATATATCCATGCTGCTGCTTTGCAGCTTGGTAACACAAAAAAAAAATGCATGATTAAAGTCACAACCACAAGTGCTTTTAGTTTCAGCGATGTATCTGTATTCATTTCAGCTTTTTACGCATGTTCGTGTGCCAACATGTCCACCCAAGACTTTGCGCCGCCAAGACTTTGTCGTTAGCTAGTTTGAATGCTGTTACACGGTTGATGCTTCTGTGAAAGGCCTGCAGAAATCAGAAAAACGTGGTTGCCTATATTGGCTCACCACGGTTGCGTGGTAATACACTACTACAGAACATACATTTGGTAACATCAACATGAGTCTATAGATTAAGAAAAGTGTTACTAAGATTAGCAGTAATACAATTGGTATGTGTTCCCAATTTCAATGTTACTACATTGAGGTCTATTGTATCACAGTATATGTGTGTTCTTGTTTCTCATCAGAAAATGTGTTACACGCGCAAGTTTTAGTAACACATCTATTGTGTTCTAGCATATAAGAAAGTGTGTTACAAGAATTTTGTAACACTTGTTAATGTGTTCCTATGTGTGAGAACATGTGTTACTTATCATATGCCATAGTAACTCTATTTCTCGTTGTAGCAACATGGATCACAGTAAGGTTGTAACACTTCATTTATCTATAACAATGGAATTACACTCTCTCCTATTAACACAATCTTCATCTATAGTAGCACAATCATCGTGACCGTCAATACATTTAAAATAATATAATCAATAGAGAAAGAATTTCTTATATATATATTATTGAATAAAACTTGAGTAGCATCCCATGTCTTAAATAACAAAATAAAACAATGGGCAACACTAACTCTAATTATTGACATCATACTTTATATATAATGACTTGATGCATATAGAAAAATATTTCTTGTACAATACCACATTTGTAATTATTGACATCATACTTTATATATAACGACTTGATGCATATGGATGGAGGAACTGATCGAGACACCTGATAATTGCTCTCTCTCTCTCTCTCCCCGAAGCGTTTTGCTGGCACGTGAACGCGCAACTCAACACCGTCGGATCGCATTACTAACGGTAAGTGCTGCCAATAATTCGCTACCTAGGTAGCACGAAAGACCTGTTTTGTATTAGTATATCCTTGCTGAACTTTTTTGCGGCTTGGAAACACACAAAAGGATGCATGATTAAAGTCACGACCTTTTAATTTCTGCGATGTGCCTGTATTCATTTCGGCTTTTTACGCATGACCGTGCGCCAAGACTGTGCGCCGCCAAGACTGTCGTTAGCTAGTTTGTATGCTGCATGCTACACTACACGGTTGATGCTTCTGTGACATATGAAAACAATTGTGGGAACGTGGTTGCCAATCTAGGCTGACCATGATTGCGTGTGTTAGAATAAAAACGCGGAAGCGATAACCTAGGATTACAGAACTAAATCGCAAGATCACACGAAACGAGAACGACACCGAGGCACGATGTTTTTTAACGAGGTTCGGCCATGTGCCTACATCCTCGGGGTATGCCTACGGGCGCTCCTCCCCATAAACAGCAGCTACACCGGCATCTGGGCACCACCGCGGCCACGCCGCCGCCCACAGCAACCGCCAAGTCGTCTCACGGTTACAACGGTAGTGGCCTCATATTTATGGGCCCTAGGGATACAAAGTATGACCGAGACTCTATCCCTAACCTACCAAATTACAACTCAAGTCCAACTGTAACCAAATTGTACACATATTCGTCACATATCCAACAAACTCCACCTTGATGAATATGCTCGTCACCTTGAACTGTCCATGTGCGAACCTCCGTGTACAGACTTGAGTCGTCTCCTTTGCTGCTCACTTAGAACAGCCCGATGAGGCCGCTGCCACCTCACCGAACTTCGGATAGAACACCGCCACAGTTGCATTACCATCCATGACTCCATCTTCAACAACGCTCCCCATCAGCTTGTATTGGTGTGCACTTGATTTCTCACCAACCATGACCGTCTTGTCTCCATGCATGACTCTCAAGGTCTTCTTATCAGACACCACCTGATATAGCCATCCTTCTTCATGTAAGATTCCAAGTGAAATCAGATTCCTACGTAGCCCCGGCACATGCTTCACACCTTTGAGTAGCATCTCCTGTCCATCACACATCTTGAATTTGATGTCGCCCACTCCTATAATACAGTAACCTGAATCATCTCCCAAGTTAACAAGACCATCATCCTCCTCAACATATAACAAGAACCACTCTTTCTTTGCTGTTGCATGAAACGAACTAGCTGAATCCAACAACCATGCTTCACAAGACTTTTCACTTGACACTGTGAGAACATCACCATCACTATCCGAGTCATCATGCCTGGTAACTATCACACTTGCAGTTCCACTACTCTTCTTCAGTTCCGGACACTCAGCCTTCTTATGTCCCCACTCCTTGCACATATAGCACTACGGTCCCTTCTTCTTGTTGCCCTTCTTATCTTCACCACTGCGATCACCCCTGACTGCTAAAGCACTATCTGGAGACTCTTCAAGTGAATTACTCATGCTCCTTTGCTCATGAGAAAGCAAAGCAGTAACAACGTCATCCACTTTCACATTCTCCTTGCCATATGTCAGCGCAGTAACCAAGTGATCATAAGATCCCGGCAACGAACACAGAAGAATAATTGCCCTATCTTCCTCATCAATCTTCATGTCGACCTTTCCAAGATCAGCAATTAATTGATTGAAGACATTCACATGCTCAGCAAGATTTGACCCCTCCTGCATCTTCAGCCTTTACAGCTTTTGCTTCAGGTACAACTTCTGGGTCAAAGTCTTGGACATAAACTTCTCGGCCAACTTGTCACAAATCTTCTTAGGCGAGCTTTCATCCATGACATGGTACATGATCTGATCGGAGAGACACAACCTTATCGTTCCACACGCTTGCACTTGCATCTCCTCCCACTTATCATCCTCCACCTTCACCGGTTTCTTGTCGTTGAGTACTCTTGAGATGCCCTGTTGAGCAAACAGGTTCTTCACTCTCGTCTGCCACAACCCAAAATTTCCAGTGCCATCGAACCTCACCACCTCAAACTTGGAAGCCATCGACGACATCTGCCTGTTGCACAGATCGCCGAAAATCAATCACACACGTGCATTGTATGCACAGACCACGTACCTCCCACACGCCGTGCGCTTCTCCTTCCTTGCGTCTTGCCACGAACGCCGTTGCACGCTCGTGCAGCACTCACCTCATGCGTGTGTTGTGCTGACTCCTTGTGCCGCTATCGCCGTACACCTCCTGTGCACAACCGCGTCACTCACAAGCCTCGTCGACTTCCTCGCCGTCACACACAATGATGCCGACCCGTCCGAGCGCCGCCTGCTGTTCGCCATCAACCTGCGCAAGCTTCTGGTTCACGAATAGCTGATTGCCTCCGTGCAATCCCCCTGGCGTAGACCCTCTGTATTATACCGAGACCAAACGAACGGAGTCCGTAACGTACTCGTACGTAATTAACTTGCCGCTCCTTATAATTTCCTTGTTCCTGGAGATTTACTTTCCATGTGACACACGTCTGCATGAGCTTGCATGGAAGCCCATCTAACCAGTTGCCACATGCGAACCAATAGAGTCCTAGACAATCAAGTCTGCCCAAGCAAAGAACGGAAACAAAACAAATCCACACGTATATCTATCTGAATTGACTTCTTTAAACACACGTGACCTGTCCTTCACGTACACAACATCCATGCATGCACGCACACAGTTTCCTTTTCTTTTTCCTGCTCATCCGCTCCTTCCCTGTCCTGACTCTATACGCGTTTGTAGCACACCTGGACTTGCCTTCACGTAGTGCATCTACACATCATCGGCCATGACAGCACGCATGTGCCTTTGCCGATGCATGCCTTCAGCCGGATCAAAACTCGAGCTGTGCTCGCATTCGATCTGCACAACCACAAAGTCGCCACACAATCCTCGAACAATTTATCTCTTTCAACACATTGAGTCTACCATGGCTTTCGCCACTACCGTTGCAGCTCCAGCTTGAGACTGCAATAACCACCCCTCGATCATGATCGACCTCCTGTCAATCTGATCGTGAGCCGAAGCCGTCGTCGTCCACGACGTCTTCCAGCCGCACTGTCGAATTTGGCCATCACGTCTGTTGGCACTTCTTAACGTCACAGGAATTGTGCCGTTATAAAGCCAGTGGGAAACTCTTGCCCTATAGAATAAAATATTCTGCAAGCCCACAGAATGACCGTGCACCTTGGAGTATTCCAGGGTATCGTAAATTTCCACGGGGAAGCTCTTTGGTTAAAGTGATATTGAGAAATTATATCAGGAACACATTCTAGAAATATACACCAACTATCTTAGGGGAGATAACTGGGGCGCAAAGATATGATAGGTTGCTGCCCTAAATGCCTTAGCTTATCTTAAAAGGTAAGCTAGATAGAAGGTCAAAATGACCAGCGACACAGGAGACTTCTACACTTAGAGATAGAAAAGAAGCTGGGAGAGCAACGAGCGAGAAAGGATTCCTAAGACACTCCTAAACTTATCAGAAAGCCTCTAAAGATCTAGACTAGAACTCTACCTAGCTATCAGGGAAAAGAGCTTACTGCGGCGGCTGGAAGAGGAAAGGTCCAGATGGGAGAGAAGGGGGACCTAACGGCAACATGCAACTACTGCTATGAAAACACCCGAACGTTGTGGTCGCACAAAGGACGGACAAGGCTGTCACCACTTGTCGCCTTCCACTCTCTTTCCGTGGGGTGGAACACAAAGTGGAACACAATTCTAGCTAACACCTAGCCAAACACCACGTCTGGGTTCGATGTTAGGATTCTTGTAAGGCCTTCACAAGAAACCCCCCTCTACCTAGGAGACGGCTAAATCTCCTAGTCCGGGCGAGAAACCCGTAAGGTAAAAGCCTGACAAACTAACTAGACTCTAACTGAATCTAAAGGTTATGAGATGAACGGATCACTCTACTTTCCTAGATAAACTAAGGAAAGCAGGAAAGGAAAGCTTAACCGATAAAGTAAAGAAGATAACTATATTGATAAGGGAAATATTCGAAGTATAAAGAAAAGATACAAGAACTTTACCCGATCTCCGAGAGACTCCGGAACCTCGAGGCAAGCTCGACTCAACTCTAACTCCCAACCCTAATCTACTCTAGAATATAAAAAGTAAGAGAAGCTCCTTCTTGGTGTGTGTTGAGAAGTGAAGTGGAGGCCTCCTTTTATAGCTTGAGCAGGTCGGTTGAGCATCTTGGCGGTTAAGTTAGCTCAGCATGCAACCGTCCTCAGAAGAGCGCCTTGAGCGGAGTTGGTGGCCGGCCGTTCGGTCGGATCCTGACCGATCGGCCAGGATTGGTCGCCATCTGGTACCGCCTTTCGCAGCAACGCTCTGGATTGCCTCCTGGTGTCGGTGGTTATGACGGTCATTAACTGCCTGACAGTTAAGGCATGCAGGTGGGCCCTCTAATCCATGTGATGTGCCTTTCGGGCCCTTTGATCAAACCGTCATTGGATGAATGGCTTGGATGTCATGCATGTGTGCTCGTTTGCTCCTGGATCAGTGACTTGTCATGTGGCCGAGATGTCTGGCCGGCCGGCCAGGACTTGGCCGGTCGGCCAAGCTTTTTGCCCGTTTTTGTCCTGTTTTCTGCCACGTGTCCCTGCATTCACAACTTCACCAAAACTTGTGGAATTTGTTAAATATAAGCAAATATATATAGAACATTGTGCAAAGTTCTCATTTTATCCGAAATGTTGACGGTCACAAGGTGTCATAATGGCCGTCAACAACGTCTGACCGGCCCCTATCGAACAACAGCCACTAGCCGCCATCAACCCGATCTCCACGTCTAGACAGATCCCTATTGATTGCAACCCATTGGACGGTTCGAGCCACCCGCTCGAAGTTTCCAATACCACCGATCGAGTCGTCGATCGCTGCCATGCTCCACATTGCGCCCTGCCCCTCGTGTTCAAAAGTATAAAGTGGGGGAATCTCGGTTAAAGTAGAAGTGGGTTTCCTATTGATCCTCGGACAGCTTGTGTGACCCTGCGCGGTGTGGAACATGCACATCACGCCTCCACGTGGATCTTCTCCATGGACCTGCCTCTTGATACCACTTGTTAGAATAAAAGCGCGGAAGCGATAACCTAGGATCACAGAACCAAATCGCAAGATCACACGAAACGAGAACGACACCGACCCACGATGTTTTTAACGAGGTTCGGCTATGTGCCTACATCCTCGGGGCATGACTACGGGCGCTCCTCCCCATAAACAGCAGTTACACTGGCATCTGGGCACCACCGTGGCCACGCCGCCGCCCACAGCAACCGCCAAGTCGTCTCATGGTTACAACGATAGTGGCCTCACATTTATGGGCCCTAGGGATACAAAGTACGACCGAGACTCTATCTCTAACCTACCAAATTACAACTCAAGTCCAACTGTAATCAAATTGTACACATATTCGGCACATATCCAACAACGTGTTTATATAGAGCCAATTGGCTTAAAGATTACATCCTACTTGGTTGTTACGAGGTGCTTGGTTAAGTTATTTTTACAAAGGACTTATCTCTATCTAGTTTCTAGAACAATCCTAACCGAACACCCCTATGTCTATCTTTGAGTTACAATATTCTAACAAACTCTAACAACACATGCATGTTTTATGTCAGCTGGGGAAGGCGGTCGTGCCCTGCAGCTAGGCCACTGGCGGGCGCGACTTGCTTCACCTCGCTTGCTCTGATCCCCGACGTGGTCTTCTTCAAGAGGGGTGGCAGCACGACTGTCTTGGCGATGTGGCGGCCACAGCACGAGGTGCGAGGACGGCTACAGCTCAATGGCCCCTGCAACCACGTACTTGAACGGTGATGTGGGTTTTTCGTGACAGACATCCGAAAGAAGAAGAAGTTGCAGACCGCTCGGTTGTGGCCGGATCCGGATCCTCCATCTTCTGAGTAGCCTTTTGAGTTGGGTGGGAATAACAATGTTGAGTGCATGTCATTCTCCACAAGTGTAGGAAAGTAATGGCATGCAAGCTTTACAAATGAAAGGCCAATAACAAGCTTAGTTGCATAAATGAGCACACCTATGTCCTAAAGAATTGACACCTATTTACTAAGTGTAGTAGATCCAGCTCACATGTTCCCAAACCTGCCGCCAACTCACTGACCAACCAGCCTGCTACCAGTTCACAGGTCACCCAACCAACTACCAACTATCCAGTATCCCCTAATCGTGTGAGAGTACCATACCGCTCAAAGCAGGGAGCACGACTGTTATAATAGTTTCACACTCTGCAGAAGTTGGATAACTTTACCCATAGGTTGGTGATTCCATCACCATGCAGTGAGTAAAGTCTCCATTCCGCCAATCCACACTACTAAAGGTGTGAGGCCAAGAGATCACCACAAGGTTGTTTTCAGAAGAGCCCTCCAGCTTGCAAACACTCCATGCTAAGGCCTCGTCCCTCAAAGTCCACCTTGGAATCCACCTCTTGCACCGTGGCTAAGAGAATCCACCCTATCACCTAGGTCTGGAAGTCTATCCTTCATCCCCTTTTCTCGAGATCTTGCAAATTGAAGCGTGCATTCCTACTCAACCAAGCTTACCCATATCAGCCATGTGCTTTGCACTCTTGTCATCAATCCCCATTTCCGTGAACCGATCCTTAGGAGTTAGGATCACAAGCAGGTACCAACCACAAACCATAGTACTGTACCAAGTACACGTGCATACCCGCACCAGCCTGACCATCCTCCTGCTTGGATCGCCTAGGTTCCTTGTTGCTAAAAAGGATTACCAATCCATGATCATCATGTTCAAGTGGATTATAAGTCAGGATTAGCATCTATCAAGTTCGAAACCCTAGACACCACACACCAAACAATACCAAAGTACAAAATAAACTATGCTATATGGTATACTCATTGCTATGATCGCGTGAGTGCAAGAATCGCTAATAACAAAGCTATGATTTGAAAGTTATGAGGTTTTAAAGTTCTAGGGTTTATTCCATAGAACATGCTACGCAAACAGGGATAAATTATAAATTTTAGGAAAACTCAGGCTGTTCCTACAAATTTATAGTATGCAAATCTACAGGGGTCTATTAATTTGCAAAACTACCATATCCTGGATTTAACAAATTAAATTTAATGAAAAATGTAGACCGGGTCTACGGGAGGTCGTAGACTGGGCGGCACAGTTGTCCATGGTAGACCGGTGCCATACCCATTCGAGTTGATTTAATCTGAATGGTCCAGATCGGGCGGTTGAGGGTGACTTCAGCCGCGCAATGCGACGGCGGCAGCGGAAAGTAGGGGGTCCTCGTCGGAGTTGGTCGGGGACGACGCTCCGGTGCACGATTCTCACCGGAATCAAGTGGATTACTGTGGCGTCACGGAGGGCGGTGGCGGCATGGAGGCAGGTGGCGATACAGGGCGGCGGCAAGTCGGGGCGTCAGCGGCGTGGGAGCGAATCCCGCAGAGAGTCTGCTCGATTGCGGGTCCGACGAATGCGGCGTGGCGTGGGCGGCCGCTCGGAATCGGGCGCAACCAAGCACCATGAGGCGGCGACTTCGGTGAGGATTCCGGGCGCGAGGGTGGAATTGGTGTAGACGGGGAAGGCCGAGGTCGTGGTGCGCACGCCAAGGAGGAGGTTGCCGAAAAGAAAAATAACATATAGGTCTCCAGAACAATTAGAAAAAAATAGCGTAAGTTCAAAACATATACCATAAAAAGTAGAATTTCATTTGCAATGTAATTGAAGTTCGTGGAATGCAAGGCAACTACACTTATAATGTCTCCACAATCTCAAAAGCCATATCACGCACACATGACTACCAAAAGGAGCCCTCATCATTTTTCCTTCACTGCACGGTGTGAATCCAGTATCCAAATATAGGTAAAACAAAGCATGTGAAAACAATAGCCCACATAATGTTTATATGAAGTCTCAAATGTCATACCACAGATCGAACATGTCAACACGAGGGCATAATTTACCATAGTGCCATCACATTGTAACTTCATCACATCCAACACTTAAACCATCTAGAAATGAATGCACATGAAACTTCTGACTTCATACCCAACAAGGCATGAAGCTGCATCATTATGTTCAATGAACAATGTTGTACGGGTACAGTCGCAACCATAGGTTCACGACTTAACTCCAAATGCCATACAATGAAATGCAATGCAATACCGTGATGCAATGCCACAAGATAGATGCCATCCCCAAAAATCCAGATGGCACGTAATCCATTATGATAAGAACAAGCTATGGTAATATATAAAGAGAGATGCACAAAGAGCTTATTCAACATAACTATAGTATCTACCAAGATTGAAGGCTAGAATCTCATGTATGCCAAGTATCAACAAAATATTATCCATATCATGTTATCTACTAGGCCCCTTCATTTTAACAGGTATTGAACAAAATGAAAGTATTACACGTTGGCCCCATCGTGGGACCCACATCAGTCGCCTCATTAGCATAACTTCCATTAAATATCCCAATCCACACTGGTTTAGTTGTTTCAGCGTGTTTCCCGTGTAGGGTCATATGTCCTAGAATTACTCCAAAATGAGAAAAGACCGATTTGGACCGTCGGCGTGGCTGATACAATGACGGAGAGATTGTGTGTGATGTGGCGCAATGAGTGGCTCGGATTGAGCCTAAGATTCATATTATAGAGATGCTAAATTAGATGTTAGGAAAAATATTTAATGTAAACTTCTAAAAACTTGTATACGCATAGATGACGCGGTTGTAAACATGTGCATAAATTTTGACTTCCAAGCTTAACTTTATATAGTAAAAGACAACAAAATTATGAAAAAAAAAGAATGAAACTTTGGTACATGCTTATTAGCAAAAGTTTGCTGGAACGGAATAACTTGGTTGTAAAAGAAACGTTTGTAATTAGATCTGTCCCATAATTATGTGATCAGTTTACGATTGGTACTTTATAATTTTGCAAACAAATACTACTCCGCGGCAACCGGTCGAATCCATTTTGAGCGGAAAAAAGTGGCGGCAAAACATTTTCTCTTTGGCGCCAATTCGATGTCTGGGCGGGAAAGAATCCGACGAAAATAAATCTCCAATCACAATCCAAGCGGTCAATTCTCCTCCGGTCTTTCGATTAAAAAAAAAAAATCTCCTCCGGTCTGTACTGCGGGAAAATGGAGCCGTGTGAGGGAACACATGGCGGCGGCGCCAAGAAGACGAATGCGCCGTCGGCGTCGCCGGTGGCCGCCCTCAGCGACGACCTTCTCCGGCATATCCTCCTCCGGCTCCCCGACATGGCATCGCTTGCCAACGCCGCCCTCGCCGAGAAGCGCTGGTACGCCGTGGCTTCCGACCCCGCCGTCTTCCGCCGCTTCGACTCCCTCCGCCGCCCCCTTCTCCTCGGCTTCATCCTCACGGACCGCGGCGACCAGTATTTCCCCGGCCGCTGCTCCAACCTCCTCTTCGTCCCCGCCACCCGCGGGTACCCCAACCTGGCCTCCGTCGCGGCGGCCGCCGATTTCTTCTTCGAGGACCTCTCCGACGACGATTCGGATGGCGAGGAGGAGCGATATAGCAGCGATGTCGATTGGCGCCTTCGCGGCTGCGCTGGTGGTCGCCTCCTCCTCTCCCGCGGCTACAACGGGCTCCTCCTCGCCGTCTACGACCCCATCGCACGGACCGCCGTCTTCCTCCACCCATCCACCGTCTTCCATTCGATCCACAGGGTCCGCTACGCCATTTCCGTCGACGAGGCCGACGGTTCCTTCCTGGTCATCGGCGTAGTCGACTTCAAGGCAGCTGCGTTCTCCTCCAGATCTGGCAAATGGGTAAAGTTTGAAGGCGATGACTTCATAAAAAGATCGGGGACCATGGATGATGACTGGGATTGGAGTGATTTAGATGAAGACGACATTTACGAGTTCCCCGGCGGTGGCATAATGTCACGCCGCAGGTTTGAGGAACAAGATACAATCGACAGCATTTACAAGATCCAGGCAGACGGCATGGCTGCAGGCCGGTTCGCTTACTGGCGGTCGGACACAAAGAAGTGCTCGTATAGCAAACCTGTTGAGCGAATCTTGTTGCTTGACACAACCACCATGAAGTGGTCAGTTATTGCTGCTCCGTTCCCTCCAGGGGAATCATACTGTGTTGCTGACATGCCGGAGCATGGTGGGCTGTGCCTATTCTCAAGTAAGGAGCAATGCTTGCAGCTCTGGGTGCGTAACAGCAGTGGTAAATGGATCCTGAAGAAGGAGTTCTCGTTGTTGAATGGGCAGATGAAGAAGCTTTGCCGCGAGGAGTGGATGAAGAGGGTGCGCATCCTAGCAGCAAGGGCTACCTATGTCTACATGGAGTATTGGTCCATAAGGAAGTCTCACTCCTACCTTCTTGTGTTTCACCTGACAACAAGGAAGCTGACATTGTTTCGCAATAATGCGGATGAGCCTTATAGAGGTCCTGCTTTTCCGGTCTTCATGCGGTTGCCTCCTCTGCTTGGACCACATGATAATTAGGATGATCATTTCTAATTCTCAACAGTGTTTGATGCAATGGTGTCGTAGGTAATCTTCTATTTGATATGCTCACTAGATATGGTTTGTTGGTTTGTACTGCTTTCAGCAATCTATCAAATCATAGGCATAAAGTAGTATGTACACACTTCGTTAAATCTTCAGAGAACACACATGTTAACACATATGGTGTTAATCCTAAAGGAAATCTTAGATTTTGTTTCCCACAATTAACTGTCATGTAGGTGTATTGGTTTATTCATTGATTTAACTTCTTTTTCCCCCCTAAGTGATTGGTTTCTGTACGTGTCATTTCTCAGTTTACTCTAATATCACAGTGAAACACACGTATGCAACGCCACACTGACATATGAAAACAAAAAAATAAATACATGTAATTCTAGGGGAGCAGTGATTACTTTTTGGTAAACAAAAGTGATATCCACGTGCTCTAGAGCCATAGTTATCTCCGCAGCTGAATTATCTTCTGATTAAAGTTTTTAAGTTCCTAGGGGTTTATTATGAGGTGAATCTGTGTTTAGGTTCTTAATCTTCAGCATGCATTTATATTTTATATCTGTAACCTCCACTCAGTATGTCATGTTCAATTTCACTAGTGTTTCCCTATACCGAGTAAATCTCTAGAATTTTAGCACTAGATGACCTGTCCCGTTACAAGCATTGCAACTCACTGACAGGTTAACAGCAGTGTTTAAAGTGTTTTTACTGTCCTGTGACCATGCACCTGGTAATCAATATATCTCTTGTCACAGAAATATCAGTTTGACTATTTCAAACTTGTTTGTGAACTGCAAATTATTCGAGATTCAAAGTTCAAGATGACTAAATATATCATGTATTGATCCATTTACTTCTGTTGACTGGAATCTGATACTTTTTTTGTGTTCCAGGTTATTTTTACTTCTATTTGTAGTGGGGATCGGTTTCTACAGGTACTCGATAAAACTCAGAGTTCCAAGGTTTACGTTGTAGGAAAATGGCATGTTCTGACAAAAAAGTTATTTTCATTGCAGTTTAGGCCAAGTCATTTTGTCTAAGCATTCGCATCTGTTTAAAGGTGAAGATAGGAGAATGCGGGCATCATTCACATCCTTTCTACATCGAATTGCAGGAGCCAGCAGCTGATGCAATGCCCCTATTGCTCAAATATGTTCTGAATAAGTCTTGTTCTTCGAGGTTTACATGGAAGTTCAGTTAATTCACAACCATGATAATGGTCTTTTGTGATAATGCAGTCCATGTGATCTGATATTAGGTGTCTTTCAGTGGTGTTTGCTTTTGCTGATAGTTAAATGAGACTTGGCATCCGAACTGAAACATGCAAATTAAAACTTCTATTGTTGCGTTTTTGTTACCTGCAGCTGTGTTTGTCAACTAAGTTGAAGCGTACAATGTATCATCATTTCCAATAATGATTTTGCGGTAGGGAGCTCTGCGTTTGTTTTCATATCTGTAATGTCTGTGTGTTTCTGTGCATAATTGAAGCAAAACCTGAACAGCATGGGGCGGCACCCTGATGAGGTGGTGCTCTGCTTTCACAAGGTTTGTAGTAGTTTGTTTTTGAATTTATCCGTGAAAGATTAGCTGCCATTTTACTTGGGGCATTGTTTGTTTATAATCCTTATATTTCAATTCATAAATCCAAAACACAGACCTCACAATTTGTGAGTGAATTTTTATACTTTCTGCAGAAGGCGTGATATACACACCATGCTTTTCTTCATTTCCTGTAAATGCATGTCTCGTCTATGCAGATTTGTTTGCAACAGTTTAATTAGGAAAAAAAATCTGCTGTAGAACTCTAAGGGGCACAAATATTATTATGTATGTTGATGAGCTCATAAATCCTGTTATTGGAACATGGGACACAGAGTTAGTCAAGGATATATTTTGAGAAGAGGATGTGAAGCTGATACTTGCATGGAATTTTGATAAAAAAGGTATTTTCTCAGTGAGAAGTGCTCATAAAGGTTTCCAAGCTGAATCCATAAACAAAAAGGGGTTGCTACTCTATCATTGTGAGTTGGCAATCCAGAAGAGATGATGTGGAAACAGGCGTGGAGTTTGTGATGCCCAAATAAACTGAAACACTTCTTATGGAGGTACACAACAGTCACCTGTTGAAAAGAAATCTGATTAGTCGTGCGATGCAGGAAGATCGCAGGTGTGTTGTGTGTAACCGAATAATTGAAGATGGAGCTCGTTTGTTCTTCAAGTGTAATGCTGCTATGGAGATATGGTGGCAGTTGGGTTTGGAAATCATATGGGTTCAGATAGCTGAGCTGACATCACCAAGAGATGTGGTTGAAATCATCTTGCAGTATCAAGATGCGACCTATAGTTTTGTTGTGGATTTTACTGGTAGTATAGAAACAGAATAAGGGAAGTGAGGGAACTGCAGAGACTCGAGCTGAGTCAAGAAGAGTTGGTCGCCACCAAAACACATCACTCTGAAGATAAATCAAGATGCTGCCTTCTCGTCTGCCTCTTCCTCCGGAGGATGGGGTTTCATTATACGTTCCGATAGGGATGTTGTGCAAGCGGAAGCGGGGCATGGATGACTGAACTTTGTTGGTGTATGGTTGCCATTTTTTTTTTGTAAGGGACAATTATGCAGAACGGAGGAATATGGAGAAGAGAGAGAGGCAGCCGTGATGTTGACCCAATCAGAAATTCTTCCAAGTTACTCCGTACAACATAGAAGGGACCTTATGCTTAATCATTATCCATGGCTGAAGGCATAATAAAACTAATACCAAGACCAACTATACTCTGCCTATTTTTTTATCGACCCTCTGTGTAATATAAAAAAAAAATACTCACTCTAACATAAGTTTTTAGTGTTTACATCATAAAAAATACACATAAAAATAACTCTCGTCATTCGATTTGGAGATGAAAATTCCCACAATCAGGATATTGAAGCACCCTAAACTTCATCACATGTTTGAATTAGAAATCCTCCCAAAATTTCTAGAGGTTAATTGGTATTAAAATTTAATTTGTACAGATATTGATTTTTGATTAGGCATTTAAATCATTTTATGGACAAATAAAATTTAATATAGGACCACTTTGTTGACGGATTCATTCTAAAGAATTTTATGTTGATTGTTGAATTTAAATTGTCTGAATTCAAATTGGATGTTTGAATTTGATGAAAACCTTTCAAACCTTTAAAACTCTTTCCCTTTTCTTCCTTTTCTTTTCTTCATGCCAAGCTTCCCGGCCCAAACCCTTTGTTCGGCCTGCCTTTTCCATCTGGCCTGTTGCTCCGCTCGGCCTGCAAACCTTTTCTTTTCCTTCCCTGGGCCCAAATTTCCGTCTGTATATTTGCAGTAAGGCCACATAATGACATAGTAATGATCAACAAAGAGAACCGACCCTAACTTAGCTGTGGAGCGATGAGCAAGTGGCTCACACAGTTAAACATCCAAATTACTACTACTGTACAATACAATTTATAAGAAGATCCATGACCTTATTTGGACAATTGAGACTTGTATGTGGCCAATTGGCCATTACATATATTGTGAAAATAACAGATTTACAGTCATATTTCTGTGCTTAATGCAGGATGCCATGTAAAGTACTGCTACTATCAAGTATCCAAGACGGACGATCGATGCCAATATCAATCAGACCATAGCATCACTGCATTACGCCATTACCGAAGGAGACTGGCTCTCGATCGACGGCTCTACACGGCCAGAATGGTCGCGCCCACGTGTCCAAGCCCAGGGGCAAAACGGGAAAACCCACGGTGGGGCCCATCGTCGCCCTCGCGTCTGGAGATTTTCAGATCAGATCAGGGGGTGGGGGAAGTCGCAACAAAAAGAAAACCAGCCTCCGCTCGCGAGAGATCGCATCTGCTTGCCCACCTTCCCTTTCCTTCCTCCTCACCCCAGCCCGGCGACGCGGCCGCCCCGAGACCGAGCAACCAACCCCCCGTCCGCCGCGGAGATAGAGAGAGGAGGAGCAGGGAACCGGCAGAGGAGAGCAAGATGGTGGGGTTCAGCGGCGATGAGACGGCCCCCTTCTTCGGCTTCCTCGGCGCCGCCGCCGCCCTCGTCTTCTCATGTACGTTCCCCCATCCTCCTCTCTTCCCATTCGCGCGATCAAGCGATTCCGTGCTAGTTTTCCCCGAATAAAGTTCGGATTTTTCGCCATTCGTCCCCCGATCTATGGTTTGAGCGCCATGGTTCGCCTCGATCTGGTCGAGCTTCAGCCTCCGATCAGCTCGATCCCGGGCGCGCGGCTGCTGGATCCGCATGTCGCGCTGCTAGATTCCGCCCGATCGGGGGTGGGATTCATGAAAGCGACGACCTTTCTCGCTTCCTCGGTCAGGTTGTTTACTTACTCACAACGCTAGCTGCTGTTGTTCTTTTTGCTTGATCCGGCTCAGGCATGGGCGCGGCCTACGGGACTGCCAAGAGCGGAGTCGGTGTGGCGTCCATGGGTGTGATGCGGCCGGAGCTCGTCATGAAGTCCATCGTGCCCGTGGTCATGGCTGGTGTGCTCGGTATCTATGGCCTCATCATTGCCGTCATCATCAGTACTGGGATCAACCCCAAGGCCAAGCCCTACTACCTCTTCGATGGCTATGCTCATCTCTCGTCCGGCCTTGCTTGTGGGCTCGCTGGGCTTGCCGCTGGCATGGCCATTGGCATCGTTGGTGATGCTGGTGTCAGGTAATTAGATCCCATTACTTCCTTTATATATGTAGATCCCATTACTTCCTTTATATATGTCAACCATCTTAGATCATTGTCTCTTATAAGCTAAATTAGCAGCTACTTTCTGCTATTAATGCTGATTGAGTGTCACATAGATCCTGCATGTAATGTTGATGTTGTGTCTATTGATTGCTACAAGGTTTTAATCACATTAAGAATGTGACTCAATACATCTAGAATAGGTAGTTATTAGCATTCAAGGTGTTGTTCTTCGACAGCTTAATGTGTCTTGTCATTTTGACGTATTCGCACAAATTTTCTTCTTGTGCCATCATACATTTGAAAAAAAGGAAAATGCCCCGAATGGTACCAGTGTACCACTTTAACAATTAAGGAATGTTCTTCTGACTTTGACTATTTCCTGTCATTTCAATGATGGCATACATATACATATACACAGACATCATCCTCCTATTTTCTTTTGCTACCATATTTGTTTGAAACATTTTCTTTAGCTGGAAGTAGTGTTCACTAGAAGGAAATATGCTACTAGTTCCTTTGTATCCTTGTTCCCGGCCAGGTGAATGGTTTTGTAGTGGTTTTTACCTATCACTGTATATATTACTTATTGTCCATAATTTTGGAGTCTACTGTCATGTTATGGTCCTTCACGGAAGTATGATCAACCTAAGTTGTACACGTACATGAAAACACACATGCTCTTGGGATAAATACCCAAGTTGATCAGTCCATATTTATACAATTGGTATTCTTGCCACCAGTGCTAGTTCTTGTTTCAGTGAATCTGGATGAGATTGATAACCCAATTTTTTTGTATAATTTTATAAACAGTTGATTAGGTTCTAGGTAGAAGTTCAGTTAGAATGTCCGAATTCTTAATCAGCTCATTCTACTGTTACTATTTGGTTGATGCTTTTGTGGCCTTGACCTGGATGCTAGCTGATGTTTCTCCTTGTATGGAATCTTTATGTGCTTATTTGGAATGTTGTTTTGACCTCTTTTCTCTGTCACTTTCAGGGCAAACGCACAACAGCCCAAGCTGTTTGTGGGCATGATCCTCATTCTCATTTTCGCAGAAGCGCTCGCGCTCTATGGTCTCATTGTGGGCATCATCCTCTCGTCCCGTGCTGGCCAATCCCGTGCGGATTAGGCGCTTGCTGCTACCATTCTATAATTGCTGCTGTGTTTATTATCCTGTTTTGAGAGAAACTTAAACTCGAGGATCTTGTCTAGTTTATTCATGTTACCATGTATCAATGAAACAATTGTAGCTGAAGGAAGGTGGCACTTCCAGTCATGTTTGCTTTGGTGGTGTCAAGCAGAGGTTATTTTTTGGGTTAAGGCTGGATGGATGCTCCTGGGATAAGTGGATTTAATTTTACGCTTGGTGAATAAAGAACACGGAATTGTAGCCAAATAAGAACGTGATAATTGATATGATATATATTTCTTCGTCCCTTTACTGTATCCCTGGATGTATCATATACACTAGAGCGTGTCTTCTGTGATAGTTGGTCTGTTTTTGGTGTTTGTGAGCTGGATAATTGATATAGGTTGATTAAAGAGCGATCATCTCGTCCAATGTGTCTATTGATAGGTTGTTTAAAGTACAATCATCTCAATTGATAGGTATAGAGCCCAATGTTTCAGATTTACTGAGCTCTTTAATATGCTGATACTAAGCTGAAATCTCAAGAAGCTCCCAGGGGCATCAATATCAAAATTTCCTTATTCCACATTGTAAAAGTCATGGGAATCATTGCTTCGAAAATTCAACTAAGATCCTACTAGAGTTTGCTGCCAAGAACACAGTTGCTACTAGGTGCGAAAGGAATCCCCGATTCCACTATGCATTATTTGCGGCTGAATCACCTGCGTCGATCTCCCTTCTCACAACCGTAAGCTATTGTTGCGACCAAAGAACATATCCTTGAGAAAGACAAACGGCAGCGGTGACGAGGCCGGACACTAGTAGTACAACTGGGCCAGATCTTTTTCATATGCCTTCTTGATGATCTCCCTCTTGAGCTTGAGGGCAGCGGTGACGAGGCCGGACTCTGGTGTCCATGGTTCCGGTATAAGCTTGATTTTGGCTGGGATCTCAAATTTCTCCAGTCGCGCTTGCTTAGCAGCCTGAAGATGATGCATAGCATGAGCAATAGTGTTTTTCCTTTCTATCTCATACGAAAAATTGGAATAACGAAGTGGTAACGTATTCTTATATCTTCAATCAAATGCAATAATTACTGAAGCATTAAATTGAAGGAATAATTGTGAAGGGGACCATGAATGAATTGTTAATCAATCAGTTGTGCAGAGCTGAGAAGTCAAACGACCAAAAGTTTACTGAGATCCGGGAAGACCACAAACCTTCGCCAAAGATTGGAGGACTTCTTTGACAGTCTCTTGCTTCAGGCACAAATCTGAAAAGTCACTATATGTGATTCCTTGTTTTGAGGCCCAGTTTTTCAGCTCGCTGTGTGAAGCTACAACAAGTGCGACACAGTAGCTGTGGAAGGGGTCAGCATGGATCATGATTTGGTCAACATATGGGCACACGCTCAAAGCTGCCTCCACCTGTGATTGCATTATTAGTTAACAAGAGCTGACATTCAGTGGCGGAGCTGGCGGATTTCAACGCCTAGGGCCACTTATGTAAGTGATGAAACACCTAAGCCAGTCTAAAAAAAACTAAGCAGTCCACATAGTGATATTCACAATAGAGAGCCCACATAAGCATTTGAAATGCATGATTTAGGTTATATCTCAATTTAGGTCTGACCGTACAACAAATTTAAAGAGAAAATACAAAAGAAATACTGAGTTGATTCATCTCCGTCTACCGTATCTCCATCAATAGACAAGGAAAAAGTGTAGATTACCCCCCTAAACTCTTATAGAAGAGTTACCCCCTTATACTCTTAAATCGTGTACTTTTAACCTTAAACTCTCTAAACGTGGAGATTACCCGCCACAAGGCCTTAAGACCGATTATGTTCCATGTTGTTTCCTCGGACTCACACTACCTAAGCACTTCAAGACCGCTTCTTTGTTTTTGTCATCGTCATATACAAATAATAAGGATCCATACACTTTAGGATCATTTATACTTGCAAAATCACTTCATAATTTCTGACTGGCCATATCTGTTGCCACTAAGAATTAACAGGGTGCATGCAAAGTTGTTCGATAGTGAGGGAGGGAACAAGTATCACGTTGGATTATTCGGAATGGATATAAATCAATCTGATTACCTGGAGATAGCACTATTATGTCCACGACTCCACGCCTTCGCGATATAAAACGATTTGATTACCTATCTAAGAAAGCACTACTGTGTCTACATCTTAGTTAGGAAAACCAAAATTAATACTACTCCATTCCTTGAAGAGTAACATTGAACCAGTCTCAAGGCCTTAGGGGGGTAATCTCCACTATTTGAAGAGTTTAAGGTTAAATGTACATGATTTAAGAGTATAAGGGGATAATATACTCTTTGGTAATAGTTGAGGGGGTAATGTACACTTTTTCCAATAGACAATAGTAACCATACACATTAAGTTCTTGAAAATGGTATAACATATCTTCATTTCTAATGTTTGTGGAATATATCTGGCTTAATATAGCCATCCACAAATCAAAAGGTTGACTTGTTGGAATAATTCTAGTCTAAAAAATTGGGTCACAGAATTCTTATAAAATCAATTTGTTCAATTCAAGCAGACAACATGTATCACAAGTCATCAGTCACGATGAACTAGGGATTTTTGATGAAACACGATGAACAATTGATTACCGGAATGGAAAATCAAAATGACGTGCTTCCGAAAGCTTCGCAATCTAGCCTCCAAGTCCAGTAATTAGCATAACCGTGTCGCCTGCACCTTTCTGCAGTCCAGCAGCCGTCTGTTAGCCTTGCCCCTCGCGGGCGCTGGGCAGCAGGTGGCGCTGCTCACACAGTGCCTTGGGGGTTGCTTGCGGGGCTCATGATTCCTGATAGCTGTACCGCAACCGGAGCAGGGTTACCCAAACCGGTCCGGTAGTTCGTACCGCCGGCCGGCGGTAACGGTATACCGGACCGGTTTGACCGGTAACCGGTGGAAACCGGTTGAATTCAAATTTTGAATTCAAATCCCCGTGCAATCGGTTTTTTTCGGTAAACCGCTCGAATTGACCGGTTACCGACCGGTTTGGACCGGTTACCGACCGGTTTGTTGGAAAACCGGCCAAATTCAAATTTTGAGCTCAAATCCCCCGTGTGACCGGTTTGGAACGGTATACCGGACCGGTTTGACCGGTTACCGACCGGTTTGAGCGGTTTACCGGACACGTTTGACCGGTAACCGGTCAAACCGGTCCGGTTACCGGTACTACCAGGGCGGTTAGCCAGCTCGCGTTAGGGAGGCGTTGGGCCTTCATGGGCCTTAATGGGCCGGCCACTGTTTTTTCTTTTTCTTTTTTTATTTAACTTGTATTTCGCGAAAAAAATAGCAAATGACCAAATATTTGAGAAATTTTGACACCAATAGATCCAGCACACCATGAAGTATTTTTAAGAATTTTTATCCGATTTTTCGAATTTTTAAATTCAAATTTGAAATTTTTGAATTTAACCGGTTTCAAACCGCCCCGAACCGCTACCGGTCCGGGGCGGTTCGACCGGTAACCGCGGTTTTCGGACCGGTTCCCGCGATTTTTTTAACCCTGAACCGGAGCAGCCGAACTGGAGCGAGAAGAGAGGAGGCCCCCAGCGGCCGCACGCCGGCACTGCAATTCCAGCCGCCGCCGCCGCCGCCGCCGCTAGGGTTTGAGTGAGGCCGTGAGGACTGCCAGACTGGAGACCGAGAGAAGAGAAGGTGAGAGGGTCGGGACTCGGGACCTTGCGCGGAGTCTCGCGGGGAGTCGCAGAACTCGCAGTCGCAGGCCCCGGTAAATCGATGTGGGGTGACGCTGGGCTGTGGGCCGTAGGAATCGAATTCGGCCGAAGACGACTATAGGGCTAGTATACACAAATTTGTGATGGGCCAAAGAAGATTACATAGGATACTAAAGGCTTTTTGGGCCACGCCTGGGGCCACAGCCCTAGTGGCCCCAGGCCCATATCCGCCCCTGTGACATTGACTTCTTTGATCAGAAAAAGGAAAGCTTGCCAACCTTTCCTAGAGATACATATTCACCGTGTTGAAGCTTGACAATGTCCTTCTTACGGTCGATGATTTCAAGACAGCCATCTGGGTGCAGGCGCCCGATGTCACCAGAGTAGAACCACCGCATGCCTCTTTCATCATCCTTCATAAGATGCATAGTGTTAGACAAAAAGTTGCTGCAATGCACTCTTTTCTGGGGACTGCGTATTATTGGAAACATACCTTGTAGACTTCATTTGTTTTTGCTTCATTTTTGAAGTAGCCTTTAGTTACATTTGGACCTCCAATAACTATTTCACCCCGAGGCATTGGTGAATCAGTTATTAAGTATCCACCTTCTACCCAGTCTATCAACTATCATGTGTGAAAATGATTGCCGTTATGTTAGGAAAAAATTGAATCTGAAGGGAGAATAAAAATGACTAGTATGAAACAAAAAATGCATGGAGAAAGACATAAAATAAGTAAGAAAAAAACTAATTGACAGTACATATATTAGTTCTCATTTAACAGCTTCTGTTTTTAGCTTTGCACTTCAAACATTCAGACACATGAGCCTATTAGTGATCTTTAGTCATATTGCATTTATGGAAATTCCAGACATATTCACTGGGTACCTAA
The DNA here is from genome assembly GCA_015342445.1 of Digitaria exilis. Classification (NCBI taxonomy): domain Eukaryota; kingdom Viridiplantae; phylum Streptophyta; class Magnoliopsida; order Poales; family Poaceae; genus Digitaria; species Digitaria exilis. Next base: position 106,615 of record JACEFO010001238.1, read on the forward strand.
GATGAAGATCTAGTATGCATGAAAATGATAGTTGTTGCCACAAGATATGGATCTCAGCCACATTAACATATGACTAGGAGAGAGAACAATTTTCTATACCTTAATGTATGAACAAGGCAGAGGAGGGCCAACACGGCCAACAGTTGTTTCATCATACTCTGAAAATGTCCCGCCAGCACAGGTTTCAGTCAGGCCATATCCTTGAGATATTGGAGCTCTGCAATAGCAAACTTATGCCGTAAATATTGATGAAACAAATATATATCCATTCACAAACTGTTGATTTCAAGTTTGGGAACCAAAACTGGACAACAGATGCAATTTGCATTAACAACACAAATTTAGAATGACAAAATAACAGGAAGACTTGAATCTCACCCAAGGCATATATTGATAAATCTCTGAGTGTCCCCCGACAAAGGTGCTCCCCCTGCAAGGATAAAGCGAATCCTTCCTCCCAAGATTGCTCGAACCTTCTGAAAAACAAGCATATCCCACAAAAGCTTCTCTAGCCCCCATGCACCCAACCAGCTTCCATTAACAGCAGCTAGACGGCGGCTGTAAGCGATATCAAATAATTTCTTTGCTAACCCACCCTTTGCATCCACCTGAATTCACGATGGTATGAAAAAAACAGAACAATTGAGATAACATGAAAGAGAATGAAAAAAACATTGTATGAACTAACTGTAAAGAGCATTTACATTTTTTCGTACACCGTCACGAACACGGTCAAGTATAGCAGGTACAGCAGTCATTAGTGTTGGCTTCAATACAGAAGCATCACCTTGCGTCCCCTTTTTTATTTTATTAGATGTATCAGTCAGGGTCAAAGGTGATCCGTATCCTATTGAAGCCCCAACACCAGTTATGATTGCCTGAATATCCAATTTGCATGGAGTGAATTAGCATAAAAACAATAATGTGGAATAAGACCAACATGCCACGCCAATGCTTACCTCAGCTGCCAATTCAAGGATATGTGCCAGCGGAAGGTATGCCAGATACACATCCTTCTTGCCAAGATTAGGCACAATGGTCGTAACAGCTGAAACTACAGCCAAGACATTGCGGTGGCTCATCATGACTCCCTGTGAAAAATTATACAAACAATAATTTTGCCGCAATAAGAAGTTGTAGAGTAGATTATTGCGCAAAAAAAAAAGAGCATTGATAAGTTTACACATCCTGAAGTGATCTAAAATAAGCACTAGAAAGAGAGATTGATTTCATATCCGGTGCAGAATCAAAATAAAAATGTCGAAATGCTAAGATTTGAACATACCTTAGGCATTCCTGTGCTGCCACTTGTATACATAATCACTGCAGTATCAGATGGGAGAGGCAAATTTGCTTCAACAGGCCTTTCCAGTCCTAAGCGCTCTACCTCCTCAAATGACTTAACAGTCCAGCTAGTGCATTTTTCAGCCAAGGATACTTCAGTTGAGACACCTTCCTCATTAATGTAGATGACATGTTTCAAAGTGTCAAGTTGCCCACTTATATCAATCAGCTTTTTCAGTTCTTTCCGCCCGCAGACAATAGTAGTTACCTCAGTCTAAATTGTCAAACCAGGAATAACATTAGGTGATATTACATTAGCCCCGCATCTAAATATCTAATAGGTAAGGCATCTTAAATACTTAGGAAAAATGACTGGAACGAATGCCAGTATTTGATGGCCATAAGAATAGAGAACGCTGTAGCTAAAAAATAAATAAATGAAAAATCAATTCTGTCAAGATATGCATAACTGTAAAAGGGCTTGAGCATTGCACAAACAAGGACATCGAATACATGGACAAAAGGGATGGAGTAACCAACCTCATTTAGTGAGTGACATAGAGCTCCCTCCCCCAAAGATGCATAGATTGTGACAACTGTAATGTTTTGTCTAAAGCATGCCTTGCAAAGAGAGGGGAAATAAGATTAACGATGTAGCAAAATGATTTGCAGACCAAAATATTAACTCAATGTAAATATCATAAATAAACTGTGGTTCCACAATTCATTTAACATAAAAAATGCAAACCAGCATAGTAGATTTCTACATGTGGCAATATCACTGAAGAAAACAGTTATAACTTGTTAAATACTCATATCTGTATCATTGTCATTGTTCTTTCTTCAGGATGTCTAACATCACCCCCTTTCTTCCCATGAGATCATTTCACATTCAATTGGAGGAAAACATTAGAACATTGGTAGATGGGGTAGAGAAAATACCTGCAATGCAATCTGCCACTCAGCCCGAGTATCAGCAAAAATAGCGACACGCTCATCCTTCAGGTGCCCAACTCGCAGTAGGCCAGAGGAGAAGTTGCACACAGTCTTGAACGCATCAGCATAGCTTTTCCACTCATAATTTCCCAAATGGAGTTTCTCAAAGGATCTTCCATCAGCGGCTACCTCCATCTCCCTTGCAATGAGCTTCCTTGTGCCATACAGGGGCATGTAGGCGAACCGCTCGCATGATTGCTCAAATAGCTCAGCAAGTGTGGAAATCCCTTCCCAGTACGTTTCGATGGGCTTTTCAAATCCGTGATTCCGGATGGCATAGCCGGGCTCTCCACCCACATCGACCGGCACTCCCCTCTTCTTTTCAGATTTCCTTTTGGTAAGCAGCAGAGACGCCACAAAAGGGACAAGGAAACCAAAGAAATACGGATTCATATTTCCTCCAAAGAAAAAGCACAGCTTTATATTGCTTCCAGCTTATTGAGTGTCAGTACTCGACGCTGATTGGCAGAGATCTCGGGAGTCAGAAACCTGCAATAATAGATTCATGATGTGAATTTGTCAAGAAGTGCTTTCCCGAACTGTAGTAACTCGGAAAAAAGCAAAAAAAAAAAGAAAAGAAAAGTAAACAACAGTGGCAGCCATACGATTCATTTTCTCATGTACGCCTGGAGCGTGACAGTGCAAAGAGCACGCAGATTAGATGACTAAGCTCACAGAAACTGAAATCCTGAACCATCACAGAGTTCCAACAGAGAATTTCACTTCTTCAAAGCAGCAACTTGAGCACAAGTTCAGTTCCTCCAGTGGAGGGGTAGCCGGGTAGGTAAGCTGGTAAGGTAAGGAAACTAGGTAGTAACATCAAAGGAGGATATTCAGTACTACCAATCGACGGAATCTTGATTGACCAGGTAGTTTTGTGATCTGGGTTATTCGAGTCCCACACCATTCGCGTGACACGCTGACACTGTAGCTGAAAATGACATCCAGTGAACTAAAAGCACAATGCCGTCCTAGCCTTGTTGCAATCTGACAACGAATGTAACCCCTGGGGCAGTTCCTAGACGCAGAACCGGAAGCCAAAGTGGGATCCTAGAAATTCAGTGGAAACCCAAAGCCATGGCGGTGGGATCCCAGAAATTCAGTGGAAATGAACGGAGCACGTACCTGCAGCGAGAGTGCGAATGCAGGATGTGAGCCAGGGTGCAGGCGGAGAGGCAGAGAGTGGGGTGGAGAGGGAAATAAGGGTCCCGGGTTCGGCGGGCGGAGGTTCCGAAGACGCCGGCGCCTCCGAGGTGGGGGATGCTCGGCCGGCCGGCCTCTTTTTGTCGGGGCCACCTTTCTTTTTTGTTGCGGCCTTGTCCTGTCTCGCTTTTGGAGCTCGGTTTATTTGGCTGGGCCTCTCTGTGGGTTTTGGGATCCCCGACCAGGACGACCCATCGCCATCTGGGCCGCTTTTGCGAAGAGCATGGGGCTTCAGATGCTTCGACGTTTCATTGCCGGTGCAGCAAGAACTCTTTGCATTTCATAATTTTTTTTGAAAAAGTCTATTTGACAACCTTAAACTTTCACTGTCATTCGTTTTTCAACCTTGATATAGAAAACCAGGAATCTTACAACCTCCAACTATGAAAAGCGTTTGCATGTCGTCCTTCACTGGTTTGCTAGGCTGTTTTCGCTGACGTGGCGCTAGTCACCACACCCGTGGCTTGCTGACTAGGATCTAGTCACAAGAGGAGGGCATTGGCTGTGCAAATAACCCGAGCTCAAGTCTTTTTTTCCCCACCTGCTTACAGATTTCCCCTTCGCTGCTCGCCGTTCCCCAAACTCCGCCGTCACCGATGGCGTTTACCTCGAGCTCGAGGTCGTCTCAGGCTTCTTGGTCTGGTGAGCGCAGCGCAGGAAGTCTCTGATTGGTCGGTCCACTCGCATACGAGCCGAGGGTGCTCTGCCATTGTCGAAGAAAACATTCCTATGGATCTTATGGAGCGACTCCAACCCTGATCGTAGGTATTTGATCTGAAGTGCTTCCATGCTTGGGTGATCCAATTTTGAGTATACGATTGTTCTATGCTCAATTGGACAATATGGATCGAATCTTGCCGGTGAGCTCTGCTCCATCCGCCCACGTGGCGACGTGGGAGGCAGCCAGGGCGGCGATGCAAATCAATTGGCTTCCTACGATTCCCCAAATCAACGTATATAGTACATCTCATGAGGCAAACTAAGCATGAGCTGGCAAGCGAATTAACTCTTCAAGGTTGTCAAATAGACTTTTTTCTATTTTTTTAATTATGGGGTAATGGTAAGGTTAACTCTTCAAAAAAGTATCACATTTCTGCCCAACACTTCAGATGCCTAAGCCAATAGGGTTCGTGATATCTTTGAACCATTTGTGTCACATAATAAAGTTGAGACTTAGTAAAAGAAAGATCCACCTTCTCCTCCCTTTGTTCTAGTTTATTTTTCTTTTGAACGACTCTGTTACAGTATATTGAATCATGACAACGCTAATAAAAGCAACGTCAAGGTTGGCAATGGCATCATCGGATATTTGTCACCTTTGATGATTTGTATTATTTTCTAGGTAGTTGGATTCTTGATTTAGGAATTCTACCTTAATTTATATAAAAAAAACTTTGAAAGAACAGTTTGGGATAGACGTGCCCATTTTTGTTTTATTTTATTTAAGGATAAGGTGCATTCTTATCTATTCTCTGGCAAAGCAATTGTACGTTCTAGATATTGTAATATGCAAAATGCACTCCAGAACTTCCATTGGGGAATGGTTTGCCCAATATCTGTACTATGCCTATAAGTAATGGGATGTATGTTTTTTCTTAAAAAAAAACACAACAACGGCAACATGCTCGTCTTCTGTCATATTATATACTCCTCCTTCCCAAAAATAATGACATTCCACGATTCACAAGTTATCTCATAAAGATGGACATTATTGAATTAGGACCAACAAGTGGACAAAGCAAAACCACTTGTCAATATTAAAAATCATGAACCGAGTTATCTCATAAAGATGGATATTTAATGACATTTTAATTATGATTTTGGAGTCGCGGAATGTCATTATTTTTGAAAAAATCACTGACCTAGTTATCTCATGAAGATGGACATTTAATTATGATTTTACATAAAGACGGACATTTAATGGCATTTTAATTATGATTTCAAATATAAAGATGTAAATAATAATGACATTCTGCGATTCAAAAATCATAATTAAAAACCATAGTAACAACGCAAACTGCATAACTAAATATATCCTGCATGCATGATTAAATAAAAACCATTGACCATATAAAATGACACCAGAATATTATTCTTTTTGGGACAGATAGAGTTACACCCGCTTTAAAACAATTATCATTTCACATACCTAATAGTAATTTTTTTTTTTGCATGAAACATACCCAATAGTAATTGAAATGTACTAATAACACGACGTATTCTATAGCGGATTTAACAAAGGGAGCGTATCCTAAGGAAACCAGATTCCCATGAAAACTATGGAAACTCCACCTAGGACCATAGGATCTCCATCTAATGGCTAGAGAAACATGTGGGTAAGTTTTACAAATAACCCCTACCACCACCTCCCATCCATCCAGTTCCGTAGACATCCATCGCCCCCATTACGCACCTCCGTTATGACGCCCTCCCGTCGCCCCGTTCCGTGACCCCGACGCCGCCTTCTCTCCTCCGTGATTCCTGCGTCGCCGCCGCCCTTCTGTGTTTCACGTGGACGTGGATGAGGAGCGCCGAAGAAGCCGCGCCCCCGTTCCACGCCAAGAGCCCCTGCATGGCGACTCCCTGGCCGAGTAATCAATGCAGCCTCCTCGACAACGCCATGGACCATGACGCGGCCACCCCCCTCGATGCACATGTCTTGGATGTCACCGCTCGTGACACGGAGGCCGCTGCCGCCATACACGATGGTGCACGCCTGAACTCGTCTGTTTCCATGAATGATTGTAGACCTTCATGCCCTTCATGTCGTTGTTAGTGCTGCCTCCGTTGGTACTAGTTGAATCTGCTTTCATCTTGACGTTGATCATTGTTAATTTATCCCACAGTACTCGTTGTTCACGCCATCATCACCATCGATGCCGGAGTTGGAGCCCATCTTTATCAACCAAGCACACCACGGATAACATCTTATCTGAGTATGTCAAAAAGTTGCAAAGAACGTTCGAAACCTATGGTTGGAATGATATTTGGTACACTTGAAGAGGTGGAGCAATTTTACAAATCGTATGCACACAAGGCTGGTTTCTCTGTTCGTGTTGGTCAGCACAAGAAACGAAATGAGGAAATATTATTCAAGCCATATATGTGTTCAAGGGAAGGTTTCAGAGATGATAGTGTCACCAATGTTACTGAGGGTTCCAAGAAAAAAAGAAAGTCATCAAATGTGATGGAAACCAGATGTGGTTGTGAGGCACATATTGTTGTGAAGCTTGACAATGACAAGAAGTATCTAATAAGTTCAATGGTTAAGGAGCACAACAATGGTTTTGTGTCACCAGATAAGACGCATTTACTTAGATCGAACCGTAATGTTACTGAGAGGGCAAAGAGTGTTTTGTTTAATTGTCATAAGGCTAGCATTGGCACCTCACAAGCATATCGACTTCTCCATGTCAATGATGGTGGATTTGAGAAAGAGGGATTTGCAAAACTATTATTGTGACCTTAGATAGAAAATCAAGGATGCAGATGCACAAATGTTTGTGGCACACTTTGAGCGAAAGAAGGAAGTAAACCCTGCCTTCTTTTATGACTTTATGGTTGATGAACAAGGACAACTTGTTCGTGTATTTAGGACAGATGCTTTATGCTGGAAAAACTATAGTCTTTGGTGATGTGGTTTCAGTAGATTCAACATATACCACTAATGAGTATAACATGATATTTGTGCCATTTACTGGAGTCAATCATCATTTGCAAAGTGTTTTTCTTGGGGGAGCATTCTTATCAAATGAAAAGATCGAGTCATATGTATGGTTGTTTCAGACCTTTCTTAAGGCTGTGGGTGGAGTAGCACCTCATCTAATCATAACAGATGAAGATGCGAGCATGAAGGCTGCTATTGCTCAGATTCTACCAGATACAGCTCATAGACTCTGCATGTGGCATATAATGGAAAAGGTTCCTGAGAAGGTCGGTCCCTCTATAAGAGAGGATGATAGTTTTTGGGATAGACTAAATAAGTGTGTTTGGGGCTCCGAGAACTCAGATGATTTTGAGTCGCAATGGCACTCTATCATAGCAGATTATGGCCTCACAGGGAATGATTGATTTTCCACAAGGTTTGCTATTCGCGAATCATGGATTCCGGTATACTTTATGGATATACCTCTTGCAGGTCCTTAGGACTACATCACGATCAGAGAGTGCAAATTCTTTCTTTAACCGATTCATTCATAGAAAACAATCCTTTATCGAGTTTTGGCTAAGATTTGACACAGCTTTGGAGTGCCAGCGTGAAGAGGAGTTGAAAGCCGACAATACAAGTCTTCACAGCACTCCTGAATTGATGACACCGTGGGCCATGGAAAAGCAATGCAATGCGATGTATACACATGAAGTTTTCAAAAAAATCCAGGAACAAATCGTAGTTTCAAAAGACCATTGCATTATTCAAGGTTTTACAGAAATTGAAGATATAAAATCCGTCAACATCAGCAGCCTATGTGGAAAAGAGCGAGTGGTTGAGATGAACAAGTCAAACATGTTTGGTAGGTGCTCCTGTAAATTATATGAGTCATGTGGCATCCCCTGTCGTCACATCATACAAGTGCTTAGAGCTGAGAAGATAAATGAGATACCATCGATATATATTATGAAGAGATGGGATAAAAGGTGTGTACTCTATGATTTTTTATGACTTTTTAGTTTCCTTCTCTGTTCACCCATACTCCAACTTTCTTTCATTTTCTGTTTTACATGGACCAATTCTTTGACGATGAAGGTATCCTACTAGATCAAAAGCCTAAAGATCCTATGGAGGTGGCAATGCGGAAAAAGATTTCGGATTCACGTAAAAAGTATGAAGACCTTCTTCAAATGGCACAGAGCTCTGAACAAGGGATTGATTTTTTAAATTTGAGTTTATCCAACCTTGAAGAACCTCTCCAAAAGATGATGGTTGCTACGAGAGTTAATAAACAGGATGAGTTTGAATCTTTCCTTGGTAGTAAAATCTCAACTGAAGTCAATATACATCCATCAAACGATATCAAGTAGAAAGGGAGAAGCAAAAGAATTAAGAAGAGCAAGGAGAAGAATGCAAGTAAGGGTAAAAGTTTGCGAAGGTGTGGAAAATGTAAGCAAGTAGTTGATCATGATGCACGTAATTGCCCAAACAATATTGTTGCCTGATATTTCAAGTTCTTGTAACCATCGTTCATTTAGCTGGAATTTTATACTGGACGAGTCCTTCCATCCTCCATTGTGAAAGTATTTTTTTTAACGAACTGCATTGTGAAATTATGGTCTTTGAGTCATTACACTATATATATGTAACGGAACATTAGTCTCTTTGCTAGTTCTGAGCCTCGTCGTTAATTATTCATTTCATTTCTGCTAATTTTGAGCCTCTTTGAGTCTCCTGCTAAGTTTTGAGCCTCGTCCAGGACTAAACATAAGCTATCTTTAGAACCAGGTGATCCATTTATCATGCCGGTGCAGGTAATTTTTTTTTATATATTAAGGATTAATACATCCGGCCTCCAGACCCATAAGGTGGATGCTTACAGCCAAACACAAGTTTAAACATGGTACTCAGAGTCTCATACTACCTTCCAGCATGAACATTACTACCGAAAACAATATCATTCTGGAGGTTCATCGCAGTCAACCTCCTTTCAGCTTTCTCGACTAGGCCTGCGTGTGCTTGCGTCGGGCTCCAGGCGAGCGATCCAGCAGGGGCAGCCGTCGCGGGGATCGCGGGGCCGTCGTCGAGCGACGCGTGGGGGCGTGCTGGCGTCGACTCGCGTCGGATGGAACGGGGGCGCGGCTTCTTCGGCGCTCCTCGTCGACGTCCACGCGAAACACAGAAGGGCGGCGGCGACGCAGAAATCACGGAGGAGAGAAGGCGGCGTCGGGGTCACGGAACGGGGCGACGGGAGGGCGTCGTAACGGAGAAGTTTAACTTAGAGCACTACTTTAACGACTCACATATCTTCTCTTGTTTGAAAACGTGGGGGCGTGGATAGCACGCGCATGCGACATCCGTGCGTCAAAGATTACGTTTAGCAAAAGGATAGGGTTAATTAATTTTATCAAGACTACAGATAGAGACAAAAGGCTGCCACCTAACTAACCGAGGTGGCAACAATCAAGGACTAATCAATCCCTTTTGTCAAAAGAAAAATCAAACCGGAGCTAGCTGCTGATCCACAGCCTGTATTCTGTGGTTGCAAGCAAGCCCACCGCCACAACAGTATCACATCACCATGGATCCATCCGGCAAGAAGCCACGCGAACTTGGCGGCTCACTGCCCGTCCCCAACGTGCAGGACCACGCCGCCCGCCCCGCCGCCGAGCTCACTCCGGCCATCCTCCACCGCTACCTCCGCGGCGCCGACGCTCCGGTCCTCTCTTCTAACACCACAATCGTTCACGACTCTTCCTCTTCCTCCTCGTCGTCGGTGCCCGTCGTCGACCTCGCGAGGCTACTCGACCCAGCTCACGCCGACGAGGAGGCCGGGCGCCTAAGAGCCGCCTGCGAGGACTGGGGCTTCTTCCACGTGGCGAACCACGGCGTGACCGGCCACGTCATCAACGACGTGAAGGATGACATCGAGGCCTTCTTCAACCTCCCGCTCGCCGAGAAGAATGCCATGGCGGCGCAGGGATCAAGCGGGATCGAGGGCTATGGCCAGGCCTTCGTCGTCTCCGAGGAGCAGAAGCTTGACTGGGCCGACATGCTCTTCCTCGCCACGCTGCCGCCTGAGTACCGGTCGCTCAATCTCTGGCCTTCCAAGCCTACCACGTTTAGGACCTCGCTGGAGCGTTACTCGGTGGAGGTGCAGCGTGTGGCCGCCGAACTTCTGCGCGCCATGGCTAGGAATCTTGGTGTGGCGGAGGAGAAGATGACCAGCATCGCCGCCGCGCAGACCGTGCGGATCAACTACTACCCGCCGTGCCCGCAGGTAGGCCAGGGTGAAAATGGTGATGGAAATTAAATTATCTTTCGACCGAGTGTCATTTCTTATCGTGAGTCCATCGAAACATAAAACTAGCTATGTCTTCATTTTTTTTCATCTCTAAAATATGATTGTTACATAATTTTAAATTTGACTATGGTAATTATCTTTCGATCTTCGAAAAAGTAACTCATTTCGTTTCCGATCGTTTTTTATCCCTACATGTATACATGTAGGCGCATGATCAGGTGCTGGGCCTGTCGCCGCACTCGGACGCAGTGGGGCTGACACTGCTGCTGCAAGTGAGCCCGGTGCCCGGCCTGCAGATCCGGCGGGAGGGTAAATGGATCCCCGTGGATCCGGTACCGGGCGCCCTGGTGGCCAACGTCGGCGACGTGGTGGAGATGCTCACCAATGGGAGGTACAAGAGCATCGAGCACAGGGCGGTGGTGAACGCGCGCCACGAGCGGGTGTCCGTGGCGGCCTTCCACTCGGCAAAGTTCGGCGCCACGTATGGCCCGCTGGAGGAGATCGTCGGGGCATCTGGCGACGGCGAGACGCCGCGGTATAGGACCATTGGTGCTGAGGATTATGTCAAGCTCTTGCTGTCTAGCAAGCTCGAGGGGAAGAACATCATGGACGCCATGAAGATCAATCCCCCATGACTAAATCGTGATACGAATCTACGATATAGGAATTGAGTGAGTGTGTTTAACCTTATTTGGCAGAAGGCAAAATAAATAGTGCTTTCGTCGGTGTAATTTACTGAAGATACATGCATATTTCTGCGGCGGTTTGGTTTCATAATAGATTAGAAATGTGAAATATTTATTATGGCAAAGTAAACCTTTAATTTGTGTCATGTTATGGCGACTTGTTGGGAGTTCAGATCAAAAGTACTTTGTTCGTACTCGTGGCTAGCACCTTGAGATTCGGAGGATTTCGAAATAGAAGAAGGATGTGAATCAGTAATGTACAGTATGTGTTCAAAGGGAAAAAAACACTACGTAGACTTCAGTGCAAAAGTATCATTCTCAAAATGATTTTTTATAAAATAAAAAATAGAAATAACACATAAACCCCAGTGAACCGTACCTTTCTTCGGCTCAGCACAATTGGTGAACTAAAAAAAAAATTAGGCCTCGCAAGGTAAGAGGCCCTAGGGTTTTTCATTAAGAATAGAAACAAAACATTCTCCGAGTCTAGAAAAATCCACGAACCTCGGCTATGCCGATGAGAGGATTTTTTTTTAAACCAACTCATAAATCTGTTTCCATGAGGAATTGAACCTGAGTTAGTACAACCATATCAATGGTCACTAACAACTAGGCTAGAGGACCTTAGGTGCACAATTAGTGAACTCTTTTTTTTGGGAACTGCACAATTGGTGAACTCTACAGTATACCAAAAGCAATTGAAAGAAAGCAATAACTAAACAAGAGTACTGTTATCTTGCGGTACAGGACAACTAGCAGAACAAATGAACTGAACACTTGATTCGCAATAATCCATTGGGTGCCCACTAGTAATGCAAATGATCCAAACTTTAGGTAAACGTGAGCGAAACTACTTGCTATTCACAGAGGGATGCTCGAGATGATCAAAGGCAGGCTCGTTCTGAACCTATTGGGAGCCATGAATATGGCAGGCATGGCAGTGGCCTTCATTGCCGGCTCCTCACCAACCTTGGCGATTCTCATTGTTGACGTTGTCGTGGTGCTACTTGTATTATTGTTGTTTGCGGCGTTAATACTAGTTTGGAGTCTATCTACCAACCTAGAAGCATGTGACGGCGGCATCCCCAACCTACCCCCACTGATCCCTGTCCCCAGACCCAATCAAGATCCTGTGGGTGGAGAAGATCAAGGTTCTCCTAGCCTCTTCAATCAAAATCGTAGGGTGTTTGGCTCATACATGAGCGGTTCTTCCTCCTTTTATCCACCACGATATGGACCTCCTCCGCCCTTTCCGCCGGCCTATGGATGTCAACTAGCACCGTGCTGCGGAGCATATCCACCTCTGCATTCTCCTCCAGTGTATGCCAGTGCTCCAGGTCCACCATTTCAACATCCGGCTCATGCTCCTCCTCCTTCCATGCAACAACCTTATCCTTCGGCGAGTTCCTCGGGTGATGATTTTGCAGTGGCCGCCACGACATCTTTCTTTGCACCCTCTGGCGGGGATGAAGATAATTAATGGCATATGTGACCACTGGCTGGACTACCATGCTCTTCTCCAGACCTTTTATGGATGCTTGATGACAAAGGGGGAGGAGAAAAGGTTGAAGGTTCATTTTCATGGATTTGATGTAATATCTTGTGTTAGAAATGAAACTTTGTAATAAATCTAGAATTTAATCTCTTTGAGGACTTGAGAACTTGTAGTGTGTGCTACTATGTGTGTCAAAACTCATTTTTGTATCTTAAGTGACCTTGTGTTGGTTTGATGTGCATGAAATGGATGATGATGGTTTTGTGGGCTTGCTATAGAGAGATAGAAGGTCTAATCACCTGTTACAGGCAGTTTGACCCCAGTCACCTAGCAGTAGCACATACATTTCCTTTTTTGTGTGTTTAATGTATCATGTCATATGCATAACGTATTATTATTATTACTACTTTATTATTATTATCACACATACTTGTTACACCCCATGGGTTCTGAGATACCTCCCTTGATTTTTATGTCAATATGTGCAATTAGCATGTGAATTTTTTTTTTGAAATTCCACTCAAAACACGCATTAAGGAGGAGCTCATTATATATCTGTCGCGTCCTCCTCCACCAGGCCAAGGTTCTTTGCCATAACATGCAAAAGATGGGCGCCACCCGCTGCACCTCCACCGAGTAGCGCTCCAGCAAGCCCTAAACGTGGGGGGGCTTGGAAGGCCGGAGGTTGAGGGACAGGTACTCGAGCAGCAGCGTGGCGAGGAAAAGCATCTAGGCCGGAGTGAAAATGGTGATGGGAATCAAATTACTTTTCTACCGAGCGTCGTTTCCGAAAAGTTGATTTTTTGTTCCAATATTTGTGAGTCTATCAAAACATAAAACTAGCTATTTCTCATTATTTTCACCTCTACAATATGATTCACACATAATCTTAAATTTAACTAATATGGTAATTATCTTTTGACTGAGCGTCTTTTAAAAAACTAATTTCGTATCCGGTCGTTTTTGTTCCTACATGTGGGCGCACGACTAGGTGTTGGGCCGGTCACTGCACTCGGACGCGTTAGGGCTGACGCTGCTGCTGCAGGTGAGCCCGGTGCCCGACCTACAAAACTGGAGGGCGGACGACGCCACCTGGATCCCCGTGGATCCCGGTGCCGGGTGCCCTAGTAGCCAACGTCAGCAACGTGGTGGAGATACTCACCAACGGGACATGCCAGTAGTGAACGTGCGCCACGAGGAGGCATACAAGAACATCGAGCACAAGGCGGTGGCGAACACGCACCACGAGCAGGTGTCCGTGGCGGCCTTCCACTCGGCAAAGTTTGGCGACACATATGGCCTACTGGAGGAGATCGTCGGGGCAGCCGGCGATGGAGAGGTGAGGCTGGCCAGTTTGCCGGGTCAAGGTGAGGCTGGCCAGTCCAGGTGGCTATGAGGCCGCGCATCCTCTTCATTTGTGGGCATCCAGCGAGCATGTGGTGAGCTGTTTCCATCTCACATCTGCACAATGGGCTGGTCGGGCTGTGGTCCCACCCACGTTTTGCCAGACGGTCAGATGACCAGACTCTATTTTGTAGGATTAAACAAGCGAAGAGTTTACATTTCGGTAGTGCCCCAGGTTGTTCATATAGAAGCAATCATAATCGGGTTTTTGGTGGTCCCAATGAATTATGCTTTATAGGCAGATGATGTTGAGTATTGGTCGTTCTGCGTGAGCTTCCGTTGGTGCTGAGGATTACGTCGAGCTCCTGCTGTCCAGCAAGCTCGAGGGGAAGAACATCATGGACGCCATGAAGATCAATCCCGCATGACTGAATCGCGATACGAATCTACGATAGGAGTTGAGTGAGTGTGTTCAATCTTACGTGGCAGCAGGCTAAATAAATAGTGGTTCCGTCGGTTTAATTTACTGAAGATACAATGCATATTTCTGAAGCGGTTTGGTTTAATAAGAGATCAGAAATGTGAAACAGTTATTATGGCAACGTGAACCTTTAATTTGTGTCATGTTATCACGACTTGTTGGCACTTTGGATAGAAAATACTTTGTTCGTACTCGTACTAGCTAGCACCTTAAGATTCACGGAGGATTTCGAAAAGGAAGGATGTGAATCAGTAATGGAAAGTATGTTTTCAAAGCAAAAAGAAACAATCACAGTGGGGGCCTCTTTTCGCTGTGTTTCCGGTTCAAAAAAAAAAAGAAAAAGAAACACCATATCGTATTGTCCAAGTAATACCTTTAAAGAAATTCACTAAAAGTGCTGAAAATAGCTGTACATACTCCAGAAAAGAACGTTACTTGTGCACTGCTTTTTTTTTAATCACATAGTACAGACGTAGACGGTCATATACATGCATGCATACTTGCCCTTACAAACATACGCACACAACCCTACCTCTATGAGCACATTCGAATGACTGGGCTGGTAAATCCTCAAAATTGACGAAGTCACCATATGTGGCTTGATATCAACGGGCACGTCGCCTACCACTGAAAAAATAGTGTCGGTTAAATCCAGTCGAGGACTCGAACCTTGGTGGGTAGGTTATACCACAAGGAACCTTGGCAGCTGAACTAGAGCTCGGTTCGATCACAAATCTCATATGCATATCTATCTCGAAGACTTTTTTTAAGATAATTCTGCAGCTGCAGGATACACGCTAAGACCCTGTTTAGATTAGATCACAAAGTTTGTTTCTTTGACACTAATTACAAGTATTAAATATTGACTAATTATAAAAATAATTTTAGATAATTTCTAAAATAAATCTAGAAAAATATGAGCACCGTGTCGAGTCAAGGATTCTAACCCAGTTGCCCATGTTCCACTAAAATGACATGTATTTTGGACCACGAAGTGAGGTCTCGATGTTGTGTTGATCTATCTATCAGTTTTCTAACGGTCCTAATGCTACCTCTTCATCTTAAGGGCGTGAGTCAGTACTCGTCATGCTTGCCATGACCCTTTGCTAACTCCAAACCAATATTAGCCCATCCTCCAAAGCACATCCTTACACACGCATCCAACTCATAAGCCCAGCGTTCGCATATATGCATGCTGATCTGCATGTACGATCGCATTATTGAAGGCTAACAGGTTTTTCTTTTCTGATTTGTCAGACTACATTTCCGTTAGTTCATTGTTCTGAACAACCTACAGAAATTAGCTTCCAAAACCTACAATTGCATTGATTTATTTGAGGGATTAAGGAAGTTGTAGTACTTTACCTGCAGTTTGTTTTGAAGTTCCAAGCATCAAAAGTGTATCCCCTCAACCTCAACATTCCCTGTACCAACCCTCCACCCAACACATCTCAACACATTCAGTAATCAGTACAACAAGCTACAAACCTATACCTGGCTTATCAGTACACGCACGAAACGAAAGAGCTTAAAGATTGCATGCATGAATGCCAAGCAGCCATGATAATGTCAAAGCTAAGCCTTTTCCTTCACCTCGTCTTCCTCGTCATCTCCACCACCACCTTCACCGCCAATGTCGCCGCCGCCGTCACCACCGAGGTACTGCCATTATTGCCACAGGACCCCACGCCGCCGCAGCAGCAAGCAGCACCGCCGCCCGTCTCCTTCCCCGGCGAGTGGCATCTCCTCCACACAAACATCGGCGTCTCGGCGATGCACATGCAACTCCTCCCCGGCGACTTCGTCCTCATGTTCGACCGCACCGACACTGGCCCTTCCAACATCTCCCTCTCCCCATGCTCCACCACCACCGTCTCCCCCAACTCCGGTGCCGCCGCCACCACCACCACCACCCCCGACTGCACAGCCCATTCCGTCCTCCTCGACCTCCACACCAACCTCCTCCACCCATACCCACTAGCCACCAACCCATGGTGCTCCTCGGGAGCCCTCCTCCCCAACGGCACCCTCCTCCAGACCGGCGGCTTCTCCTCCGGCGACCGCGTCTCCCGCCTCTTCTCCCCGTCCACCGGCTGGGTCGAGCTCCCTTCCTCCCTCGCCGCCCGGCGATGGTACGCCTCCGACGTCATCCTCCCCGACGGCCGCGTCCTCGTCCTCGGTGGCCGCCGCCAGTTCAACTTCGAGTTCTTCCCCCACAACTCCGGCGACCCCACCTCGCCGGAGCTCACCTTCTTCCCGTTCTTGGAGGAGACGATGGAGCTCGACGTGGAGAACAACCTCTACCCGTTCCTTCACCTCCTCCCCGATGGCACGGTGTTCGTCTTCGCCAACGATCGGGCAGTCGTGTTCGACCCTTACAACCGGGCCCCACTTCGTCGTCTACCTCCGGTCCCCGGTGGGGTCCCGAGGAACTACCCTTCGTCAGGCTCCTCCGTCCTTCTCCCTCTCCGGCCAGAAAACCCCTCGCACGCCGAGGTCCTCGTCTGCGGCGGCGCGCCACGTGGCGCGTACCACCTGGCGCTCCGGAACGGCACGTTCGTCGCCGCCGACAGGACGTGCGCGCGCATCTCGCCGACGGTGGACGACGACGTGGGATATTCCGGCGAGACGCTGGCGTGGGTGGTGGAGGAGATGCCGGTGGCGAGGGTGATGGGCGACATGGTGCTGCTCCCCACCGGCGACGTGCTGATCGTCAACGGCGCCGCGGCGGGGACCGCCGGGTGGGAGCTCGGGAGGACACCGGTGACAACGCCGGTGATGTACTCGCCGGAGAAGATGATCGGGGAGAGGTTTAGATCCATGGCGTCGACGACCATCCCGAGGATGTACCACTCGTCGGCGACGCTGGACACGTACGGACGTGTGCTCGTCGGCGGCAGCAACCCGCACGTTGGCTACGTGTTCACCAACGTGACGTACCCGACGGAGCTGAGCTTGGAAGCCTTCCTGCCGCCGTACATGGATTCGAAGCTTGATGGTGTACGGCCGAGGATGGTGGCGGCACCGGCAGAGGTCGGGTATGGCGAGACGACGGCGGTGAGGTTCGCGGTGGTGGGGGTGAGCTCTGGTGAGGTGGTGGGGGTGGGAGAGGTGAGGGTGGTTGCGGTGGCGCCGGCGTTCGCGACGCACTCGTTCGGGATGAACCAGAGGGTGGTGGAGATGGCGGTGGGGAGAGTGGTGGAGATGGATGTTGGGGTGTTTGAGGTTGAGGTCGCCGCGCCGCCGACGCCGGGGGTGGCGCCACCAGGGTATTACTTGTGGTTTGTCGTGCATGATGGTGTGCCTAGTAGTGCTGCGTGGGTGCGTATGCGACCGCTTGGACCGGGTGCCTGAGAAGCAGAGTGAGTACCATCATTTTGTTTTGTGCTCGTGTTGAGTACTAGGACAGATTCTTCAACTACACACAAAGATTGGCAATGGAAAATCTTATACACATTAGACTGAGTTTCCATCGCATGATCAACCGGTTTAGTATTTTTTCCCCCTGCCAAATAGCTATTTAAGTTATCATCTGACTTCAGTGACCATGTTCATTTCACGTTGATAATCTACGAGACTGCAATAGGATCCAAAAAACCCAGCTTTTACAATCTAACTTTGAAACAAATGGTAGAAAGAAGTGGACTTTTCATAATTTATAACTAGGCATATTGCCCGCGCAAATAGCGCGGTAGCTAGTTTTTTCATACTAACATTTAAACTTTTCAATAAAACTAACTTTATTCCAATTGATTTGTGTATTATTTACTTTCCATCACTATATTATATGTTATTTAAAACTAATTGCATAACTAATTTACTCACTTGTTGTAGATATGTAGTTTTTCTCTTTTTTTTTAAATTAACATAAGAATTTCTTGGCCCTATTCGCAAACATGGTGGCTTATTTAAATACTATTTATAGTTTTCATTGCTAAATAAACATAAAGAAAAAGGGAAAGGTATACCTTAATATTTTTATTCCAAATTTAGGTATTTATTAGTCATATTTAACATTTATGGTACAAAATATGTATTATTATATTAACCATGGAATATATTTTCTTACTAAACCTATTCAGAGACATTAATGTTTGTAACTTATTGTATAAATTTTGAAAAACTTGAAATTATTTGACTCCTTAGTAAGCAGGAGTTGCATTGTTTTGTTGAAAGAGTTAGTATTATTCAAAACCAAATATATAAGTAATTTAATTACATGTTATAGTTTTTTATTAATTATATCTTCTATAGATTCTTTAACAATTTACTTCCTAAATAATTTCAATTATGTCTTGTATAGACTCTTAATGTTTTCTAAAATTATTTAAAATTATCTTTAGTATAGACACCATATTGAACTATTTCTCATTACAAATCATTTATAATTTAATACTATTTTTATTTTGAACTGAGCTATAAATTAATTGTTTTAATGTGGACTCCCAGTCAACAACTATATTTTAGACAATTTTATATACCTAGTGGGCACATGTGAAAAATGAGATAATGTTTTGGTGGGGGTGTAATTTAGATTTCTAGCGCTCTTGTCTAAAATTGGCCCTCGTTAGCCGAGTTTGGAGGGCTAACTAAAGTTTTAGTAGGGTATTAGCTAATTTTTAGCCCACTTTGGTCTGTTTCTAAATCATCTGTAATTTAATTACTTTTCAAATTTTAAATGAAGCTATAGATTAATTATCTTTAATATGGACTCTCGGTCAACTCTATTTTTTATTCTGAAATTCTAAATTTAGCTGCTTATTATTTGCAGTCTAAGCAGACTATTTAGCCAACCTCTAATTTCATATTTTTAAAATTTGAGTTTGGCCATTTGTGAGTTGCATTCGATATAGAATCTTTGGGTTATCTATGCATAGATCATCGTAAAATCTAGCGGTCTAAGTTCTTTCAAATTAACACAGAAATTTTTTGCCTGATGACATGGTGGTTCTTTTAATACAAACCAATCTGGGCGTGCAAAGATGGGGAGATCAGTTCGGCCTGACCAATCTCAAGAGAACTGTTTAAGAGCATATTGATTACCTATTGTAATAACGCTATATGCATCTATTGAGCCCGTGTGGGTATGTTTGTGTTAGAGTTGGACTTGGTAGATATCTTACTTTATTCTAGTACGAACATGTTACGTGACATATCAGAAAGTCTCTTGTTGAACTGGATTTGTGTCTTTCCTTAACTTTTTTTTTTTGAAAGATGGACTTAAAAATAAGAGATAGCCTATGGGACTTCTTCTGAACGGGATTTGATGTTACGTTTGGACTAAAGATACTTGTTTGGAAATTAAAGCAATGGGCTATTATTGTTCTTAGAATAATATAGACCGTTAGATCTTCGTATAATCCGATGGTCCAAATCCTTCTCTTTTTTTTCCGATTAATGTGAGAATTTCTTGGTCCTCTCGGCGAACGTGGTGGCTCCTTTTTTTTCTTCAAGTAATAATATAATAGATTAATGTGAACAAAGTGTTTTGAATCACCAAGGTAGAGCTTGTGAGCTTAATTAGAGCATCTTTAATGGAACCCTTACATTTTAGCTCATACGCCTCCAAATATGAAGCTCTTATCAGCATGTTCCTACTGCTATTTCTCTGTGAACAATTTATGCTCCAAATATGACGCCAGACTATTTCTACAACCTATCTACAGAAAAGCAACTACAAACAATTTTTTTGAAGGAGAAGGATTATACATGCTATTAGAAAAAAAATATAAACTGTATTTTGATTTAAAATTTAAAAAAGTTCTCGCAAAACAAATCTTCACAAACTTGTACTACTAATAGTATATGATCACAATTGCAAGCCCATGACCCCCCGAGGTTGATGGACTAGTTATAAAGACAAACAAATATAGCCAATAGTTAATTGTTTAAACTGATATTATTGATGAGGGTGGATCCTATTATGTACTACAGTCATACAGAGCTAACAAAGTAACAAATCAGATTTTGAGCTTGGACGTTTATACACATGTCAAAAAGGTGACTCAAGTAAACCCTTGTACCCAACTAAGGACACTAGAGCTTAAATTGTTAGCTATGATTAGTTTGATGTAGGAAACCAGCTACAGTAGGTAGTTGTTAGCAGGTAAATAGCTGGACCTGTTTGGATCAGCTAAAGCCAACATTAGTTATATACCTCTAGCTAAGTGGATTCAAATAAGCCTTAATTTGATAGGAGGATGATTTGTAAATTAAATGACGATTTCACTTCTCTGTTCCACTAGGGAAGCGACGAAGGCACCAGGTCGGTGGCAGCGGTTTCCTTGCTCTTTGCGATGTACTCGACACACTTCCCTGCTCCTCCTCTCCATTCCCCTGAAACAACGGACACAGGCAAGTGAAATGGAACTGCAAAATACTCTCAGGAACGAAGGCAAGAACGCAGTTTGTTTGTCTATTCACCTGAAATGAAGGTAGAAGCACCGATATAGTTTGTCTCAAAGCTGAAAGGATCTCTTGTATATGACACATACCATTTTCTTGGAACAAGGTCACCGTTGTCGTCTGCAAATGCTTTGACTTGCTCAATGTGATGGAACTTATCCCATTCAGGACTATATTTCCCTTTGGCTATGGAAGTGAGCAGTGATATGTCACAGTATATCTGCAAATGCCTTAAATTTATATCGTGCAAGTATCCAGGGAGTGTCTTCATGTTGTAATCCTCCAGCTTGAGTGTTTCTAGTGCAGAGAGACCCTCCAATTCCTTTATCTTTGGGCACAAGGAAATGCAAAGCCTCTGCAAGTTTGGGAGGTTGCAGATTCTCT
This sequence comes from Digitaria exilis, assembly GCA_015342445.1. Lineage (NCBI taxonomy): Eukaryota > Viridiplantae > Streptophyta > Magnoliopsida > Poales > Poaceae > Digitaria > Digitaria exilis. Next base: position 127,846 of record JACEFO010001238.1, read on the forward strand.
CCAGCTCAGGGCTTTCCAACACCTCAAGGTCTACAATAGAACCCAAATCCGGATTGCTTAGGTGCTCGTGATGATTGTATTGCTGCTGGAATTTTGTCCTAACATGCTTGATCGCTGGGACTTGGTCAATCTGTAGGAATTCCAAGCATGGGAGCTGACATAGTCTATCTGGGAGCTCCAAGCAACAAGGCAAGTCTACCATCGTTAGAATCCTCAAATTCCCAAGGGGCACAACTCCTGTTGATATCATCCATTCATCCATTTTGGGAGCCTTCGACCAAAGTACCTTACAATTGGAAGGTTCTCCATGCATGGAGGAGGGCAGAGCTCATCAAATACCTCCTCGATTATTTGCTGCTTTTCCTCAAATATTTCTTCTTCATGTTTTATCATCCCATCATCATGTTTATGTCTGCTATCGCAACTTAGGCGAAGATAGAGAAGGTGCACCTTTTCACTAAGCTTGGCCTTCGAAGCAAATGAGGAAGAAGGTATATTCTCCAGACCCCTTATGTCAAGCTCAGTAAGATGGGACAGAGGCCCCAATTCTTCCAAACTGCACCAGTCACCATCCATTTGGGCTGGAAACCCAAGTAATTTCCTCAAATTAGTTAGAACGCCCAAACCTTTGGGTATATGTTTTATGCTTGTATGATTGAGGCCAAGAAACCTCAACTGTCTTAGTTTTCCAATACTAATGGGAAGCTTCACCAGGGTTCGACAACCGTACAGACTAACATACTCCAAGAATTTCATCTTGCCAATGCTTTCTGGCAGTCTAGATATGTTTGTGTGTTTTATGGACAAGTACCTTAAGTGTATAAGTCTAGTCAAAGATTTAGCCAATGTGTCAAAGTTTGCATATTGTATATGCAAGATCCGTAGACATGAAAAATAAAGCAGCGAATCACTAGGCTTGAATTTTATATGCCCTACTGATATCAGTGTTCTCACTGATATCTGTGTCTGTAGAGAACTCCATTCTAACTCATTTGATTCTGATCCTGGGGTTTCTACTGATAACCAAATAAACTTCTGTGAATTAAGTTTACCAGAAATATCACTGTCAATTCTGTGAGCTACCAGTGCTTCATTTCTAACCACATATTGCGCAAATGAGCGAACAACATCATGCATGTTGCATACCTGTTGATCAATGTACTGTTTATCTGGTTCAATAAGATTCCTCAGTATTAGCTCTTCGTAATATTGTCTCCCTATTTCTTCCAAGTCATGTGAATTTTCATGAATAAATCCTTCACTAATCCACATGCCAACAACTTCGTTAACATAGAACCATGTACCCTGTGGGAGGAGGGAATAGTGTAGAAAGCAAGACTTCAAACTTGGAGGCAAATCATGGTAGCTGAGGTATATTGCATAGTTTAGCTCTTCAGGCATCTGAGATACTGACCATATAGAATCATTCAAAACATTATCCCAGTCTCCTCGCCTCATCCTTTTCTGGCGCAGGAGGCCACCCATTACTTTGACAGCAAGCGGCAAACCATCACACTTCTCTATAATTTGTAATCCAATATCCTTTATGTAGCGATCTTACCCGAGAAATGGGCCCACTTAAGTATATTCCACCTTCCATTGGTGCTAATATACAAAAATGTTCCCAAGTGCGGATTCGACCGTCGAGTCAAGCTCGACCAACGGCTACTGAAGATCGTCCGTCCATACGCTCACTCGAAGGTGAGTTCCAAAGATCACATCATTCCACAATTCAAATTACAACCAGTCTTAGAGTTATTACAACCAAATTGAAATGATAAATAAATAGTTTGAGTTCATGCAGCGGAAAGTAAACGAGATACTAGCGACGATCCATAGTATCGTCACGATGAAGTCAGCCGTGACGCTACTCCTCACGATCCTCGGGAGAGGTCGGCTCCCACTCGATGCTGTAACCAGGAGGAAGCTGGGAGGCCCAAGCCATAGAGGCAGCTACCTCCTGAGGGGATGGTCCTGAAAATTTAGCCACAAGCAAGGCTGAGTATACTAGTTATACTCAACAAGACTTAACCGACTGGTGATCACTACATCACCGACTCCTACGATGAGAGGCTGTTTGGCTAGTGGGGTTCTTTTGCCAAAAGCGACTAAGCTGTTTTCTACTTTCTTTATCTTGATTTTAACTTCTTTAGTCTATCCATTCTAGGTGAGCCTAGCTAAACAATCAAGTTTTGCAATACAATTATTTCATACAAAGATTTCATCCTTCCAAGTTTCACTTCATAATATGTCATACATCGGTCAAGCAGTCTCATTAACCGCGAGAAGCGGACAGTTCGAACCGAATTTACTACCTGGCCAGGGAAAACCCAAACATACGGAATGGTTGGAAATGCCAACACACCCCAATCCTTTCTCCTCTCTCTGCGAGTGGCTCCCGAGTCCCACTGCCTCAGGGTAAAGGTTCACCACTACTGGGACTCACGCAACTACCCTCATGTGCCCATGGGATAACGTTTCCAAGACAGAGAGCTGTCGGACCTGCTCGCATCAATCGGATACCGGGACTTACCGGTCCCATAAACCGTGCATATGTGTGGTACGTTCAAACGCTTGACACAAAAGTACCACATGTTTCCACTTAAAACATCGATAGACGGGTATCTACAATCATCCGTCCATCATCTCTAGTGTTTCTGATATGAGTAGTCATACAACTCCTATATCTCGCGAGTGTCGGAAAACACTCGACTTCTATCGTTCTTAAGCATAGCGACTATCGAACCTAACATACTAGTGTTCAATCAAAGGAACCTATGATCATGCACTCTAGGGTTTCATTCAACTCCTTGAAACTTAAATGCACCAACATATAATCAAATAATTTGCGTAAGTAAAGTTAGATTATGCTCCGGGGCTTGCCTTCCGGCTCGAAGCGGTACTCCTGCTCGGGGCTCGGATCCACGTGCACCACGTTCACCTCGGACTCCTGGGCGATCTCCTCGGCAGCGGGGACTAGCTCGTAGACTCCGTCGGCGAGACCCGAATCTATACGGAATGCATGAAATGCTTAAGTATCGAGATTTAAACAATTAGGGTTTATTTAAATCTTGGTTAATGAATTAGAAAGGATAAACATTAATTATAAGTGAATATATCCTTTTTCATTTGAACCTTTACTTTGATTTTAAAGTTTTAGGTTTTTCTCTTTTCTTTTCTTTCTCTTCTCTTTTCCTTTCTTTTTCTTCTCTTTTCTTTTCTTTTCTTTTCCCTTATTCAAGTCCCTTTTCGATTATTCAAAAGGTGAACTTAGGAAATTTATGTTCATGTACCATTTGGCCAGAGGCTTGCTCATGCCAAGGCAGGAGCTTAGCCCAAAGTTTGGCTCAAGATAATTTTTCTATAATTTATAAAAATTATTCTTATCTTTTTGCCTAAAAACAACTAAAATCCTACAAAAATAATTACAAGGTTTTTGTTCACACCACTTGGCACAGTGACTTAGGGTACCAAAAGTGATCTCTCTGCAAGTTTGCATGTGATATTGATTTATGGTTATTTTTGTGGAATTTCACCATGTTTAAACTACCAAAATCATTTAGCCATTTTCCAGTGTCCAAAAATTACCATTTTCATTTTTCTAAGGTTTCTTAGGTCCTGATTTAGTTTCTGGGTGAAGGATATGATTTCTCACTGAGTAATTTATTTTCTGTGATTTATTTGCCAAAACAGCAGGGTATATGTTTGGAAAATCATAACCCTAAATCCACTGGGAATTTTTGTGCACCCTTTGCGCATTAGGCTAAAGATAATCACCCTAACAACATATCCCAAGCTCAGCTCCAGTGTATGTGTAGATTTTGAACTATGATGAAATGTGCCCAAACTGAAATGAATTTATATTTCAAAATCTACAGCTCAACTGGGTGAGGTGCAAAGGAAGAAGTTGGCCTTCTAGATTCACTGGTCACTACAAAATTGGTTTGGCATTTTTATGATTTTTCTACGATTTTCTACGAATCTTTGAAGATCTCAGCGAATTAAACCTAAAAGATAGAATCTATTTTACGCTGTGAACCCTAGGGTTTTTGAATCTCTTACAAACAAGTCCCTGCATTTTACAGTCGGCCCCCTGGAAAGAGGTTGAAGACACACAGGGATCCCTGGGCTCGCCGGCGTGGTTACGCCGGCCAAACGGCGGCGAGACCGGGCCGGGGAAGTGGGGGGAAAGGAGAGGGGCTCACCGTGATTCGTTTGAGCTAGGTCTTGAGGTCGGGGAGGGCCGGGAACAAGGTCAACGACGGCGGTGGCGGCTCGGCTTGCTCCGGCGAGCGGCGACCGGCGACGTTGGGGTCGGAGAAGCCCGGAGAAAAGGTCTTTGAGCACCAGCGCGGCACGGTGAAGCTATTGGTTCCCTCGGTTCGGCCGGAGGAGGAGTGGAGCGGACTGTGCACGTGCGCGGGCGGCGGCGGAAGCTCTGTGAACTCCGGCGAGCGATTTCGGCGTGGAAGAGAGGGGGAACTGTTTGGGGCTTTAAGTAGGAGCGAGAGGGGAGGGAAGGGGTGCTCGGGCAGCACGGGATGGCGGCTGGGGCAGCTCGGTGAGCTGTCGCGGCGACAGCGGCTTGTCGCGGCCGTGTTGGCGCCGTCCGCGGCGTCAACGTGCGCGCGCAGGCGTGCTGCAGGCGGCAGGCGCGCGTGGGCGAGGCGAGAAGAGACAGGGCGAGGAAAAGGAGACGGCGTGGTCGCGAAAGTCGCACGACGGACCGGTGGGCAACGGCGGCGACGGCAATATCCGGCGGTCCGCGGCGGCGACGCGACGGCGAGCGCGGGAGTCAGCGCTACAGTGCGCCTCAGGCCACGCGGGCTGGCCAGACGCGTGCTCCGTGAGCGGAGACATGCAGCCGCGCCATTGGCCGGCGCAGTCGAGGACGGCCGTTGGCAGAGCGCTGCCGGCGGCGAGCGCGGGCACGCGCGAGCGCGGCGTGAGCGTCCCGTGAGCGCGCCTTTTCAAGCTTGGACCAGGCGCTTCGACCATGCGCTTCGAGCTTGGATCGCAAGCTCGAGCTTTTCGAGCCTCGAGCGTGACGGAAACGCCACTCGAGGGTGAATGCCCCTCGAGCTTGGCTGCGGAGCCTCGAGGGTGACGGACACGCCGCTCGAGGGTGAATGCCCCTCGAGCTTGGCTGCGGAGCCTCGAGGGTGACGGAAATCACCGCTCGAGGGTGAATGCCCCTCGAGCTTGGCTGCGGAGCCTCGAGCGTGACGGAAATCACCGCTCGAGGGTGAATGCCCCTCGAGCTTGGCTGCGGAGCCTCGAGCGTGACGGAAATCACCGCTCGAGGGTGAATGCCCCTCGAGCTTGGCTGCGGAGCCTCGAGCGTGACGGAAATCACCGCTCGAGGGTGAATGCCCCCCTCGAGCTTGGCTGCGGAGCCTCGAGGGTGACGGAAATCACCGCTCGAGGGTGAATGCCCCTCGAGCTTGGCTGAGGTTCCATTTCAGCTTTTGAATTTGAATTGAAAAAATTTAATTTCCAAAGTTAGGGTCTGAAATTTGAGATACTTCCAAACATTTTTAGGCTATGGTTTCAAAAGGGAAGATGCTTGGTTTGGTCTCTCCTTCAAAATTTGCATTGGCCAAAATTCAAGTTCTTATATAAAATTTAAAGGTTTTTGTTTTGCCTCTTTTTGGGGTGTTTTTAATTTCTTATCGAATTCCTTTTAGCATTTCTTTTGATTTCTTTCTTTCAATTAACCTTGGTTAGGCTTGATTACTTGTTTACCTTAGCTTAATCATTGTTTTAGTGTTAATTAACACCAGGGGTGTTACAGCCTACCCCCCTTAAAAAGAATCTCGTCCCGAGATTCGGAATGCTAGAAAGTGCGGAACATTGGTACCTGGTGGGGTGGTGAGAAATCCAGGATAATGGCAATTAAGATATTCCTCGGTCTCCCATGTTGCCTCTTCTTCAGTGTGATGAACCCACTGAATTTTATACATTTTAACCGAGCTCCTTCTCGTGTGCCTTTCCTTTTGGTCAAGGACTTTGAGAGGTTGAGCAACGTAGGTCAGATCGGGCTCAACTTCCACGTCTTCTTGTTCCACGACTTCAGTCGGAACTCGAATACACTTCTTGAGTTGTGAGATATGAAAGACATTGTGCACGGCTGAAAGTTTGTCGGGAAGTTGTAGACGATACGCTACGGATCCACATTTCTCAATGATTTCATAAGGTCCGACGTAACGGGGTGCAAGCTTTCCCTTTACTCCGAACCTTTGGACTCCTCGAGTTGGTGAGACCTTAAGATACACATGATCACCGACTGCGAATTTGAGAGGCATTCTTCGGCGATCGGCATAACTCTTCTGACGAGACTGAGCGGCTTTGAGGTTTTCCCGAATAACTCTGACTTGCTCTTCGGCTTCAATCACCAAGTCGGGTCCGTATATTTCTCGCTCTCCAGGCTGAGACCAACATAACGGAGTTCGACACATTTTCCCATACAAGACTTCGAAAGGGGCCATTTTCAAGCTTGCTTGGTAACTGTTGTTGTATGAGAACTCGGCGATAGCCAGGCATTTATCCCAACTTGCTTCATAGTGAATGACGCAAGCTCTAAGCATGTCTTCAAGGATTTGATTCACCCGCTCGGTTTGTCCATCCGTCTGCGGATGGTAAGCCGAGCTTCGAATAAGCTTTGTGCCGAGAGATGCATGGAGTTGCTCCCAGAACCTTGCCACAAACTGCGGACCTCGGTCCGAAATGATTGTTCTAGGCACTCCGTGCAGGCGCACAATTTGGTTGAGATAGATCTCAGCATACTTCTTGACGGCATAGGTGGTGTTGACCGGAATAAAGTGAGCGGTCTTTGTGAGCCTGTCCACAATGACCCATATAGAATCGTGCCCTCGTGCGGTCTTGGGAAGGCCAACAATGAAATCCATACTGATATCCTCCCATTTCCGTGATGGTATAGACAAAGGTTGAAGAGTTCCAGCCGCCTTTAGATGACTAGCCTTTACCCTCCTGCAAGTGTCACACTCGGATACAAACCGAGCAATATCCATTTTCATCTTGGTCCACCAAAAAGTTTTCTTCATATCCTGGTACATCTTATTGCTGCCAGGGTGAATAGAGAATTTAGAGTGGTGAGCTTCACTCAAAATTTTCTTCCGTAATTCCGGATCCTTAGGCACGACGATACGGTTCCCAAACCATATCATGCCTCGGGCATCCTGACGGAAACAGTTATACCGTTCCTCCGTTCCTTTGGCCAGCTCTTCCCGAATAATTCCGACCTTTTTATCGGTCTGCTGGGCCAGAAAGATCTCATCGTACAACGTGGACTCGAGAGATATATTGTTTAAATAACCATGCGGAACAATCTCGAGATTGAGTTTCGCCAACTCATGGCATAGAGTGTCGGCATACGATTCGACCGAAAGACAATGGCAATGGGACTTGCGGCTCAAAGCATCCGCAACCACATTCGCCTTTCCGGGATGATAATGCAAACTCATGTCATAATCTTTTGCCAACTCCAGCCATCTTCGCTGCCTCATATTCAAGTTAGTCTGAGTGAAGACGTACTTGAGACTTTTGTGGTCGGTATACACGTTGCAAGGAACTCCTATCAGATAGTGCCTCCATATTTTCAGAGCGTGAATCACGGCCGCCAATTCAAGGTCGTGAGTGGGATAATTCAGCTCATGGGGACGGAGAGCACGTGAAGCATAAGCAATAACTCGATTTTCTTGCATAAGAACACAACCGAGTCCGGTGCCTGAAGCATCGCAATAGACATCGTAGGGTTTGGTGCTATCCGGTTGGGTCAGAACGGGAGCTGAGGTCAACAACTTCCTCAATGTGCGGAATGCCTCTTCACACTTCTCATCCCACACGAATTTCTGCCCCTTCTTCAATAGCTCGGTCATTGGCTTGGCAACTCGCGAGAAATCCGGAATAAAACGACGATAATATCCTGCCAAACCCAGGAAGCTTCGGATTTCGTGGACAGAGGTAGGAGGTTTCCAGTCCATTACTTGCTGCACTTTCGTAGGATCCACCGAGATACCATCTTTAGAAACGGTGTGACCCAAGAACTTCACACTATCCAGCCAAAACTCACACTTGGAGAACTTGGCGTACAATTTGTGATCACGGAGTCGTTGAAGAACAAGACGGAGATGCTCGGCATGCTCTTCCTCATTCTTGGAATAGACAAGAATATCATCAATGAAAACCACTACGAACTTATCCAGCTCGGGCATGAACACCGAATTCATGAGATACATGAAATAAGCAGGAGCATTAGTCAGCCCGAACGACATAACCAAGAATTCATAAAGTCCATAGCGGGTCGAGAAAGCCGTCTTGGGAATATCACAAGGACGAATCTTGATTTGATGATATCCAGAACGAAGATCAATTTTCGAGAATATCTTGGCTCCGGCGAGTTGATCGAATAATACATCAATGCGGGGAAGAGGATACTTATTTTTGATAGTGACCGCATTGAGAGGCCGGTAGTCAATACACATCCTTAACGTGTGATCCTTCTTTTCGACAAATATGGCAGGACAACCCCAAGGTGATGTACTCGGGCGAATGAAACCCTTGTCCAGTAAATCTTGGAGTTGAGTTTTCATCTCTGCCAATTCTGCGGGTGGCATTCTGTAGGGTCTTTTAGAAATTGGTGCGGTGCCTGGTTGTAGCTCGATAACGAACTCAATGTCCCGATCCGGTGGCATTCCAGGCAAGTCATCTGGGAAGACATCGGGGAACTCACAGGCAATAGGAATGTCTTCAAGCTTGGGCTCAGTCATGACAAAAACACACGAGCTCAAGGAGTTGGGAGACGGAAGATAGAGTGTGGTAGATCCATGTGTAGGTGAGTTGATATCAACAATTCTCTTAGCAATGTCTAACACAACCTTGTGCTGTGCCATCCAATTAGCTCCCAAGATTATATCTATCCCATCCAGTTCTAAAAGAATCAGGTCGGTCAAGATAACTCTACTACCCAGTTTAATTGGCACCTTTCGCGCCACATGATTTGAATTTAGGTTTCCTCCTGCGGTGATTATTTTGTAGGCCGTATTTGTAGATAAGCAATTTAACCCACATTTCTTAGCACAACTTGGACTTATGAAACTATGAGTAGCACCAGAATCAAAGAGAATGACTGCAGGTCGGTTATGAATCAGAAATTTACCCGTCATTACTGGTGCTCCCTCGGGAAGGTCAGTCAAGGTGGTGAAGTTGACCCTTCCCTGCTTGACGTGAATCTTCTGCAACTTGCCCTTGTTTGGCTGGTTGCCATTGTTCTGCTGCTTGCCCTGGGGACAGTCCCTGATGAAATGACTGGTACTGCCGCAACGGTAACAAGAATACCCAGCTCCAGGCTGAGCTGGCTGCTGCGGGTTCATCGGGGTCTTCTGCTGCTGCGACTGCTGTGGTGGAAAGCGAGAACCACTCTGCTGAGGAGGGTTAACCACCCAGCGGCCAGACTGCCCGGCACGCTGCTGTCCCTGTGGAGGAACAATACGGAAGCGCTGCGGCTTACCGCCACTGGCAGAGACAACAGGAGCCTTCCTCTTCTTGTCGGCTCTATGGGTCATAATGGCATCCTCCTGAGCGATAGCCACATTGACCAAGTCAGCATAAGTGGCAGGCTTGATGTTGAGCAGCCTCTCCTGCAACTTGGTGCTGAGCCCCATACGGAACCTCTCCTTCTTCTTATCATCACTGTCAGCATGATGACCAGCGTACTGACAAAGGTTGTTGAAAGCCTGGGCGTACTGGTACACCGTGTGAGTGCCCTGAGTCAAGGTCAGGAACTCCCTCAACTTCCTCTCAACAAGGCCCTTAGGAATGTGATGCGCCTTGAACGCATCCTTGAAGTTCTGCAAAGTAATCACAGTTTCGGCGGGGAGCATGCCACGATAAGTCTCCCACCAAACCAAAGCCGGACCGCGAAGCTGCTGTGCGGCGAAGGTGACCTTGCGCTCTTCAGAGCAAGGGGCAGCCAGGATAGCAAACTTCGAATCGATAGCCCGAATCCACGCGTCAGCCTCCATGGGCTCAGTAGCTTTAGAGAACACCGGGGGCTGAGTACCCAGAAAGTCCTCAAATCGTGCAACCTGAGCAGCCGGGGCATTGCGACCATTCTGACGCTGAGCACCGATGTTCATGTTCTGGGCCAGCTGCTGCTGCTGCAATTGTATCTGCTGCTGCATAGTCCTCATGACCTCGGCGTGCATAGCCATCATCTGCTGCCAATTTGGCAGCGGAGGGGCAGGTGGTGGCTGCTGCTCTGGCGGGACTTGCTGATTCGGGGCACTAGTTGAGCCTTGATTTGTCCCGAAACCACCCGGAGTCAGTCGGGTCGTAGGTCCTACCATCTGCATGATTGAGTCTCCATTAATCACATGAATACTTACTCATAAGAGAACGTCAGGCATGTTTAAGAGACAATCTCAATTCTACAAAAGAATGTGGCATAAAAAGCGAAATTTCATAGAATGAGCAACTTCATTAATCCAAGACATGGTTCGATGAATCCATTACAACACATGCTGACCACACATTCTAATTAAGATGCTACACCAATGCGAAGGGAAACAGATACAAAGAGATACAAAGAGATTATCCATTCTTCAACTAGCTAAACTCCATGTGACACGGAAAAGCCATGCTGAAGAGTACCTAATCTCTAACTCAACGCTCTAGAAGTCATCCACGTCGTTCACCGAAGTACGGCTCACGGTGGGGGAAAGTGGTGGCTGAACTGGGGGTAACTCCTCGTCGTCCAGCTCGGACTTGACGTCATCCCCTGCCTCGTCCTCTGCCTCATCCCCCTCGGGAACCTCCATATGAGCCTCCAACTCAACCATCTCGGCATTAGCCTCGTGCAACTCTGCCTGTGCCTCCTCAAGTGCATCTGTCAACACCTCTACCTGGTGAGCACAGTGCTCCTTCTCCATGGTAAGTTCCGCAATGCGAGCCTGCAAATCCCGAATCTGAGTATCCTTGGCAGCCATGTCCAAAGAAGTGCAGATCCCGGCTATGTCCTTATCCGCGGACACTCTCACCATCGCATCGGCAAAGTCGAGCAGAGAATCCTGTGACATCTTGAGTAGCTCTTCCATGCGGATGCTAGCCTTCATCCAGCTAGCAAAGAAAGCTGGTGCGTTCCGGGGAAACTCCAGGAACAACTGCGGAGAAGCCAAGTAACGTGACAACCACTGAGGGTCATCCCTGCGGGCTGAAGGCAGGAAACCAACCAAAGTGTTATCCACCAAGTCGTGGTGCTGTGAAGTGAACTGGTTAAGCCCTGCGAAAGCGGCCAGCTCCCAAGTGTCCGGAAAGCGGTGGCCATGCACCACAACTCCCAGCCTAGGCCAGTCGGGGTGCTCGGGGTGCACCGGTGCCTCCATGCGGACACTGTACCGAGTCACACCACGCTCCGCATACTCTCTGCCAAAGTAAACCGGCGGAGACGGGTAGCCAACCTCCTTCAGAATCTTCCAAAAGAGGGACGGGAAACCCTCCCAGCTGAGGCAGTCCTGGCACTCCACCTTCTCGTTCGCGCCAGCAAGGTGACTGGGAACGGCCATCTGAACAAAAATTCAGAGGTGAGTACCATGCGTCAAAAAGACTAAAGGGAAAAACTGGGAGAAAACTGAAGGTAAAGAACGTGCTTAAGCTTTTAATTAGGGTCGTTTAAGCATTGATTTGATCGGTTGGATTTTGACTCTCTTAAGTTTATCATTATTCCGATTTTAATTAAAAGATGCATGCAAGACCTAAACGTCCTCACATTTTAAGTCAGACTTGACTTTCGGAGTTAGTGCCGGTGGCTAGCCATAGACACGTCTCTCTCTATAGATCTAGTCGGACTCCTACTCGTAAACCTTTCGTAGCAGTCAGAGGAATTTCGACGAAAGTCTTTTAGGATTGGGTTTTATGGAAGAACAAACATCACTCCTAAGTTAGACTATGCCACCTAACAAAGCGCAACCCTTAACCCTTAAGGACTTCACGTTCTAGTTTATCCTTAACGATCCTATTCGCTTCATTCCTTTTGCTTGGGCGCAAAGGAATCGGGGTTTGGTAGATTTTATTTCAGAAAACATTGGTTAGGGTCTGGTGCTTTCTTTGGAGTGTATGAACGTCGGCTCTGATACCAGCTGTAGCGATCTTACCCGAGAAATGGGCCCACTTAAGTATATTCCACCTTCCATTGGTGCTAATATACAAAAATGTTCCCAAGTGCGGATTCGACCGTCGAGTCAAGCTCGACCAACGGCTACTGAAGATCGTCCGTCCATACGCTCACTCGAAGGTGAGTTCCAAAGATCACATCATTCCACAATTCAAATTACAACCAGTCTTAGAGTTATTACAACCAAATTGAAATGATAAATAAATAGTTTGAGTTCATGCAGCGGAAAGTAAACGAGATACTAGCGACGATCCATAGTATCGTCACGATGAAGTCAGCCGTGACGCTACTCCTCACGATCCTCGGGAGAGGTCGGCTCCCACTCGATGCTGTAACCAGGAGGAAGCTGGGAGGCCCAAGCCATACAGGCAGCTACCTCCTGAGGGGATGGTCCTGAAAATTTAGCCACAAGCAAGGCTGAGTATACTAGTTATACTCAACAAGACTTAACCGACTGGTGATCACTACATCACCGACTCCTACGATGAGAGGCTGTTTGGCTAGTGGGGTTCTTTTGCCAAAAGCGACTAAGCTGTTTTCTACTTTCTTTATCTTGATTTTAACTTCTTTAGTCTATCCATTCTAGGTGAGCCTAGCTAAACAATCAAGTTTTGCAATACAATTATTTCATACAAAGATTTCATCCTTCCAAGTTTCACTTCATAATATGTCATACATCGGTCAAGCAGTCTCATTAACCGCGAGAAGCGGACAGTTCGAACCGAATTTACTACCTGGCCAGGGAAAACCCAAACATACGGAATGGTTGGAAATGCCAACACACCCCAATCCTTTCTCCTCTCTCTGCGAGTGGCTCCCGAGTCCCACTGCCTCAGGGTAAAGGTTCACCACTACTGGGACTCACGCAACTACCCTCATGTGCCCATGGGATAACGTTTCCAAGACAGAGAGCTGTCGGACCTGCTCGCATCAATCGGATACCGGGACTTACCGGTCCCATAAACCGTGCATATGTGTGGTACGTTCAAACGCTTGACACAAAAGTACCACATGTTTCCACTTAAAACATCGATAGACGGGTATCTACAATCATCCGTCCATCATCTCTAGTGTTTCTGATATGAGTAGTCATACAACTCCTATATCTCGCGAGTGTCGGAAAACACTCGACTTCTATCGTTCTTAAGCATAGCGACTATCGAACCTAACATACTAGTGTTCAATCAAAGGAACCTATGATCATGCACTCTAGGGTTTCATTCAACTCCTTGAAACTTAAATGCACCAACATATAATCAAATAATTTGCGTAAGTAAAGTTAGATTATGCTCCGGGGCTTGCCTTCCGGCTCGAAGCGGTACTCCTGCTCGGGGCTCGGATCCACGTGCACCACGTTCACCTCGGACTCCTGGGCGATCTCCTCGGCAGCGGGGACTAGCTCGTAGACTCCGTCGGCGAGACCCGAATCTATACGGAATGCATGAAATGCTTAAGTATCGAGATTTAAACAATTAGGGTTTATTTAAATCTTGGTTAATGAATTAGAAAGGATAAACATTAATTATAAGTGAATATATCCTTTTTCATTTGAACCTTTACTTTGATTTTAAAGTTTTAGGTTTTTCTCTTTTCTTTTCTTTCTCTTCTCTTTTCCTTTCTTTTTCTTCTCTTTTCTTTTCTTTTCTTTTCCCTTATTCAAGTCCCTTTTCGATTATTCAAAAGGTGAACTTAGGAAATTTATGTTCATGTACCATTTGGCCAGAGGCTTGCTCATGCCAAGGCAGGAGCTTAGCCCAAAGTTTGGCTCAAGATAATTTTTCTATAATTTATAAAAATTATTCTTATCTTTTTGCCTAAAAACAACTAAAATCCTACAAAAATAATTACAAGGTTTTTGTTCACACCACTTGGCACAGTGACTTAGGGTACCAAAAGTGATCTCTCTGCAAGTTTGCATGTGATATTGATTTATGGTTATTTTTGTGGAATTTCACCATGTTTAAACTACCAAAATCATTTAGCCATTTTCCAGTGTCCAAAAATTACCATTTTCATTTTTCTAAGGTTTCTTAGGTCCTGATTTAGTTTCTGGGTGAAGGATATGATTTCTCACTGAGTAATTTATTTTCTGTGATTTATTTGCCAAAACAGCAGGGTATATGTTTGGAAAATCATAACCCTAAATCCACTGGGAATTTTTGTGCACCCTTTGCGCATTAGGCTAAAGATAATCACCCTAACAACATATCCCAAGCTCAGCTCCAGTGTATGTGTAGATTTTGAACTATGATGAAATGTGCCCAAACTGAAATGAATTTATATTTCAAAATCTACAGCTCAACTGGGTGAGGTGCAAAGGAAGAAGTTGGCCTTCTAGATTCACTGGTCACTACAAAATTGGTTTGGCATTTTTATGATTTTTCTACGATTTTCTACGAATCTTTGAAGATCTCAGCGAATTAAACCTAAAAGATAGAATCTATTTTACGCTGTGAACCCTAGGGTTTTTGAATCTCTTACAAACAAGTCCCTGCATTTTACAGTCGGCCCCCTGGAAAGAGGTTGAAGACACACAGGGATCCCTGGGCTCGCCGGCGTGGTTACGCCGGCCAAACGGCGGCGAGACCGGGCCGGGGAAGTGGGGGGAAAGGAGAGGGGCTCACCGTGATTCGTTTGAGCTAGGTCTTGAGGTCGGGGAGGGCCGGGAACAAGGTCAACGACGGCGGTGGCGGCTCGGCTTGCTCCGGCGAGCGGCGACCGGCGACGTTGGGGTCGGAGAAGCCCGGAGAAAAGGTCTTTGAGCACCAGCGCGGCACGGTGAAGCTATTGGTTCCCTCGGTTCGGCCGGAGGAGGAGTGGAGCGGACTGTGCACGTGCGCGGGCGGCGGCGGAAGCTCTGTGAACTCCGGCGAGCGATTTCGGCGTGGAAGAGAGGGGGAACTGTTTGGGGCTTTAAGTAGGAGCGAGAGGGGAGGGAAGGGGTGCTCGGGCAGCACGGGATGGCGGCTGGGGCAGCTCGGTGAGCTGTCGCGGCGACAGCGGCTTGTCGCGGCCGTGTTGGCGCCGTCCGCGGCGTCAACGTGCGCGCGCAGGCGTGCTGCAGGCGGCAGGCGCGCGTGGGCGAGGCGAGAAGAGACAGGGCGAGGAAATGGAGACGGCGTGGTCGCGAAAGTCGCACGACGGACCGGTGGGCAACGGCGGCGATGGCAATATCCGGCGGTCCGTGGCGGCGACGCGACGGCGAGCGCGGGAGTCAGCGCTACAGTGCGCCTCAGGCCACGCGGGCTGGCCAGACGCGTGCTCCGTGAGCGGAGACATGCAGCCGCGCCATTGGCCGGCGCAGTCGAGGACGGCCGTTGGCAGAGCGCTGCCGGCGGCGAGCGCGGGCACGCGCGAGCGCAGCGTGAGCGTCCCGTGAGCGCGCCTTTTCAAGCTTGGACCAGGCGCTTCGACCATGCGCTTCGAGCTTGGATCGCAAGCTCGAGCTTTCCGAGCCTCGAGCGTGACGGAAACGCCACTCGAGGGTGAATGCCCCTCGAGCTTGGCTGCGGAGCCTCGAGGGTGACGGACACGCCGCTCGAGGGTGAATGCCCCTCGAGCTTGGCTGCGGAGCCTCGAGGGTGACGGAAATCACCGCTCGAGGGTGAATGCCCCTCGAGCTTGGCTGCGGAGCCTCGAGCGTGACGGAAATCACCGCTCGAGGGTGAATGCCCCTCGAGCTTGGCTGCGGAGCCTCGAGCGTGACGGAAATCACCGCTCGAGGGTGAATGCCCCCCTCGAGCTTGGCTGCGGAGCCTCGAGGGTGACGGAAATCACCGCTCGAGGGTGAATGCCCCTCGAGCTTGGCTGAGGTTCCATTTCAGCTTTTGAATTTGAATTGAAAAAATTTAATTTCCAAAGTTAGGGTCTGAAATTTGAGATACTTCCAAACATTTTTAGGCTATGGTTTCAAAAGGGAAGATGCTTGGTTTGGTCTCTCCTTCAAAATTTGCATTGGCCAAAATTCAAGTTCTTATATAAAATTTAAAGGTTTTTGTTTTGCCTCTTTTTGGGGTGTTTTTAATTTCTTATCGAATTCCTTTTAGCATTTCTTTTGATTTCTTTCTTTCAATTAACCTTGGTTAGGCTTGATTACTTGTTTACCTTAGCTTAATCATTGTTTTAGTGTTAATTAACACCAGGGGTGTTACACTTTAGCATATCAATTTGAGTGTGATTTTTTTTTATTTCCAACTACCTGCAAGCAGTTGCAGCCAATAGTAAGAAAGACTGCACTTGCTTTCTTAGTGTTCAGGAGCGCAGGGTTCTGACCATCATATTTAACACGTACAAATAATTGATTAAACTATGAAATTTCGGGGTCACCGTTTTCTAAAGCTTTGGCTGCAAAAAATGATTTTAACAGCGGGTTTCAGTCATTGCATATGTCTTGATTCTATAATCCCTTGTTTCTCACTCTTATCATTCGCTCATTGTGAAACTATGACCATGCTCAAACATTGACTCCTTCACCAACTGCCTGTTCCCTCTTTACTAGCAAATTAGTTATGTATATTTAAGTTATTGTGACTTTAGAATTTTCCCTTTATTTATCCCATATTGTGTTAATATCATGAGGAGGTTTGTTCTAAAGTATAGTTTTTCATCAGTGGTATAGGTTCAAAATTCAAATCCTATTGAATTCAATCTTGTTCTGGATGTTTCCTGAACAAAAACAATCTGATAGTGGCAATAGGCTCATGGAGGATGCCAAGGGTCCAGCAATCCAAACTAGCTAAAAGAATTAGCAGGACATAATAACAAATATTTATGAATAACACGGACCTGATTTTTGAGCAACGACCATGCAGTTTCAGGCTCTAACTTTTTGATATGGTGGTATGGCTCCTTTGTCTTCATCCCTCGGGCAACCCTCATATCCCTTGTGGTGACAAGAACACAGCTACCATGAGCAGATCCGTTTACCATGGGAGTTTTGAGCACACCCTCCCATGCTTCATGGTTCCAAACATCATCCATCACTAATAAGATCTTACGTCCATTCAAGGCTGCCTTAAGGGTTCGCTCAAGCACACCCTTTGTATTGATAGCTGCTGGGTGGTCACCACCGGCTTCAGTGATGGCTCTTTGCAAGAGCTCAATTGTACCAAATTCATGGTTAACACTTAACCATACTCTCTTCGAGCACTCTTGTTGAATGATATTGTTGTTGAAGATCTTTTGGGCTAGAGTGGTTTACCAATCCCACCAACTCCCACAATGGCAAAAATCAAAATTTTATTGTCTCCATGACTAGTTTCTGTCTCATGTGTTAGCAACCGCACTAGATTCCTTGTGTCCACCTCAATCATTTCACCGACCACACCTGACCCATCAAGCTCCCCCGACGTCTCCCGTTTAGAAGGATTAAAGGATGCCACCGTTAGGTTACGGTCCCCATATGAACCGAGGTTGATGAAGTTAAAGGTAGTGGCACGATCCTTGATGCCATCTAGCTTCTTGTTAAGGTTCTTGATTTGGGTGCCGATATCATGGGCATGGCGGGGATTCCGCATGCAAAAGAGCAAGGGGTTGAGGCACCTGGCATCCATACCTGGCTGCCTCTCCATGGACCTGAGATGACATAGGTCGAGTATATTGGTGGCCTCATACATGGTGCCCTTAAGCTCTCTCACCCACGCCTGCGCACTCTGGTCAGTGATGTTCCGCCTATCAGCATCCGTGAGATAGTTATTGAGGTCTCCAAGCTTGGTGCACATCTTATCAATCTCGCCGGAGACCCCCAGCAGCTTGTGCAACTCTTCTTTGGCCATCTCTGTCAACATGTTTTGGAGATAGGATGCCAAGACATCCAGGAGCACCGCCATGAATGTCAGCTTTGGTTTCTACTGTAACAAAAACTAAATATCAGTGCCATTTTCTTACGCCGAATTAAGATCGGCTGCTCTCTGCACCATGCAAATAGCCATCTCGATGCTAATGTTTGATTGTAGTCATAGAAAGAAATTCATTATTCTTCTTACATAGTTTAACCTTCTTTAGTTCCCTTGTAGATACAAAAGGAGGATCAAAGTCCAACGATGGCTGCGACGGCACACGTATATGCTCTTTGTACTTGAACTGATTACATGCTAAAGATCGAAATATATTTTCTAGGGGAAGACCAACATGATTACTGTGATGCTGCAACAAACCGGTACCAATTTTGTAGTTGTATAATCATAATTAGAAAACAAAGAAAATTAAAAAAAGAGATATAAAGGAAAGGAGATGGAGAGAGGAAGGAGGGCACGCGACATGCACCTGATGTTGGGTCTTCAGCTCGTTGCTGTTGAACGCTTCAACGGAGGGTGAGAGGAGCCGGGGCTCTTGCTATCCCTCTTCTACAGGTTAATGAGAGACTGCAAGCCGGGAGTCCTTGGAGTTGTGGCCATATACAAGTAGTGCATATTGAAAAGACAGTAAAAGCGTGTTTGGTGCGGAATTAATTAAGTATCATCACGCGGAATCGTAGTTAGTAAGAAGTAACCCCGTTAATTTTTCTCATTTGATGATTCCGTCAGGCGAAAAGGATGAGAATATCTCATTTGTTATCGCCCCTTTCGGTGCTACCGTGTTACACCTATAAAGCAACGGTAACACAGGAGATTTTCTCATGCAAACTAAGCTACAAAGACAGATGTGTAATGTGAATGCCTGAAGGTAGCTGGCATAGTAGGTCTGTGCGTGTCACGGTAATTGTGCGCTGTGCACAAACATCTACCGGATTAATTCATGGCTCGTCCTTGGTGTCAGAAAATTACCTACAACCGATGAAGCCACCACAAGCATCTAAGGACATCTTAGTGCGAACATAAATCTAGAGAGTGAAAATTACATCTTTTAATGGAAATTGTCGTCCTCAAGTTATCGATACACTGTATTTATGATGACTAGAGAGTGATAAGACATATTTTACGAAAAAGTTGGAAACATACATCTAGTACATAGATGACTAGAGAGTGATAAGGCATATTTTACAGAAAAGTTGGAAACATACATCTAGTACATTGATGACTAGAGATTGATGGGTCTTCTTCTACGAAAAAGCAAATGCCATTCTTGCACCTTACCATTTTTGCTTTTGTTCTACTTCCACTAACAACGTACTAAACGTGTAGTATACTCAGTGGCTTAAATGTTGCGGAAACAAAGCATCCTGGAAGGATGATCTCAGTTCATCGCCTTTATTTATTCGCATCACTCCACTAGTGAAAAGAAAAGGCCGAAAGTGAAGACAATACATTGCAACCCAAAGTGCATCCACGACACACCGCACATGTGGACTGAAATTCATTTGGAACAAATACCGCTGTTGATGCAAAATCAGGTCACACACCAAATGCAATAGAACATTCGGGCCGCAAATGGACGTGATCGCGGTGAACCTGACAGAAAAGCCGACGTACTATACATTTACCCGGGAGCATAGTTAGCCCTACTGCTTTT
The DNA here is from genome assembly GCA_015342445.1 of Digitaria exilis. Taxonomy (NCBI): domain Eukaryota; kingdom Viridiplantae; phylum Streptophyta; class Magnoliopsida; order Poales; family Poaceae; genus Digitaria; species Digitaria exilis. The sequence goes on from JACEFO010001238.1 coordinate 147,485, forward strand.
CAGATAAGCTGCACAATTTTTTTTTAAATCACTTATCTCATCATAAAAGGGTTTGACTCAACTTCTACGTTTTAGTACAAACATAGGTGGTGCAGAGAAGCAATGCCAAAATAAGCTGCAAAAAGCTCGTGGCTGCTAGTTTCAGCTTATTTTCGATCTAAACAAAAGTTGTATTATTTTTTTTGTATGCTAGCATTAGTTGAGCTTTGCATTTCACTCAAACTTAGATGGACAATGATATTGTATTATTCGGTAGGATAATTTTTCATAGTTTCTAATCCTTCTCAGGTTTTGAGATTTCATTTTTACTTTAATCTTATTTAACTCTGGCGACGATTGGTTTGGTGTGACTGTTATTTAAAAGCCATGTTACACTTTGCTGAATTAATTTCAACAAGGCGATATGCTAATGTTTATACTGACGGACTCATGACTAGAACTTGGAACACCCCCCGTCCCCCGGCGGCGCTGCACTCACCTTCTTCCCGTTCCTCGAGGAGATTAGAACTTGCAGAAAACAACCTCTACCCGTTTATTCATCTCCTCCCCGACGCCACGGTGTTGGTCTTCACCAACGACCGCACCGTCGTCTTCGACCCTTACAATTGGCCGGGGGCTCCACTGCGTTGTCAACCACCCGTCCCTAGCGGGGTTCCCAGGAACTAACCCTCGTCGGGCTACTCTGTCCTCCTCACTCTCCGGCCCGGCTCGCCGGAGGGTGGGAGGGGTTCTTCCTAACATTATTCCACCTCTTTTTCTAGTCATCAGATGAGAATCTAATGGTCTTAGGTGGAGTTTCCATAGTTTCTATAGGAAGCTGGTTTCCATAGGATATGCTCCCTACTAATTAACCCATGCTTTACGAGCCTTGTTAGGTGCTTGGCGGGAACCAGTGGTTCCTTTCTCCCTAAGTATTGTCAACCGTTGATTTTGAAAAAAACATGCTTTATTATAAAAGGGGCAATTTAGTCTTTTATTCCTTCCACGTTAATCAGATCGGAGCTACCGCCGCCTCTCCGACACGGCGCACGGAGCTGCCGCCGGCGGCCGAACAACCGAGTCGTTCCCGTTGTTGCTAGTTGCTTTTCCCTTTCTTCCTGCTCTGCTTGCCGTCATATGCAGGACTGCTGCTTCAACTCCAATCACGCAATCACCACCATGAGACCCTAACTGCTACTCCAAATCCAATCCATCTCGACAATCCTCCACCGCACGGCTGCGCTAGGCTGTGCTAGCCTGGCTGCCCGTGCCATCAGCAAACTCACACGCTGCCGGGCATAGCTCGCGTGCTGCCTGTTCCGCCTGCACACGTCGACATCGAGCTCACTCGCGTTGTGTCAACGCCGGCGCTGCCCATGTTACCGTGCACGTGGACTCAGCGATGGGGCAACGAGAAGCGGCGGCGATCCACGGAGCTGCAGCGACGAGCCACCGAGAGGCGGCCAAATCAGATGGCTTTCGTTTTAGCTTTCCCAAGTGAAAATACTAATGTGTCCTTCTAATTAATTTTATAAATGGTTCCTGGCCATTAAAATAGGTTCCTGACCCACCATTTTAGTTCCTCGTAATAGGTTCCTTTCAACTTTTAACTGTTAGATCTAGGATAATAAACGGTTATTATTATTTCCAAGCGCCGTAAAAATCCTCATGCTTTACAATCTAACTTTCAAACAAATCAAAGCTACAAGGAGACTTTTCATATGTTCTAACTTATCCGAACAAAGGCGTGTGAAGCACCAGCAGAGCAACACCAATGAAACCCTTACGTTCCCTTACGTTTTATCTCATACTACTAGTATGAAGCCTCTTATCAGGTTCCTACTGTTATTCCTCTGTGAACTCCGGTCAGCCCACGGTATTTCTACAACCTATTTATAGAAAAGCAACTACAAACACATCGGGTCTGTTCGGCTGAGCACCTCTGCAGCTATCCAACTTGCAGCTCGTTTGGTTTTCTTTTTCCCTCCCACAGAGAAAATGTTGGGCTGCAACCGAATGGCTGGGATGCACAGCTGCAGCTGCAGCCGCAGCCTCCAATAAGCTGCAGCGAACATGCTCATCTTTTTTTATTAGAGAAGGTATATCTCCGTATATGCTATTAAAAAATAATTTAAATGGTATTTTGATTTGAAAATCTTTTTCTCACAAAGTAATATTTTATCGAACTTCCACTACTAACAATATATGTTCAAAACTGCAAACCCATGAGCACCATTATTTTTATGAATTCGTTAAAATACATAATAAAAAAAGTATAACCAAGAACTGCATAAACTGATATTGAGGTGGACTCTATTATGTACAGTCGTACAGCAAAGTAACAAACTATATTTCGAGCTTGGTCTTTTTATGCACATGTCAAAAAGTGACTCAGTAATCCCTTGTATCCAACTAAGGCCTAGAGCTAAAATGGTCAGCTATGATTAGTTGGATGGAAGCAACTAGTTACAGCAGGTAGTTGTTAGCTGGTTCAGCTCTCCGACATGTATCTTATTAGCTTGATGTCGAATTCCTGAGGCTGACTGAACCTTATTATGTGTGTGTAAACGAACTGCTACTAAAGGTGCATTAGTGGAAGCAGAGTCCTGAAAATCTTTTGAAAGCTTACTCCTTGGGGCAGTGGCACCATTTTAACAGGCATGTTGATCTCCAAACCATTTTTTTCCTATCTGAATGATACCGTCTCCTTTATGTTGAGATGTTTCCTTTTATCTCGGGAAATCCTTAATTATGGGTTCTCTATTACTATCTTGATCCAGAGGGTCCCTTATATTCTATCAGAAAACCCCTCAGATCGAGGTTTACAAAAATAACCTTTAATAATGCAAACCAGTAGAAGCCATAGATGCATTTTCTTATGTCGTAATCTGGTAGCTATTAATTCTTTTTTCCCTATCAGTTGCAATATATAAGGAAAGCTGTTGATGATGAATTAGATATTACAGAGCTAATTTTTATTGATATTTTTTTTTGAAACTGCAGCTATGTGTTTGATGTCGCTAAAGAGGGGTTGAAGAGCTTATGATCGTTTCGAGGGCGCTTTCTCACGATGTGATACATACGGCAGCTTAGGAGCATAGTCCACTTAGCACAGTGCAAAGTTGTCTCTGACAAGTTACCGAATACCTGAGAACTCTCACTTTGTATTGTGTTTAGAGGAAAGCTATACCTCACCTGGGTGAAACTAAGCCTCCCCTCACCCAGACTTTGGACCATTGGATCTAACAAATGAATGGCTCAAATTCTTCCTTCTCACTCCACTTTATTTTCTATCCCTAATAAAAAATCTCTCCCCTATAAAAAAAACCTGCCCCCTGTAAAGGCAGCGGTGTCCACCGGAAGGAGGTTGAGAGAGATAGATCTGAGCCATCAATTTCTTAGATCTAGTGGTTCAAAATCTAGGTGAGAAGAGGTTTAGTTTCACCTAGGTGAGGGATATGCACTTTTATTTTAATATGTCACACGCAGGCTGCCGCAAAGCCTGCAAAAATATTGTGGCAGCGGGCAGCCGCATAGACCCACAACGACGCGTGCGGTTCGCGCAAGAGCGGGGCAGGCAGCCGCAATCTGCCCCGCTTGCAGGCCTAATTGAAACGAATGCAGGAGATTAGAGTCCCTGGCATCATCTACTAACGTTACGTATTATCATCTGTTTGTTTGTGAAGGTAGCGTTCATCGATCCTGCAAGCTTTATTCTCTCCCTGGCTTGCCACCTGATGCATTACATTTACGACGCATGAGGCATATTGAGGCAATCTTGTTCACTTTTGAACTGGGATTGTGAGCTGACGAGGCATGTACGGACTATCGATGGAAGATGAGACGGCCAAGGCAACCAGTTCGTTGGCTCAGCCGTTGGTCTTTCAAGCAGCATGGAAGAAAGCAGGGCTTCTCTTATGTGTACTGTGTTTTGTGAAATTAGAAATGTACTCTCTGGAAGTATATTTTTTAATAAAACACTCTTTATGGAAATTGGACGCATGTAGCCACATCATGTCTTAGAAACCCTGTATAACCATCTTGGTGACGCATAGTATCACAAGAACTATATGAGATTAGGAAGGTAAAAAGCAACGAAAGAAAGCAGAGTAGAACAGATTAAACGAACTAAGCCAGAACTATTCTTGTTGCGTACAGCTGGTTGACAAAAAAGTGGCAAATTGTCCAATCATCTTTCTTCTCTGGCGTCAAACAAGGCATCCAAACCTTCAACTACTGCTGCCAGAACAAGGCATCCAAACCTGTACGTATGCCAAACACCCTGCTGCCTCAGTCCATTGATCCGACGAGGAGGCGACGCCGGTGGCTTCATTGCAGTGCAGGCACACTCGACGCAACCACAAACACAAATTAGCAAAGGCCTGCCACCTACACGCATTGCCCGCACATGAAACAGTAAGCAACTTGCTATATGTACGAGTAGTCAAGTGTCAGCTGTCAAGGAGGAGCAGGCAAAACTTGAAACTGAAATTGATGGAACAGCACGAGACATTCTCAAGAATGCAGAGCAGTTGTAGGCAGATATACCTGAACCTTAGGCAGAGGGGAAGTCGTTTGTTGCCCGGCTCGTGTTGTCCGACCGGCCACACATCGTCAATAGGACATGTTGCCATGTAACGAAACCACGCACGATTCTTGCGGGCTGTAGATAATAGATTGAATTAACCAAGGGTAGATAAGAAAACAGACCAAATGAACAAAGAGCATCTGAAATAGAACATATTATTGGCAGCCGAAGCGTTAACTTACCTCTGGCAATAGCATAGCGGGTGATATTTGTCTCCAAGAAGAAAGGATCTCTCCTGTACAGAACGTACAGTTTTGTTATTGGGCGGCAATTATCATTGGCATATGCATTGACTTGTTGGATATGGCTGAACTTATCCCACTCAGGCCCAGATTTCCCGGTTGCTATAGAACAGAGCAGCGATACGGTGCAGTATACCATCAAATGTCTTGGCCTTATGTCCTTGATATATCTGGGGACTGTTTCCATGTGGTAATCCTCCAGATTGAGTTTCTGCAGTGCAGGCACGCCCTCCAATACCTTCATCTTTGGGCACTTGCGGATAACGAGCCTATGAAGTTTCGGTAGGTTACTGATCCTCTCCATGGCAGTGCATTCAGTCACTTCAAGGTCAACAACACGAGTAAAGTTCTCTAAAGACCTTAGATATTTGACATCATGTATCAGTATTTTCTTGAGAGCTCTTGTGTTGAAAGCAAGGCCAGGAGGTACGTGCCTTAACTTGCAGCTCCTGAGATGAAGTTCCTCCAAGATTGGCATGGCTTTCAGTTCCTCATCCCACTCCCATTCTACCCACTCGTGGAATCCACCAAAAAGAAGCTTCTGCAATTTGGGAAACGAATGATTCTGGCACTGATAGTTTGGTTGCAGGAATTCAGACCCAACACGCTTGATAGCTGGGACGAGGTTGATCCGTAGGTGCTCCAAGCAGGGGAGCTGACACAGACCAACGGGAAGCTCAGTGGAGAAGACCAAGTCATGCAAAGATAGAATTCTCAAACTCCGCAGGTACACAACTGATGCTGATTTCATCCACCTTGGAAGCCGCCGGCCAAAGTACCCACCGATTAAAAGGAATTCTAAACCAAGCGGAGGGCATAGCTCATCAAACACCTCCTCGACTCGCTGCTGCTCATTCTCAGAGATGCCCTCGTCCGGTCTTATGGACAGTGTATCAGTGCATATCAAAGCCAGAGTTCTTAGGTACACCTTTTCATGAAGCCTTACTTTAATGGCATATTTGGAAGAAGATACATTCTTCAGATCCCGTATAGAAAGCCAAGTGAGGTGTGAGAGAGGCCCTAGTTCTTCCAAACTACACCGGTCACCCTCCACGTGCGCTGGAAACCCTAGTAATTTTCTCAAGCTAGTTAGCCCACAAAAACCTCTTGGTATATATTTTATACTTGTTGCAGAAATATTAAGATACCTCAACTGCTGTAAGTTAGAGATGCTGGCGGGAAGCTTCACCAGTCCTTCACAAGAAGCAAGGTTAATATGCAGCAAGAACTTCATCTTATGAATGTTTTCCGGGAGCCTAGATGTGTTAGTTCTTGCTAAGGATAAATATCTCAGGTGTTTAAGTTGATCCAATGATTCAGCTAATCCATCAAAATTTGCATCTTCTACATGTAGTGTCCGTAAATTTGAAAAAGCAAGCAATGACTCACTGTTCTTGATTTTAATATGCCCAACTGATATTAATGTTCTCAATGACGTCTGTGCCTGTATTGAACACCACTCTAACTTACTTGATTCCAGTTCTCTGGTTCCCATGAGTGATAACTGAATAAACTTTTGTGAATTCATCTGTTTGTCACAAATATCAATTTCACTGTTGTGAGCTACTAAAGCTTCATTTCTTGCCACATATTGAGCAAATAAGTGGACAACATCATGCATGTTGCAATATGCTTGATCAGGGCACTCTTTATCTGGAACAAGAAGGTTTCTCTGTATTAACTCGTGATAGTACTCTCTTCCTATTTCTTCGTAGTCACGTGAGGTTTCATGAACAAATCCTTCACTAATCCACATGCTCACAAGGTCATCCATAATGAACATTTTGCACTTGGGGAGGAGGGCGAAGTGCAGAAAGCAAGACTTTAGGCAGGGTTGCAAATCTTTGTAGCTAATATATATCGCATTGTTTAGCTCTTCAGGCATTTGTGACACGGACCATATCGAGTCATTTAGTACATCTTCCCAGTCTCGCCGGCCTATCCTTTTCTGGCGTAAGAAACCTCCCATTACTTTGACTGCAAGTGGTAAACCATCACATTTTGCTATAATTTCCATTCCAATGTCCTTGACCAGTTCAATCTGGGCTTCATCACTTTCATTTCCGACTACCTGCGAGTAGCTAATATTAATTTACACTATATCATGGCTACCAGAAATTCAAGAAGATATATATATGTCCCTTCATAATAAAAACAAATAAAATTTGAGATCCATTTTTGCATTTTCTATTACCTCCGTCCATGCATGTAAGCTAGAATTTCTAAGAGCTTGATCTTATCCACGAATATGACCAATTATGCGAACAAAGCAAAACAAAACTGCCGGTCAATATTGCTTCTGTGAAAAATATTTTCGTCAAACCATTCAATACTAGTGCTTCTGCTTATTATAAATCGTGCAACATATTTTATAGAAAAGACCAAAAGTTGGCCAAAATTAAGGCAATTAGTTGTGGTCCAAAAATTATATTTGGCCATTTCAAGTAGATATTTGAAGAAAGTTTTATGCACATTAAATAGGTTGTCATGTCACAATTTTATTATATGAAGTTAGAGTGCACAACAGAATCCTACCTAACCCGATATGCCCTAGAGCCGGTGCCCCATGGCCACAGGCCCAGGTCCACCCAAGCCCATAATAACAAATGTCTCATACCTAACTCATGCATCCAAAAGACTAGAGCATCTCCAATGATGGCCCTCAAATCAAACCCCCTATGGGTCAAATTGGGGTGCCTCTATTTTTTGGGGGCCTCAAAACTTTCTCCGCCTCCAGCAAAACCACCTAAATCAAAGCACCCTTTTTTGTTATGAAAGGCTGGTCCCTCTTATCAGCGTCTATTTTTTATTCTCTTCTTTTCTCTTTGTTTCAAGAGCATAGCCATGGCAGAGGACGTTTAGAGCTTGGGTGATGTCAGGCACAAGGAGGAGGACGCAAATTGAGCAAGCTTGTAGCAGATTTAACTGGGACAAACAACAACACTGCAAAGGAGTGTACCAGATGAACTAAAACTAGTAGAGAATCGAGCATTCATCCCTCTCACGTTAGTACCGATTGTCTTAAATCCCGGTACTAACATGTCCCTGGGGTTCTCGAGGGCTCTCGGACTATTTAGTACTGACTCATAACACCAACTGCTACTAAATAACATCATTTAGTACCAGTTGGTGTTAATATCTGGTACTAAATGGTCCCGAAGGGTTCCCGAGGACACCCACGCATTTAGTACCGGCTCATAACATCAGCCGGTACTAAATGGTGGCATTTAGTAACGGCTGCGAGCCAGTACTAAATGGTTCCGTGGGGTATAGTTTAAAGGGAAATCATATCCTACTCAATCACAAGTGATGCATAAGTAGGATGGTAGAGGAGATTACGTGCGAGACCAGAGGTTGTGATTTCGAATCCCACGAACCGCGCATGAGCATTTACGCGTGAAAAATTCGCATGACTTGTGAGCCTCCTGGTGAGCTTATAATTTTTTTCTTTATTTTTTTTTGGCTGGAAACCAGTTAGTACCGGTTGGTGTTACTAGCCTGTACTAAATGGTCCACCCCGCCGACCCTGCGGTCCCGTTAGCACCGGTTGTTGCAGCCAGTACTAACGGGGCTGCCCATTTAGTACCGGAAGCTCGATATTGGGCGCATAACCGGTACTAACATGGCTTTGCGCCCGGTATTAATGCTAAGGTTTCTACTAGTGTAATGCTCACAAAAGTGACCATTATATCATCCCACTATTTTTAGAAGCCATTGGAGCAGTACCTCTCCTGAGTGGTTGACCTATATATACCCCCTCTACTCGAACATATGGATTTTCCAGAGTATGATGATGTCTAAGGGAGTCAAGATGCACATCAAGACACATGCATGCCACATATATGCTAAAACGATTATGCAAGGCAACTACCACTAGCTTAGAAGAATGATTATTGCTAGATTATGCTTAGTTATTGACAAAGCATGATGGTGCTATCTTGTGGTTTGGCTCAATGAGTGAACCATCATTGTAAACTTGGTGCATTGACACCTTGGAGTCATTGTCGCTCATCGGCAAGTCAACTATCCGCCGGCTTGGTATGGAGCAGGGATGACTGTGTCTGAGGGATGGTAAGGCCCCATTTTTTCATAAAGAATCTCCATAGTGGATGTGGTATCAAGGTGACAAAAATAGAGTGTGATCGGTTCTTGTCTTTAAGACTAGTTTTTCATCCTTCATGCAGGAGCCTTTGTGTAGAGTTAAGGCCTTGGTCATGAGAATCATGGTGATTGGGAGCGATATGCACCTCTTTGTGACTACTTCAACATGGACTGGTGGTGCCTTTGCCTACAGACCGATAGCTGAAAGTGCATCTAGATCTCTAGGTGGGTTTCGTTGAATTAAATGACAAAACGATTAAAGAACTAACATATTTGTGCATGCTTGTGAGCAATCTTTTATTCTCATATCCGTATTGCAAATGTGATCCCATGATGATATTATACAACAACATGACCACTGAGAAGCAAATGTTAAGTTAATTATGGAGATATCTTTTATGATCAAAATATTTATGTGAGTCTCCAAATCATATGAAAGCTTGATTGACAAGTAAAGGGATCATTTGGGAAAAGAATGTGATAGTGTCAAATAAATGTTGCAAGACTTCATGAGTTCGCTATACAAGTACATGGTCTTACTATTGGAAGCTTAATTAATGGTAAATTATTCATCAATCAAGAACAAGCATTGAAGAATTTGTCAAATGGGCTTTCACTATTGATGACAAGGGCAAAGCTAAAATCAATGTGGCAAAAAGAGGTGAAGAAATCAATAAAGTACTATGACGAGGGACTAAGCTTTGTGGTGAAGTGATGACTTAGAACATGTATGATTTTGCGAAGGTGAAGTTACTAGTATTCACAGATTTTAATGAATCATATCTGTGCCTTATGGAGGGAAGAAATGTAATGCATTGTCTATTGTGGTTGACGGAATAGAGTGACTTCTGATTGAAGCTTAAGCCACTATGGATAATGGAACATCTCATGTAATTAGCTCAAGATTGGATGTGTGCTCAAGATGACAACAATGTTGGAAACCTCAAGAGGATATTCATCAAAGAGTAAAATATATGGATGGTCAATATATTTGTTGGCTTGTATCAATTTAGCTATCATACTAAAGACAGTGTCAGTCATAGCCATCAAAGTTGCTCAACTGAGTTGATGCAGTCATTAGCTCTCTAGCAATAAACATTCAACCAATCTGGCATTACGTTCATTAGCTTATTTTACCTTGATTTGTTTTCCCAATCTCACACATGAACCCCCATAAGTGCCTTTCTTGTAACTAAGGACACATTACACATGCCCTTGTATCTTCTAATCTCATGTACCTACGCAGCTATTTGCGATTCAAAGTTCTGCTAACCAATAATTTCCAAATTTTCAAGTATTATTTCACCAATCATAGAATATAGAAGGGATTTGAGATTTATGTCGCCTGAATATGTATTCCTAGAGAGCTAATAAAAATATGGACTTAGTTGAGCAACCTTGATTTCCATGATTTATACTTTCCCAAGTACGATAGACAAATTCAAACAAGCCAACATGTATAGTAGCCATTCATGTATTTTACTCTTGATCAAATTATGACATTGATGAAGACATTCAACCTCAAGTCAATGGCACCGTATATATATTTGAAATTGAATTTAGGTATATCGTACTATCAACGGGGATCCATCATTTGCTTATTGACAAATATATATCAAAAGTGCTCTTAGGTAACTTATGTGAGAAAAGCCTCTGAGTCACCCTCTGAGTGTGCTACCTGCTAATAGCAATGGTTGGCTGAACCTCTTAAGTGAGCAAACATTTCATTTGTGACTTTTGGGGCTAACTATGCAAAGGCGGCCTAACCACCTGTGGCAGTTAGTCTAATTGGCTGAGAGCTCACGACTAGTTTTTCAATGTTGGCTGGTCCAACTGGTCGTAGGTACCAATCTGACCAGCCCCTAACAGCTACTTTGGGATGGACTGGGTATTTATAATCCTCCTCTCCCTCCCTTAGTGCCTGCTGGTTTCATTCAATTATAACACACTCAAGAACATCTGAGACACTAGCAAAGCTTTCCCCAACATCTTGCGGGGAAGTTGAAGTAGACTCGTTTTCAATCGAGTTCCTCAATGGAGAGTAGAGTTCTTTGTGTTTGAGTAGCACATGATGAATCTAAATTTCGGTCAAACAAATCCTTGTGTCTCCACTTTGGTTTGTCTCACTTGTTGATTTCTAGCATATTATTATGCTTCCACTTCAATCTATGTGGCTGTGCTTATCTTGTGTGGAGGGACAGATTTGCCTTGCTAGATATCATCTACAGAAGCTAATCTCGAAGTTGCATTTGTTCTAGACGTTGAGGACAAGCTCGAGCTGCATTTAGCACTGCCACAGCAGGTGTAATCGTCTGAGACAGGTGGTCAGATCAGTTGAGCCTGGCAGCACAGCTGACAGGGGAAGAAATTGAAGAATTTGTTTTGAATACCTATTCACCCCCCTCCCCCCTCTAAGCGACATCAAGGTCCTTTCAATACCACATAATAAAATTATCATGCTGAGTTTACATTGTCTCTAATCTTGACCATTATATTTCCACATTTCATAAAATGGAGATGATCATAGAAAAGATGAAATATTTTATAGTATCCATTTCAGAAACATTAAATGTCAGAGAAATTGAAATTACGCGAGGCTTAGAAATAAATCCTGCACAGAGGCTAGGGAGAGCCTATTTTTCTTTTTTTCTCTACTTACCCTTTTTCCCTCTAAACCAATGCGATGCGACATTGGAAGAGGCTATCGTTTGATTGTTCAATTACGAAACCCCGCCTATAGCATTTCATGACACATTGGTACAATACTTCGATTCTCTATATACAAATAATGTGAGACCATTAACATGGTTATAAGTCCAGGAAAAAATAAACTTGTCTGTGCTGAAGACGATGTCCTTTGTTTCCAAACATTTCCATCGCCCATCACATCTTCTTTCCCCTCCAATACAACTAGATAATCTTAGTCCTCGTACGTTAATTGATCGTAGGTTTCTGGACTGCTCTGCTGCTCGTCCATCTCTTTAGACTCACTGAACCTTCTCGATCAAAGACTCCTTTTGCACTGAGAACACAATTCAGAACCCTCCTCACAAGAAGGCAAACATTGTACATTGATCAAATCTTCTTTCACATCCAGAAGAGATGGTGTGGGCTATTCGAGAAAGTGGTTCAGGTGACTACCGGAGTCATTGATCAAAGTTAGGATTCCTTTAAAGATGTGGGGGGGGGGGGGAGTATTAGCACTGGTAGACTGGTCCAAGAGTTTAAGGGTGGCCTTAACCGTCTCACAATTGTAAACTTCCTATTTGCGGCTTAGGATTTATGTTTTTAGAATAGCTCGTTTGTTTATAGGTTGCAAATAAACTCTTTGTGGATGGGTGTTTCACAGTAGATCAAGCATAATTGCACATCCAGATAGAATGATTTAGTTTACATTGAGCAAATTAGTGGAAGCCATAGGTTAAGGTTTAAAGATTGCGGAATTCACCGGCTTCCCATCTTTGCTAAGAACGTATTCCTTACAGAAATGAAAGGGAAACCCAACAGATTGGGAAGAAACTTCACATTTCCTTAGAATACTGGTTGGTGAGGACACATGGAAGAAAAAACTCTCTTCACACATATACCTATTTATGTCATTGTAGTAACTATCTGTATTCTTAAGAAGAACATCAAGGTGGTCTATAATAGAAGGCACAGCAAGCCATGAATTCATACCGTCTTTCCAGGTGGTCTATAATAGAAAAAGTTTATGAAATAGAATATGAGCTCTTTTACGGTGCCTTATACTGGTGTATACTAGTCCTCGAAAAGAACTAGTATAGAAACATCCGATGGTCAAAATTAATTGCATACTACTAAAAGCTTCACCAGTAGTATGGGTAGTATGCATGAGTAGTATGGGTAGTGTAAGGGTATTATGGGAAAAGAAATAAAATAATGTCACAAAAATATATTTTTGAAACTAAAAAATCCACCCATTTACGAAAAGTAATTAATACATATGTAATTATTATCAAATTACCCTTAACAATGGATAGTTTGATCTCATCTATACTCCATACTACCGCATAGTAGTATAAGGCACCGTATAAAGTGGAGACATTACTGTTTCCTAAGTTTCCTTTTCTCTTGTTTGCAGGAATCCTAAGTTTGCTAATTAGTTTGGTATAATCTTGTCGCAATTCTGCATTGCCCTATTTAATACTACAAAACAAAGTGTTTTGTGCTGTTATAGTTTTGGACGTTATTATGGGTGTACAAATCGATATGTGCAACAAAAAGAAAACCAATGCGGCAGTACTGGATTGAGTACCTGCTTTTGAGAACTGAGCTAAGAAAGCTAATGTGATGCAGTTAACAACCTTGATGAGTGGAAGAAATCGAGAACTAGGTGATGTTTCATGTAGGGGTTAGCTATTACTAACCTGCTTCTTCAGCAACAACCATGCATCTGTAGGCTCCAGCTTATCGACATGGTGGTAGGGCTTTTTTGCCATCATCCCTCTTGCAACAGTGTCATGCCTTGTGGTGACAAGGACACGACTACCATGAGCCAGGGAAGCATTGATCATGGGAATTCTGAGCACATCTTCCCAAGCCCGATGGTTCCAAACATCATCCATCACCAAGAAGGTCTTCTTCCCATCTAAGGTTTCCTTAAGAGCTCGTTCCAGCGCACCTCTAGTATTTCCAGCAGATTGGTGGTCGCCCCCAGCTTCGGTGATAGCTCTTCTTAGTAGCTCGGTCTCATTGAAGTCCTGGTTGACACTCAACCATATTTTCTTTGGAAATTCCTGTTGGATAATGTCATGATTAAAGATCTTCTGGGCTAAGGTGGTTTTGCCAATCCCGCCAACTCCTACAATAGCGAAAACCATAATTTTGCTATAATCATATTTTGATAGGTCATCTGTTGTCAGAATCTCCACCAGATTTCTTGTGTCTTCTTCGATCTTTTCACCAACCACACTTAACTCATCAAGCTCCCCAGATGTCTCTCGGGTACAAGGATTAGAAGATATCTCCCTTCTATTACAGTACTCATACGAACCAAGGTTGATGAAGCTGAAGTACATGCTACGCTTCTTGATTTCTTCTAGTCTCCTGTTTAGTTTTTTTATGCGGCTGCCGATATCATGTGCATGTAGAGGATTCCGCATGCAGAAGAGCAACGGGTTGAAGCAGCCTACGTCACGCCTTGGACCTTGCTCCATGGCCTTGAGCTGGCACAGATCAAGGATGTTGGTGGCATCATACATGGCATTCCGAAGCTCTCTCACCCACTCCTGGACGCTTAGGTCGGTGATGTTCCTCCTGTCTGCATCAGCGAGGCAGTTCTTGAGGTCTCTAAGCTTGACATCCATCTTGACGATATCCTCAGAGACCCCTAACAACATATGGACCTCTTCTTTTGCCATCTCCACGAGCATATTTTGGACGTAGGATGCCAATGCATCTAGAGCCCATGCCATGACTGATAACTTTGATTTTTGCTGAAATAAAATTAGAGCCAATATCACCTTCAATATGTCATTTCTTAGAATAAAGACATCGATCCACCATATGCAATCTGCATGCAACTATCTCAACACTAGTTACAAAGCCATGCATATACTATTTTCTGGTAGAAATGAACAGGGATCGTCCCAATGGCCTCGGGCGGTTGTAACATGACGTTCGTATATTAAGGATATAATAGTGTGGGTAATGGTAATACCAATTCATGACTCCTCATTAAACGATTTAAAAAAGTGATTAAATCATATTTTCAATAGGGTTTATATGGTATGAGTTTTACATAGTACTAAACCCATCCATATATATATATATATACATATACGAAGTTCAGGATATGGTACTATTAAATAATATTAAACTAATTTGCTAGACTTATAAACACCATATATTTGAATGGATAGTAATTGTCTATGGCATATGGTACGGACAAAGTGCAGAACGGATAGATCAACCTAATTAGAGAGAGAGAGAGAGAGAGAGAGAGAGAGAGAGAGAGAGGAAACTTACCTGCCAACAGCCGTTGGCGGCGGTCGTCGGTCCTCCAACCAGTCCACAGCTCGACGCGCAGAGGCCGGTGGAGGTGGTGGCGAAGTCCGGTTGCTGGGATTGCAGTGGTGACTGGTTCTGGTTGGATAATTTGAACTCAGACAAAGAAGGCTGGAGCTAAGCTGCGGGAGAGCTAGCTTTAGGTTACTGCATGATGAGGTGGTTATCCGAGAGAACAGCCATAGGTGGCCATGATTCGGGTGCTTGTCGCGGCTTCGCTCTTTTGCTACTAGCTTAGCTTGAGCTGGGGGATCAAAGCTAAGGGTGAGTCAACTGGGAAGAAGGAAGATGATGGATGGGATTGAGTGCCCTGGGGACAGCAGGAGTTGGTGATGGTGATGAATATTAGTACGCCTCTTGGAGTAGCTAACTATAGTTTAGTTTGTTCCAGCTGAGCATACCCGTGTTAAACCACGTGGTGGGTGCATTGTATCGGGTGCAGATTCCAGGATGCGAATGCATGCTCTCTCGTCGAACAGGCATGAACAATTGTACCAAAATATTATAAACGACATCTGGTATTAGAAAACCTAAAAGCAAATCGATGTCTCCAACTCGCCAGTGGCGCCGCACTGGAAAAAGGAGGGCATGGCACGCGAGTGTGTCAGTCGAAGCGAATTAATAATGAAGTGTGATGGGAATCTGGGAGTAGTTAGTCTTCCCCATTAGTCGTTTATTCTAGTACTTGTGTCACGCGGTTAGGAAATTGCGGAGTAGTGAGCACTGGGAGAGTGGCAAACGGAAGACGACGACCATGCATGGCAATGTCACTACGGCACCCGGGTGATCGTCGGTAGTTCAAGCAGGTCAGGGGAAGAGCTAGCTAACCTGTGTTTCGTCTCTGTTAGAGAGCAAACACAAACAGGGCAGGGCAGGGAGAATAATGCGTGGGCTAGGTCCAATAGTCCCAGAGGGAAGAGCCTATATCCGTGATGTATTCGTTCATTGCATTGGGTGCAGATCGTAGGATTTGGAGGATGCATGCTTTCTCATCGCACAGGCAAGAACAATATACCAAAATATTCTAAACGATATCTGGTACTATAGAAAACGTAAAAGCAAATCGGTGCCACTTCAACTCTGCGCGTACTGAAAAAGGAGGGCATGGCACGCGAGTGTGGCAGTCGAGGCGAATTAATAATGAAGTGTGATGGGAATCTAGGAGTAGTCTTCCCCATTGGTAGCTTAGTCTAGTACTTAATTGTGTCACGCGGTTAGGAAATTGCGGAGTAGTGCGCTCTGGGAGAGTGGCAAACGGAAGGCGACGACCATGCATGGCAATGTCACTACGGCAGCCGTGTGATCGTCGGTAGTTCAAGCAGGACAGGGGAAGAG
The DNA here is from genome assembly GCA_015342445.1 of Digitaria exilis. Classification (NCBI taxonomy): domain Eukaryota; kingdom Viridiplantae; phylum Streptophyta; class Magnoliopsida; order Poales; family Poaceae; genus Digitaria; species Digitaria exilis. The sequence goes on from JACEFO010001238.1 coordinate 163,757, forward strand.
CTAGCAAACCTGTGTTTCGTCTCGGTTAGAGAGCAACCACAAGCAGGGCAGGGCAGGGAGAATAATGCATGGGCTAGGTCCAATAGTCCCAGGGAAGAGCTTATATCCGGGATGTCTTCGTTGACAGTGTATGAATTCATTTTTTTTTCTTTCCAAATAAAGCTGTGGCATCAGTAAAACCGGATTTATGTAAACTTGGCTACAAAGCTCACCTCTCCGAGAAGCATGTGCCAGATGTGTAATACAAATGCCAGAAGATAGGTGGTATATGGTTACTGCATGCGTGTCACGGTAATTTATTTGTGCGCTGCGCACTGGGCTTCTATCAGATTAATTCAGGGTCAGTCCTCGGTAACAGAAATTAAATTACATACAACAGGCGAAGCCACCGCCCACCGCAAAGCGCAAGCAATGTGCTGCTTCAGGCTGCTTGCTTGGGTGATGGGGTGTGGGTGGTGGAGGAGATGCCGGTGGCGAGGGTGATGGGGTGATATGGTGTTCCTCCTCACCAGCGACGTGCTCATCTTGAACGGTGCTGCCGTGGGAACCCGTAGGGTGGGTGTGGTGCTTAGCAGGGAGCCCATCACAACGCCGGTGATGTACGCGCCGGACGCGATGCTCTGCACGAGGTTTGAGGTGATGGCATAGACGACGACGATGCCGATCGAGGATGTACCACTCGTCGGCGACGCTGGACACGTATGGCCGCATGCTCGTCGGCGGCAGCAACCCGCACGTGGGGTACGTGTTCGGCGACAACGTGACGTACCCGACGGAGCTGATCTTAGAAACATTCTTTCTCCACTACGTGGACGCCAAGCTTGACGGTGTACGACCGAGGATGGTGCAGGCTAGGGATGTAAGTGGCGTCGGCCACGCCGCAAGCCCACTGGGCTAACCCGTGTCCCGAGGCCGCTTCACTACCCCGCTCTGCCCGCATGTTTGGAGCGGCCTATGCGGGCTAACCTGCATCGCCCAGCTGCGCTGCAGAGCCGCATAGCGAGAGAGCAAGGAAGGAGCAGAGCTGCAGAGGCGTCGTCATGACGACCGACGAACCCTAGCGGCTAGCGCTGAGGCCTCCGGCCGTCGTCCAGTGTCTGCATGGCGCTGTCGCCTCCGGCGTGATCTGCTGACAGTATGCCTGCTCCCGTCAATCGTGTGCTCGGTCCCTCATTGGTCATTGTATTGTAGCTGGTCCCTTGCATCCGACTCGTATGTGCGTCTTCTGGCTGCTGCCCACCGGCCACCGTTTGTTGGGTTCACGGTCCACGCAACCCTCGGCGGCACTCCTCTTTGGCCTATAGCAGCTATTGGTTCGCCATAGGTAAGCTCTTGATTTATTTTCCCCTCCCGTCAGAGTAGTGATCCATTTCTACTTAGATGTGGGTTTTTTTTTCTGACTTCTAGATCTGGATCGTGTGTAAGGCACAAGCAATGGAAATTTGTGGAAGAAAAATGGCACAAATCAGCACGTCCGTGCGGCTGCAAGATAATAAAATTTTGCAAATTTTGCTTCTCCAAGCTGCATCTCAGGGATAAAAAAAAAAGACGATGTTCCATTGAACCTGAACATTTCTTCTAAGGTTATTTTTGTTGTAAAGAAATGCCTGCCTTCATGATATTATCTTATTTTGAAGATCTCTAGTATAACCATTTCAAGTTTTACTGTGTGGCTGGCACTACAACTGTCATTTTGACAGACATGTTGTTCTCTGATTCAACTATTTTTTTTATCTAATGATAGCATCTCCTTCTGTTCCACTGAAGATTATCTCTGGTAGTATATGTAGTTGATCGGTGTGTTGTTTGCATCCTAAGTTCTGCAACTCCAAATGCTCCTTATGGTTCAGTAACTGTAATTTTTCTTTTGCCTTTGTGATTATAGGATGTGGGTGTCATTTATCAAATATGATTACTCCTTATTTTCCAGCATATGTTATACCACTATTTTAGCTGCAGAGCATCTATTTATTCTCACTCCTTATATACTTACAGTCCATTTGTTATAATATTTTTGAATGACAAAAGCAGCAGTGATGGTGGTACTGTCAAGGCTAAGGGCAGCTGCAGCGTTGTGTGCTTGAGGGTGCTTCACGCTGAATCAAACCGATCGCGCTTAATTCTATCTCTGTAATATACCCTGTATTCATAGTCTGTCGTGGAGCCAATTGTTGAGTTATGTTCCAAAATCAGTTGCACATCAAAAGGCCGACTTCTGACGAAGCGAAGCGGAGGCCTGCCGACGAATGTTGGGGTGTTTGAGGTTGAGATCGCTGCGCCACCGCCACCCGGGGTTGCGCCGGCGGGGTATTACTTGTGGTTTGTGGGGAATTACGGGGTGCCTAGTAGTGCTGCGTGGGTGCGTGTAAGACCGCTTGGATTGGGTGCCTGAGAAGCAGAGTCACAATGTTTTGTTTTTGTTTTGTGCTCGTGTTGGTGTTGAGTAGGGCAGTTTGAACTATACACGTAAAGATTGGGTATGGAAAATCTTATACACAGTAGACTGAGTTTCCATCGCATGATGATCACCCGGTTTAGTATTTTTTTTCCCCATCAAATAGTTTTTAATCATCTGACTTCAGTCACCATTTTCATTTCAAATAGATATTCTAGGAGACTGCAATGTGATCCAAACAGACAGCTCAAAGATACATACGGACTTTTCAAAAATTTCTAACTAATGTGAAAGTGTTTTGAATCACCAACGCAGAGCTTGTGACCTTAGAGTATCTTTAATGGAATCCTTACATTTTAGCTCATACGCCTCCAAATATGAAGTTCTTATCAACATGTTGCTACCGTTATTTCTCTGTGAACTCCAGTCAACTCTTAATTTTAAGCCAGACTATTTTTACAACCTATCTACAGAAAAGAAACTACAAACAATTTTTTTTAAGGAGAAGGATTATACATGCTATTAGAAATAATATAAGTTGTATTTTGATTTGCCAAACAAATCTTCACGAACTTCTACTACAAATAGTATATCATCACAATTGCCCGCGAGGTTGATGGACTAGTTATAAAGACATAAACAAATATAGCCTTGAATTAATTGTTTAAACTGATATTATTGATGAGGTACATCCTATTATGTACTACAGTCTTACAGAGCAAACAAAGTAACAAATCAGATTTCGAGCTAGGACGTTTATACACTTGTCAAAAAGGTGACTCAAGTAATCCCTTGTATCCAACTAAGGACTAGAGCTTAAATTGTTAGCTATGATTAGTTGAATGTAGGCAACTAGCTACAGTAGGTAGTTGTTAGCTGGTAATTAGCTGGACCTGTTTGGATCAGCTAAAGCCAACATTAGTTATATAGCTCTAGCCAAGTGGATTCAAATAAGCCCTAATTTGATATGAGGATGATCTGTAAATTAAATGACGAGTTTCACTTTTATGGTCCACTGGGGAAGCGACGGAGGCACCGCGTGGGTGGCAGTGGTTTCCTTGCTCTTCGCAATTTATTCGACCCACTTCCCTGCTCCTCCTCTCCTTCCCCTGAAACAACAGACATATGCAAGTTAAATGGAATTAATAGCATAAAAATGCTCTCAGGAACGCAGGCAAGCAACACAGTTTGTTTGTTTATTCACCTGCAACGTTGGTTGAATCACCGATATAGTTTGTCTCAAAGCTGAAAGGATCTCTTGTATATGACACATACCATTTTCTTGCAACACGTTCATCGTCATCGTGATCATCTGCAAATGCTTTGACTTGCTGTATGTGTTGGAAATTATCCCACTCAGGGCTTTGTTTCCCTTTGGCAATGGAAGTGAGCAGTGATATGTCACAGTATATCTGCAAATGCCTTAAGTTTATACCCTGCAAGTACCCAAGGAGTGTTTTCATGTCGTAATCTTCCAGCTTCAGTGTCTGTAGTGCAGGCAGATCCTCCAATTCCTTTATCTTTGGGCACATGGAAATGCTAAGCTTCTGCAACTTTGGGAGGTTGCAAATTGTCTCCAGCTCAGGGCTTTCTAACACCTCAAGGTCTACAATAGAACCTAAATCCGGATGGTGGCTTAGGTGCTCGTGATAATGGTATGGCTGTTGGAATTTTGGCCCAATATGATAGAAGGGACGCGATCAATCTGGAGGAATTCCAAACATGGGAGCTGACATAGTCCATCTGGGAGCTCCGCACAAAAAGGCAAATCTACCATGGTTAGAATCCTCAAATTCCCGAGGGGCACAACTGCTGTAGACATCATCCATTTTGGAAGCCTCCTACCAAAGTACCTTAAAATTGGAAGGTTCTCTATGCAAGGAGGAGGGCAGAGCTCACCAAATACCTCCTCAATTACTTGCTGCTTTTCGTCAAAGATTTCTTTTTCATCTTTTACCAAACCATCGTCATCATGACCATGTCTACTAGTGCAACTTAAGCGTAGATAGCTTAGCTGCACCTTTTCACTAAGCTTGGCCTTTGAAGCAAATGAGGAACAAGGCACATTCTCTAGACCCCTTATATGAAGCTCAGTAAGCTGGGAGAGAGGTCCCAATTCTTCCAAACTGCACCACTCACCATCCATCTGGGCCGGAAACGCAAATAATTTCCTCAAATTAGTTAGAACGCCCAAACCTCTGGGTATATGTTTTATACTTGTTCCACTAAGATTAAGAAGCCTCAACTGTTGTAGTTTTCCAATGCTACCAGGAAGCTTCACTAGCCTCGGACAACAGTAAAGGTAAATGTACTGCAAGAATTTCATCTTGCCAATGCTTTCTGGCAGTCTATATATGTTTGAATGTTTTATGGAAAAGTACCTCAAGTGTTTAAGTCTAAAGAATGATTCATCCAATGCTTCCAATTTTGCATACTGTAGATACAGGATGGGTAGACATGAAAAGGAAAACAATGAACCACTAGGCTTGAATTTTATATGCCCAACTGATATAAGTGTTCTCACTGATTTTTGTGTTTGTAGAGAACTCCACTCCAACTCATCCGATTCTGATCCTGTGCTTTCTAATGATACAGAAATAAACTTTTGTGAGTTAAGCTTATCAGAAATACCACTTTCAGTTCCATGAGCCACTAGTGCTTCATATCTAGCCACATACTGGGCAAATGACCGAACAACATCATGCATGTTGCAAACTTGTTGATCAATGTACTTTTTATCAGGCTCTATCAGATTCCTCAGTATTAGCTCTTCATAGTATTGCCTTCCTAATTCTTCTAAGTCATGAGAATTCCCATGAACAAATCCTTCACTAATCCTCATGCCAACAATTTCATCAAGATAGAACCATGTGCTCTTGGGGAGGAGAGAGTAGTGTAGAAAGCAAGACTTCAAACTAGAAGGCAAATCATGGTAGCTGAGGTATATTGCATAGTTTAGCTCTTCAGGCATTTGAGATACTGACCATACAGAATCATTTAAAACATTATCCCAATCTCCTCGTCTAGTCCTTTTCTGGCGCAGGAGACCTCCGATTACTTTGACAGCAAGCGGTAAACCATCACACTTTTGTATAATTGCCATACCAATATCCTTTAGCCTATCAATTTGATGCTCATTGTTTTCATTTCCAACTACCTGCAGTATGTTGAAGCCAGTATTAGTGTGAGTAAGAAAAAGACTCCTGCTTTCTTAGTGTCGTAGCGCAAGGTTCTGACTACCATATTTTGTATATACACCTAGAGATAATATTTTGTATATTCTTGTTATATCATCAACCTTTATTAGCGATTGAGATGACCATTTTCTAAAGCATAGACCACAAATGATTTTAGCAACACGTTTTGGTCTTTGCCTATATTCTTTATTAATTAATTCCTAGTTTTTTCTCTTTCATTGAATCATTTTGCAAGAATGATCATGCTCAAACGTTAGTCCTTCACCAATCGCCTGTCCATTTTTTACTAGCAAACTATATGTGTATCTTTAACTTGGTGACTTCAGATTTATTTATCATTTAACATGTTTATGAGGGGGTTTTATTCTAAATTATAGTTTTCTGTCAGGATGTTTCCTGGGTTCCTGTTTCTAGAAAAAGGAAGGAAAAAAAAATTGTGATAGTGGCAATAGTACAGCTCATGGGGATGCCAAGGATCAAGGAACCTAGACTCGCCTGGGAAGAACTAGCAGGAAAACACAACAAACATTTAATAAGGGTACGGACCTGGTTCTTGAGCAATGACCAGGCAACATCAGGCTCTAACTTTTTGACATGGTGGTATGGTTCCTCCGCCTTCATACTTCGGGCGACCCTGATATCCCTCGTGGTGACAAGAACACGGCTACCATGAGCAGACCCATTCACCAAGGGAGTTTTGAGTACACCCTCCCATGCTTCATGGTTCCAAACATCATCCATCACTAACAAGGTCTTATGCCCATTCAAGGCTGCCATAAGGGTTCGCTCAAGCGCACCCTTTGTATTACTAGCTGCTTCAGTGATGGCTCTTTGCAACAGCTCAATGGTACCAAATTCTTGGTTAACACTTAACCATATTTTCTTTGAGAACTCTTGTCGTATGAAGTTGCTGTTGAAGATCTTTTGGGCAAGAGTGGTTTTACCAATCCCACCAACTCCCACAATAGCAAAAATCAAAATTTTGTTGTCTCCATGGCTAGTTTCTGTCCCATGCGTCAGTAACCGCACTAGATTTCTTGTATCCACATCAATATTTTCACCGACTAGGCCTGATCCATCGAGCTCCCCTGATGTCTCCCGTTTAGAAGGATGAAACGATGCCACCATTTGGTTGGGGTCCTCATATGAACCAAGGTTGATGAAGTTAAAGGTTGTGCCACGATCTTCGATGACATCTAGCCTCTTGTTAAGGTTCTTGATTCGGCTGCTGATATGATAGGCATGGAGGGGATTCCGCATGCAAAAGAGCAAGGGGTTGAAGCACCCTGCATCCATACCTGGCTGGCTCTCCATGGACTTGAGGTGACATAGGTCAAGGATGTCGGTGGCCTCATACATGCCACCCTTAAGCTCTCTGACCCATACTTGCACACTCTGGTCAGTGATGTTCCGCCTATCGGCATCCGCGAGATAATTCTTCAGGTCCCCAAGCTTGGTGTACATCTTATCAATCTCGCTGGAGGCCCCCAACAGCTTGTGCAACTCTTCTTTAGCCATCTCTGTCAACATGTTCTGGACATAGGATGCTAAGACATCCAGGACCACCGCCATGAATGTCAGCTTCAATTTCTGCTGTAACAAAAAAAGTAAAGTAAATATCATATTCGAAATGCCAGTTTCTTACGCCTAATTAAGATCGTCTGCACCCTGTACCATGCAGGCAGCCATCTAGTGATTGATTATTTTCGTCAAAAAAAAATTCAATATTGCTCTCGCATAGTTTCAGTCTTGTACATATATAGAGGAGGATCAAAATCCAAAGATGGCTGCCATGCCATGCCTATATGCTCTCTTCACATTTGAACTGATTATTCCACGCTAAAGATCGAAATATATTTACTAAGGAAAGAAAAACACGATTACTGTCATGCTGCAAGAAACTCCTACCAGTTTTCTATCTGCGTAATCATAATTGGAACCCTCGTGCAGTCTGTATCCCCAATTCCCCATGGAAGAGGGGGAACAGATGTTAGTTAGAAATGAAAAAAATTCAAAGGAGAGATATATAGGAAAGATGGAGATGGAGAGAGTAAGAAGGGCGCCCTGACATGCACCTGATCTTGGGTCTTGAGGCTTGTTGCTGTTGGACGACGCTTGGACTGAGGGCGGAGGAGCTGCCGGGGATCTTGCCATTCCTCTTCTGAAGTCAACGAGACTGCGAGCTGGAGCTCTTAGACATGTGGCCATAAGAGTAGTGCCAAATGAAAATACAGTGAAAGCGTGTTTGGTCAGGAATTAATTAAGAATTAACACGCGGAATCGTAGTTAGTGAGAAGTAACTTTGCGCGTTGATTTTTTCTCATTTGATGACCCGGTCAGGCAAAAGGGCTTGCTGCCTGCCTATGTGACGCACTGTACCTGCTAGGTCCATGGGTTTTGAACTGTAGCTATGTAAGCATTATGATGCATTGCAGATCTTAGATGAATTTCCATATGGCTGATGGAGGAAAAAATGCTTGATTTTCTCAACGATGCTTTAATTAGTATTCCGTTGGTGGTGCTTTAGAATTTGCATCTCATATTGGGCCAACAAAAAACACGGTTGGTTCTTATCAAGAAGAAACAAAAAAAATACTAACTAGCCTTCTGAGGGTTATGGGCTCTCTTGACCATACCTGGGCCGTGATACAAATCAATTGGGCTAACCGAGTATTTTATCGGAATTCCTATCCATCTTCCGGTACATTTTAGACTCCACATCTTCCATTGTTTGAGATTCGTGCAAACAACCATAACAATTGGATCCCATGAACCCCACTACGCTCCTCTCTCTCTCTACTTCCCCTTCTCTCCCTATCGCTTCCACCACCGGCCACTAAGGCTGCTGCCTCCCGCTACCGTGTCATTGTGTCCACAGCCGTTGCGCCTCCGCGCCACACCACACACTGCACTTGCACCGCCGTCGTGCCACCTATGTCGTGCGTGTGGCCTCTGCGCCAGCCCAGTCGCCTGCAGCACCGTCCGCCGTGGCTGTCCCGCCTCCTGCACCATGCGCACGGTGTCTGCGCAGACACCCACCTCCTGTGGCCTCCTACCCCACCGCCGTGGTTGTCAAACCTCCTACGCCGTGGGCGGAGCTCCCACGCCATCGCCGTGGCCCCATCGCCACAATGGAAGCTTGTTCAACATCTGGATTATGTATTTTCATCATTTCGTTGTTTTAACTTAAATATGTCAACTCTTCAGTTTCAGTATCTTAAGAATGAACGGTTGAATATGACTGATGAAGATGTTGAGCGTGTTTGATAAAACTGTTGAACTAGTTGAAGGGAAATGTTGAATATGTTTCCACGCTAATTGGGCCAAAATGGGCTTTAAAGATGAATTGCTTTTCCATCTTTCACAAGATAGATAGGAAGCCCCACATTTTATTACCATTTGTTCATCTTGTCAAGGTCATGTGATTGATAGACAAGCTAACACGTTAAAGTCGCAAAGCAGAGAATGTAAGAGCAACCCCAGCAGATGCTGTAAAACAGCCCTGTGCTTTAAAATCTTACAATATAATTCACGAGAATGCTTTAGATCGAAATTTTATAGATCCTTTATATTCCTTCCCTCCTGCTTTGTATATAAAGCACCAGAGCCCATGCTCTATCTTATGCCGTATCCTGGAGTTGGCCTTGGCAGGAGCCTTTCGCCATGGTGGCTCCTCACCAGAGCTCGCTTTCCGCCTGCTGAAGGTCGCCGTCCACCTACCGGAGCTTGCTATCTGCCGGCTAGAGCTTGCTATCGCGTCATTATCATCCGCAGGTCGAAGCTCGCCACTTCCTCCTCCGCGTCCGCCTGCTAGAGCTTGCCACCACCTCATCGTCGTCCGCCTGCTGGAGCTCACGACCACCTCCTCCTCGTCCTTTCTTCGGAGCTTGCCTCTACTACCACCGTTGCCTCCTCGCTGTCGGGCCATGGGGGTCGCCACCACCTCTTCTTGTCCACCTATCGGAGCTCGCCACCACCGTGGCATGCCCCGCCGCTGGAGCTTGACGCTGCTAGAGCCCACTGACCTGGCCTCTGCATTGCCTAGGTGTGCACGGGCGTTTCTGCCTCTCACGAGCTCCTCACCTTCATCGAGGACGGCACACCTTGGCATCATCCAATGTGAACCTCACGAGCTCCTCGCCTCTGTCAACCTGCTGCGAGCTCACTCATGTCGCCCAATGCGAATCTCACGAATGGGGAGTGCACGGATGGCATGGATGGTGAACGATGTTGACGAGGTTAACGAGCTCAATGAAATGCCTCAAAGCAAATGAGAAATACATAACATCGATTTTCCTGCAGCTGCTGCAGTACAAACCTTTGAATCCTTTAAAGTTGGACTTATAGAATCTCTAAAACTGGGTATACAACACCAGTTTTAGAGTACCTGCTGGAGTTGCTCTAAGGGGCTTGTACACCAGAAGAGACAATAAGATTCGGGTTCAATGCCTATAGAGGTAGGTTCAGCACTATGCCAATGCCAACCTATAATTAGTCTTTAGAGCTGCTTCTTGTAGCCTTCCACCAAACATGAGATGACATCGTACTTGATTTATTAACCCTTGTTTGGTTCCAATTCCGCGCCAGGTAGCGCATCCACGCGTTTGATTTTGTTCGCCTATGGTCTAGACAACATAGCCTAGCTCAGGAGTAACTGTAAAGACTAAGATCCTCTTTGGTAGAGCTCCCTTCTGTCTGAAAAGCTCTACCAAAGGGGGAAAAATCTCCGCAAGGAAACCTCTGAGCCAACCACTTGAATAAAAACGTTGGACACACTAATAAAAAACGTCAATGTTAATGTATCAATCTCAGTGATCGTAAAAGGATCCCAAAGGAAAATACAATATCTAAAAATTTAGAAATCCATAAAAATATTTTCGAATTTAGTTATTATTGCTAGTAACTTTATCACAATAATTTTTACTAGCCATAAGAATGAAGGGGTTGACAGCTATTCTATCCACAGTTATCTTTCTGAGCAAAATTTTATTAATGTGAGCGCAACCTAAATTTTCTTGAAGATGTTAGAGTAGCGCAGCGGATTCTGGCCGGACACGCTGTACACACGAGCCGGCGCCCCACAGGCCTAGGTCCACCAGAGCCCAGCTCAATCCAAAAGCTAGCCTGATAGGTGGAGGACTGCCCCCACCTTATATGTTGTGTTCCCCACCATCAATTACCAATGTGGGACTAAATCTAAAAGAAGACGCTGGTGACCATGTTCATTGGCGACAGATAAATCTCTTTCCATTGAAAAAAGTAACCGCAGCATAAAACAAGCTCAAGTATTAAATAAAAGAAAATACATGCAAGTATTTAACCAGGTTATTCTTGTGTCTTTCTTTTCGACGCCATGGATTTCTTTTTTCTTACGTGTACTCACTGAAGTTTTACCTGACGTAAACAATAGGGGTTGTATGATCTCCATGGACCGATGGTGCTCTGGAGAACAGTTGCCAGGATGTCCTTCCTCCGTGTATCGACCCTGAACCAGATGATGTCAAGTTTGTCCAAGCTCACGATCGGGCTCTGCAGATGCAGGCGCGGGATGCCCTCGTAGCCTGGGAGCGCCCAGAGCTCCTCACAGTCCATCACAGTATCCTTCACCCATGCAATCGGCTCATCCATCGTCAGGGTCAGTGTCCACGTGGTCACCGTAAAGGCATGGCGAGAACTCGTCTTCTGGTGTGGTCTCCGTGCAGGTGTAGCGGAGGAGCGATATCGCCAGCGGCGCCACGAGGTCGAAGGAGACGCGCAGGCGAGGGCATGACGGAGAATTCGAGGGTCCCCTTGGATGGCCACAGCGTTCAGGGATTAGATGGGTGGATCGCCGGCATTTGAAGAGGCGGAGTCCGTCGATGAGCCGGCGATGATGCTTCATGATGGTGGTGGTTGATCGCCGGTGATGCAGGTGGTGGTGGTGGTGGTGATGCAGGTGGTGGTGGTCTAGTCTGGTCGATCGCCTAATGGCGGCTGGGTGTTCCTGTTCTGTGATGAGACCTAGGGAAAGATTGACATGATGAATTGATTCGGGAGTTGATTAATGCACGGGATGGAATTAAAAGGTTGGGCCGTTTATCTTGCATGTTTACTGGGCTGGCCAAGGCAGCACGGTTTTGTTCCAGCCCAATTAAAAGTCTACATTATGATTGATCCCATGTTACTAATGACCAGGACATTGTTTCTCAAGAAAAATAAAAATAAACTAATGACCAGAACTTCCGCTTCGGCTTGGCCCAGTTTTCTTCTAGCCCAAACTGCCTGGAACAAATCTTACTCATCATCGTTAATCTTACAGCAACCAAAAACCTCCCCCGCACGCAAAGATGCTGAGGCACCTTGGTCTAGGTTACTTCAATGGGCGCATCCTCTCCAGATGCCTACCCTCCATTATTCCCCTACGGTGGATGCACCACCACGTCCCAACCAGCGGCGACCGTCCGGAGCCGTCTGATTTGCTGCCGGCCACCGCCGAAGATCCAGCAGGCGTGTCTCCCTCGGGCGCTGAACAAGCGTGGCATCTTTGCCGACGACTCATTCGTTGCTGACGCCGGCACCGTTGCATACTACCCCGCCATCACTAGACGACACCTGCGTGTCTCCCTCGGGCGCGCGCCACCGCCGGCGAGCATCTTCATCTACTACGATTTCCCATATAGGGAGCCAGGTGAAGACTACAATTCTTCCGATTCCTCGACCTGCGAGGACGACAAAAATGTCGTCGACGAGTCCGAGGAAAATGGTGACGTGGATGAGTCCGAGGAAAATGGTGACGTGGATGAGTCCGAGGAGGAGGAAGAAGAAGACGTTGACGAGTGGGGCATCAGGGTCATCGCGGCCCATGGTGACTCAGTTCTGGTGAAACTGAGCCACCTACGCTGTCCATATGATTATGAAAGCATCCACTTGTTGTACAGGGCAGGTGCGCTGGGCCGCCATCGCTGGCTCTGCTTCCGGAACGAGACTTCCTCACAAAGTCCGAGCAACTCCATAGACATGACCACGCGTTCCCTCCACAAAGTAGGGACACAGGCCTTCTCCGACGAGGCAACGCCAATGACGTCCTAGTGGTACAACTCGACTGTTTCTACGATCGCAGTTTGAACCAGAAGATGGCCGAGTTCTGTCTGTTCCGCCATGGCGGTACCCAATGGGAGCTAAAGGAGCCGGAGCCCATCATTCAGGACGATGGTAGTAGCACTGAGAGGCTTCGGACACGTGGCGGAAGAGATGCAATCGTCACTCTCGGGGACCGGTTCCTATGATGGGTCAGATACGAAACCGGCTTCCTCCTGTGTGACGTGGCGGATGAGGAGAGCCCTAAGGTCCGCTATGTACCTCTGCCCCCTGGCGTGTGCTGGGCTCCAAAGGGATATGACGACGGCGAGCCTAAGCATTCCAAGAACATGGGCGCTGCTGGTGCTAGTACAGTGAGGTTTGTTAGTATCGATCCACATTGCTGTTGTGGTGGCCCTGGTAGGAGCACATGCGTGGGCTCTCGCTATGCCTTCACCATTAACACCTGGACTATGAATCTCAGCATGGATGACCCATTGATGTGGGTGAGAGACGGCGAGATCGACTGCGATGAGATTTGGGGACAACTAGGCTATGAGGGTCTCCCGCAAGCAAATCTAGAGTGCCCCATCATGTCCTTGGACGAACCTAACGTCGTCTGCTTTTTGGTCAACAATTGTCCCTTTGTCAACAGATATGAGGACAGGATGGTATGGATGATCAAGCTCAACATCAAGACCAAGGCACTCCTGTCTGCCGTCCAGTACAGCAAGGATGTATGGGGAGCGTACCATCATTTACCGGCATGACTTCAGTGCTAGCAGCCTACCAGAGGCGAACACATGGTAAAAGTTTGCTGTCATTCCAAAGAATCTCAAGAAAGGAATTCTGATTAGTTAGTATTTTTGAAAACTTTCAGCTGGCTGGTCATCACCTGCTGCATTCTTTCTTTCATTTCCATAGTTCCCTTTTATCTTAAAATCCAACAAATAATCAAAGCCTATGTTATCTTGAAAAGGTTTATAAGAATTAAGAACAAAGCATTATGGTTCTGTATGCCTATCTTACCTTGCAAATAATGTCAAACTTAGTGCACGCACAAATAGAACATTCTAGCATTTCAATATTTTGTTGTATAATACGAAGGAAATTAGCTCATGTCGTACAACAATGATGCACCTGCTGTTCCATGTTTAGTAAGCCTAACCAACTCACGACACTTATACCTGTTTATCAAAAAAATTGGTTGGCATCGACTTGTAAAGTCGTACACCAGCCAATTCAACCTAAAAATTTAAACAGGACCAAAGCACTCATGTCTGCTGTTCACATCAATGGATAGTGCCATCATTTACTGGCACGACTTCAGTCCTAGTAGGCAAACACCTGGTCACAATCCGCTTTGTTCTTCCAAAGAATCTCAAGTGTGTGGAATTCTGGTTAGTTACTTGCAATTTGGATTTTTCAGCTCATCACCTGTTCCTTTAATGGTCACTAAGGCCCTCATCCCTACCTGCTAGTGATGCCCCTAAACTCCCCTCGGCCTGTAAAAGGGCACCCATTGCATCTCCTTGCACCTCTTGCTTCGCACTTAAACACCAAGCATTGCAGGCTCCACCACTGCAATAACAGCCATAGTTGGCCCATAATTGAAAATACTCATTGACGTCATGCTACCCGATATTAAAAATTGTCACTACAATAACAACGACGATGACATCATCAAGCTCATTATTGCAATGATTTTTCACAATAATAAAAAAATACCTCTGTTACCACTAATCTACTGCACTGTCAGATTACTTGTGATTTACTAGGGTTTACCCATAAACTACTGAATTAGACCATTTTAGTGTGTAACAACTTGATTAATTATCAATATGATAGTTAGCGTATTTAAGCCGATTTAATTTGAACGGTTCTGTCACATGGTGCTTGTCGCTGGCTCGATGTGTCTCATCAAGTCATAATTGGTTCTTAAAAGGGGCATATAAGTGTATAACCAAAGAAAAAAACATTGCAATTGGTTAGATCGGTGATGTCTAGCTTAGATTGATTTAGTGTATCTGTCAAGCAGACTAAATAAACAAGCATAAAGTACGTACTTGAGCCTTGAGGTCGGCATGTAATGGTGGAAGGGTTGCAAGTGGCGCCTCCGAGTCAATTGATCCTTGCTAGAATATTACCAAGGAGTTGTTGGTGCCTCACCATTTTAGTTTGTATGTACTGACCTCTATGTGCAAGTAGGGCTGTTTGGTTTCTGCTAAATTATGCGTAGACACTGCGTTGCGTGCAAGAAGCAATTGGCCCCGTTTCTTATGCCCACTTTACCTTTTTAAAAATAAGCTTATTGGGCGTAGTAGTGTGTTTTGAATGTCTTTTTGGTCGAAATTCCATGAACAACTCGCAGATGAAAGTTGGCACCAGTGAAATATTTCTATAGAGAGACTGAGTATAAGGCCACGTTCCTGGCATCTTCTTGTTCCCTCCGTCTAGAGTCGTATGGGTCTAAGTGTATGGGCCAACTTCTTTCAACTTGCTAATGTGACATATTCCAACAAGGGTTCACATTATCGATAAATTTAATTTATCTGAAGTTAGTGCCAGGCTCTAATGAGTCACGTGTGCATAAGCCGGTACTAATAATGACTCATTGCTACCAATTCTATTAATTAGTTCTGGGACTAATGAGTATTGTTTGTTTTCTACCAATGATTGGTCAAATATGTGTCCTTTTAGTTGTTTATTAACCAAGAAGTTCCCAAAGTCCATAACTTGTTCAAGTTAGCAGCCAAAGTTCGTAGAAAGACTGAAGAAATTGCCCCAGATGAAGCGAATAACAAGCCCTCCTTGCTTTAATACTGCCATATATATGAAGTTCAAAAAAAAAAAATACTGCCATATATAGTCCATAGCAAGGATCAGCTCCCAACAACACAATCAACTTCAAAGATCTTCTTTCATCTCCCCCAAGCATAACCTCTTTGTGGCAGCCGATCGAGATGCCACGAGAGCTGACTGAGGCTCCGCCGCGCCGGTAATGGTACCAACTACCCATGTGGTTGCGATCAAGGTGATTTTGACATGGCTGTTATGGATTGGCCTACGCCTGCTTTAGAGTATCCTGGGCCCCAAGCGCCGTTGGTCCAGGCATGGTCCGTTCAGTACAGTGCCATGGCTGCCTACTATTTTCCCACTCTAATCGCGTTCTACACATCCAATGCCATGTATTCCTCCAGCTCTGACATTAAAGGTATCCTAATTTGGAGTTCCACTGTGTTACTTTTTTTTTATGCGCCAGGTGCAGTCACCATGACAGCGTTCACTCTCGCTGATGGTCGTCCTCTCAGACTCCAGAGGCTGGCCATTGCTCCCATGGCTTCTCTACTTCGCTTGGCTACAGTGGGGTGTGGTCCGGGGGAACATAAACTTATGGTAAAAGATGTATTCTAGGTATATGTCTTAGTGCCACTTAGGTCCTTGTGTAGTGTGGTTGTTTATGCATACCAATTCTGGCGGTTAGTTTCCATCAGTCATTTAGGGTGTGTTTGGTTGTATGCACCACATGATGCATGAATGGATGATCCTGGATGGGATGGTTCAACCAAATTGCTTGTACCACTTGGTTCACTCTAACTAGTACAACATTGTATTAAGTGGGTTGGTTCCATCCTGGATGAGTTGGTACAATTCATCCAACTAAACAAAAGAATCATCATTATTTTGTACCATTCCATACATGAATCAAATGGTACACCCACCCAAACTGGTTCTCTGATTTTTGTTTGTTTGGTCAGCCAAGATTGTCGGGACATGCTTAATGATTCAGATATATGTCCTCGTCCATCGTTCATTTATAAGTATCTAGAAATCTCAACATTGCTACTGGTCATTGAAAAGAATACTAATGGTGAAGTCCCGCCTGCATCAAAGAAATAGCCATATTGGTGTACCATCATTATCTAGAAATGTTCACCACTCAATCAGATCACAATTACAAGTTTAATTAGTCCTGCTAATTAATGGGACATTGTTTCATGTATTGAACTCTGTTGTGGAAAATAATTCCATTTCAGGTTATCTAGATGGGTAAATAGCCAATATAAATTTTGAGACATATCAAACAATCTTAGATGGAAAACAAGATCAACATTAAAGTTGTAACAGTCGATGAAATCCACAACTTTGTAGTTGATACTTTTTTAGTTATCATTATTTGAATTCCAAATATTAATAAAAAACTAAAAAGTTAATACCATAGGTAGAGAAACCTTTATTAGTTCCTATTAGTACAGTTATAGATTGGGGACTAAGCATCCCAAACCAAAGACTTGGATTATTAGTCCTGGTTCCCACAACCGGGATTAAATGTTTGTGCAAGACAAAAAAAAAAATTCTCTGCACTTGGGACTGAAAGTTAAGAGTTGGCTTGTTTAGAGCTTCCTTGTCACCATACCTATGGGATGCTATCTTTTTGAATGTATATATCGTCACACTTTAATCGGGTTAGTATCACCAACCGAGACTAAAAGTGACCCTTTGGGCCGAGTTGGTTGATATGTAAATTGTATCACCAACCGAGACTAAAAGTGGCCCTTTGGGCCGAGTTGGTTGATATGTAAATTGTGTTATTTTTGTTGATTTTTTTTCAAATCAATATGCTTGCTTCATATGCAAATTGTATTCTTTACTTTGATTGTCTCGGGTGCAGCACTGTGGCATTTCTCTATTTAATAATTTTTTATAAAGAAATTTCATTTCTCAGCTGCATTGGAAGAATTAAGCACTACAATGAATCTATAGAGCCATAAAAATAAAGCACGTAAAATGAATTATTTCAATGAACTGTTTCAGATATGACAATGTCCGTTTTCACTTTCATAACCTAATCATTTTGTCTGTTCCGCTATCTCACAACAATTGTAGATGAATTTATTGCCTCCTAATAATACCTGCATGGTGCAATATCCTGATTTGCCTACACGACTGGACTGTCCGACTGTGGTGAGTAACAGGGCTGTTTTGCACAGCTATTTGGTAGGACTTCAGCTTCTGTCAAAACTTCTTCGGTTGTGGCTTTTTGGTGACGTGCCTTCTTGACGGAGTTGGTCAGCTGGAGCTGCTTTGAAATTATTTGGTAAAATGGCTTCACCTCCAGCGTCATCCACAGTAATGTGAGGGGGAGCTGCAGAAGCCACAAATTTTGGCTTCATCTTTCTAGCAAAAGTCATTTCGGGCTTCATCTCCGGCTTCAACCATAAAGCCATTTTTCAATGCACCGTTTATTAGGGTACGGACCGCATGTCTCCTAAAATAAATGGCAATGGTTTTGGCTTTTGTGGTGAAGCTGATTTTTGTGCCTGACTTGTCAGTTTTTCCTGTCTTTTTATGATTATAAGAGGCATTAAATACCCATTCGGCCCCCTTGCATTTGTCTGATGCTTCTATGTTAAAGAAATTAATAGTTATATCAAAGCGTGATAAAGAAACGAAGAAACAAACACAGAAAACAAAATGAGAAAATTCCCTGTGTACCTAAAGAAATTAGACCCATCCTCCTATACCCAAAAAATTACAAAATCTCTTCTATACCCAAAGGCTAATTTCTCATCCCTTCCATACCCAAAAACCGTTAGATTCAGGGTAACCGTTTTAAAACTTTTACAGTATACCAATTTTAACCCCTCCTAATTTACTCCCACCGAAATCGTTTCGGCCAGTAGTGCTGCTCCTCCCCGACTTGATTCCCCTGGCGGCAGCGGCAGGCAACCCAAGCGGCGGCGGCGAGCCCTTCTCGATTCCCCTGGCGGCGGTGGCGAGCCCTTCTCCAGCCGGCGCGGCCTCCTCCTGCCTGCTCCTCGCCCACCACTGCAGGGAGCCCCGTCCGCCTCGCCTCCTCCTGGCAGTGTGGCCATCGGGGACTCAGAGGTTGTTCGTGGAGGCGCTGTGACGCAGTTGGTGGAGATGGGCTCGGAAAGCTAGCCCGAGCATTTGTCTCGCTGGCAGTTGGGTTTGCAGAGGGAGTCAAGGTCCGGGGATGGTGTGGGTGTGCGGCCATGGAGGGCTAGGAGGATTCTGTAGATCCGATTTTTTTTTTTTGTTTCTGTCATCGTTTTGGAAAGAGGGAGGTGATAGAGATTGGAGTACTAAAGTAACGTGAAGGGGTTGATTTCTTACCAGATTGGGTATGGATCCAACCACGGGTAAAATGGTCTTTTCAGCTCACATTTAACTCCGCTTAACCCTAAACAAACCTAACAGTTTTGGGTATGGAAGGGATAAAAAATTAGAGATATAGAAGGGATTTTGTAATTTTTTTTGGGTATAGAAAAGATGGGTCTAATTTTTTTTTAAGGTATACAAAGAATTTTCTCAGAAAAAATTCACTTCACCCACGTTTACTGCGACATTGATGCCACCACACATTGAATGCGCTCCTGTCTCCTCTCACGTCCTAAGTCCTTGGTCGTAAATGTCGCTGCCTTCCACTTCTATTTTTGCTCCTGTGCTGAGGCCTACTCCAACAAGAAGCTATAGGATAGCTGATCGAATTTATTTTTTGATGAACAATTGAAGCTAGCGACGGTTCCATATCGTCTCACATGATGGTGCACGTGGGCATGCGATGGTGCGACGTCGGGCAGGACTGCAGGAGAAATGACTTGTTGTGTGCATTGAGGGTACACGTTGCGTCCAGGTTGGTTCAAGATGGACGGCATATAGGAACACTGTAAAATCGTGCAAACGTACAGCCGGCTCCAACAAAGTCATTATTACCTACATTTCTTTTTGCACAATCATAACTTCTTTCTTTTTGTTTACATATATCACCTTAAAGTGGTAGACACTCACACGCACACATGCACATTCACCCTAAATACTGACAGGTTCGAGATTGGTCTTGAGCTGAGCACGAAATGTGTTTTTTGAACAGGCTTGCTCCAAGAAAAAAAATAATGAATGCACGGATTGAGAAATGCATGGTGGTACCGTTATTTTTAAATTCGTTCACATGTTTATTAGAGAAATAGCATATCAACTCGTGCTGCCGCACAGGCTAATTAGAATAAATATAAAAATTAAAACTTATAGCTAATAATTATAATGATCTATCGCACTCTATCTTTCATCTGTTAAATATCTTAAACACTGTACTCTAGATAGTTGTTTTTATCTAATTACAATATGTTTACTTAGTCACAATTTTTTGAATAGCATTACACCTTCGTATGTGTTTTTTGTAGTTTGAGCTATGTGAACAATATAAAAGTTTATTCTTATTCTCATGTCTTCTCTCATACATAAATATGACACAACAATATTAATAATGATAGAAATAATAATTTAGAATTTTATGTTGGTGCATCTTAGGATTTTTTTATTATATATATTCTAGATTAGGATTTAGGAGGGCTTGCTACGGTACACCTCATTAACTTTAAGGAGGTAAGATTTTAATTAAATATGGACTCTTCAATATACATATTCAATATACATAGAGAAAAATCAATTACAAAACATGAACCACTTATTAACCGCCTCCTTAACTACAGACGGCAAAAAAGATGCAAGCATGCACAACATTACTCCAACTATCGTCTCATTTGAGTAGAGGTTTTGATTTTTCTTTCCCTGTTTCTTGTCATCCACAATCAAGCTCGTATTATAGACAAAAAGTGGCCATCTCGATCATATAGACAATAAAAATGTTCAGATTTTGGATGACAATAAATGGCTATATCATGTACACGTATAGAGGAAAAAAGATGAAGCGTCATTTATAGAGAGAAAAAATATTCAGGCTATCAGCATGTCACGTTCACGTTGAGTGGAAAAAACGAAGCATCAACAGAGAAAAAAACATTCAGGCAATCGATATATCACGTTCAAGTCAAGAGAAAAAACAAAAATGAAGAATCAGTAGTGGTGAACACAGGCGAGAGATAAAAAAAAAAGAAAAAAGAAAAAGTAACTGCATCTCCATTTTTTATTGGATATAGTAAGAGATTTTCATGATTTTCTTTATTTTTTAAAATGAAAAGCATACAATTATTTTAGATTACCGTAGCAAACCCCTTAGTCACAAAATTTTCACACATCATCACACCTCTATATGTGTTTTTTATTGTGTGAGCTATGAGAACAATATAAAAATTATTCCTGTGTCTTCTCTCATACATGAATATGGCGCAACAATGTTAATAATGATAGAAATTGTAATTTAGAATTTTATGTTGGCGCATCTTAAGATTTTTATAATATATAGTGTAGATTCAATTTTAGGTATAATCTAGATTCAGATGTAGTTATATACATAAGGGATACTTCTTTTTAATTACTTAATGGATAATTGTTAAATGAAATATATTGGTGTCCATGTAGGATCCTAGGTGGATGTTTTATTTTTTTTGAGAATTTCTAGGATTTCTCTATTTTTTTTAGGTTATCCACCTAGGATCTTGGTGGCCTCACTTGGAGCCTTCAAAAGGAGCCGCTAATTAGTAACAGTAACATATGGATACAAAAAATTATTCTGTTATCTCCTAAGAGGTAATGTATTATCGTGACCATCTTGGTCTAATTAAATGGATGGCTTACAGTTATTTTAAATTACCGTAGCAAACCCCATACTTAGTAACAAATTTTTCACACATCATCAAACCTCCATATGTGTTTTTTATTGTTTGAGCTATGAGAACAATATAAAATTTATTCTTGTGTCCTCTCTCATACATGAATATGGCGCAACAATGTTAATAATGATAGAAATAGTAGTTTAGAATTTTATTTTGGTGCATCTTAAGATTTTTATAATATATAGTGTAGATTCAAATTTAGGTATAATCTAGATTCAGATGTAGTTATATACATAGGGGCTACTTCATATTTATTAATTAACAAATAATTATTAAATAAAATATATTGGTGTCCATCTAGTATTCTACGTGGATATTTTGTTTTTTGACAGAATTTCTAGGATTTGTCTATTTTTTAGGCTGCCCACCTAGGATCTAGGTGGCATCACCTGGAACCTTTAAGAGCAGTCTCTAATTAGTAATGGGAGGATGAAACCATTGCAAATAATCTCACACATGGTACCTGTACTGACATTACTACATTAGCATACAGATGACGGTCGATTCAACGCATATAGAACTTGCTAGATACGGCAAGTGAAACAAGGAGTAATGATATATGTCCTCCATCTGTATGGTGGCTGATAGCGATTAGGAATACGCGATACTTTACTCAATGGGAATGGTTGTGTACATATAGACTCAATGGGGAGCCGGGTACGGCAGGCTCATGGGCCGTGACATGATTACAATCTAACACTCCCCCGCAGTCGGAACTGGGAGCACTGCGAACATTAAGACTGGATCTAAACTCGGTGAAGACGGACGTCGGTAGTCCCTTGGTGAAGATGTCGGCGTCCTGCGAAGTAGTAGGGACATGAAGAACTCGAACTTCTCCAAGGGCGACGCGATCACGAACGAAGTGGAGATCAATCTCAATGTGCTTGGTCCGCTGGTGCTGAACGGGGTTGGTAGATAGGTAAACGGCACTGACATTGTCACAATACACAACTGTAGCTCGACGAAGTGGGCAATGGAGTTCCTGGAGGAGTTGCCGTAACCAGCACGCCTCCGCAACCCCATTAGCAACAGCACGGTATTCGGCCTCGGCACTGAATCTGGACACAGTTGCTTGACGCTTTGAAGACCAAGAAACAAGATTGTCACCCAGGAAAACACCGTACCCCGAGGTGGAGCGGCGGGTCTCCGGGCAACATAGTGATGTGAGTCCACGATATCATTTCTGTTTTGTCAACATAGTGGCTTGATATGAGTCCTGAGCGGCGTCTTCATCACCGTGATGAACACCGTGATGAGCCCATACAGCTCCGTCATGTCAACGTACACCACCACCAGCTTCCACTGGCATCTCCCACTCGAACTCTCGCTCCATTGCTGTGACCTAAGTCCTTGATGATGAACTGCACGCCTAACGGTGACCTCTGCCCCGCGCCGAATGGCATTATCTTGATCTCCTCACTAATACAAATAGTTTTTCCAGAAGCAATCAAAAACTATTTTCAGGGGCAGTTTTTGTGTCCGCCTCCGAGGTGGTGCTTCTGTTAATGACCTATTTCTTGGAGGCCGTTAATCGGAAAAAATTAAAAAATCCAAAACCCTAGATGAGTCCGATGATGGCCTATTTTTCGGAGGCAGGCATGCGACCGCCTCTGTTATAATCGAGAACAAAATAAAAAAAATCCAAAACCCTAGATGAGCCCGATGAGCCCATCCAGGGCGCCAACGCTGGATCTGCGGCCGTTGGGCGCCGATGCCGTATCTATGGCCTCCGCGATGAACCGCCTCGCGCCGTCGCCGCCGCTGTCGCTCGCCTCCCGGCACCGTTGCAGCGGCCACTACTCCGGACACTGCCGCGACCTCAGCCACACCTACATGGAGGTCGGGAGGAGGTGGCGCTCGAGGTCGAAGGAGGCGTGCCGGAGGAGCAGCGCTCGAGATCATTAGGAGGAGTGTACGGTGGGGAATTTGGCATGCGGCAGCTGGAGGAGAGGAAATCAGTAAGGAGAGAGAAGAGCATTAGATACCCTGAACCCTAGCGTTTGGGGGCTTTTATACTTAATGGGTTTTGGGCTCATTTTGGGCTATAGTATTTTAGGAGACTAGTTAGTCAACCTGGTTCATTGTTGATGACGCACCGGTCTTGATTCTCTTCAATCCGAAACATCTCGTCTCCACTAGTGTGCTCACGCTTGGAAAATCAGCAGTGTTAGAGTTGTGCCGGCGGTCTCCAGCGAAAATGAGAGAGAGTAGGAAGGAGAAATGAATTAGTTGTGCGCGTTGATGGTACACATTGCACCTGGGTTGATTGAAGATGGACGACTGGTGCAAACGGTCGTAAAATCGCGCTGATGTACAGCGGGCCGCAACAAAGTCATTATCTATATAATGGCTTTCTTTTTCTTTGCATATATCACGCTACAGTCGCAGATGCTCACATACATCAACCTCCATTTACCTTTGATTCTGACAGGTTCAAGAAGATTGATCTTGAGCTGAGCACAAAATTTTTTGAACAGGCTCGCTCCAAGAAAAGATAACGAGTGCACGGATGGAGAAATGCGTGGTGGTACATTTATTTTTTTATAAATTCGTTCACATGTTTATTAGAGAATGAAACCATTTCAAGTCTCTCACACATGGTACCTACACTGACATAGCAAACACATGACGCTCGATGCATGGCAACGAACGCATATAGAACAAGATCACAAGAAGGATATACGTCCTCGATCTATATGTGATGCAGATGCATGGCCACATACCAACTTTCTTTTGTTACGCACATAGTGGCTTAATGTGTGTCCTGAGCGGCGTCTTCATCACCGTGATGAACCCATACAGCTCCGTCATGTCAACACCTCCACCACCTTCCACTGGCATCTCCCACTCAAACTCTCGCACCATCGCTGCGAGCAAGTCCTTGATGAACTGGACGCCCAGCGCGGCGCCCGGGCACGACCTCTGCCCCGCGCCAAATGGCACCATCTTGATCTCCTTGGACCCACCCGGTACCAAACCCACACCTTCACCTTCACCGCCGGCAATAAACCGCTCCGGCTTGAACTCGCCGGCATCCTTCCACACGTGCTCGTCCTTGCCAATGTCCCCCAACATGAACTGCACTCGCATCCCGGTAGTTGCCGGCACGATTTCTGCACCGACCACCGCGCCCTCCGACCGGACCTCTCTCATGATTAATGGGAATGGTGGGTGCAGCCGAAGGTTTTCCATCACAACAGCGTGCAGGTACGAACCTGGCTCACCGGAGCGCTTACTGGAGACGTCATCGACTAGGAGGAGCTCATGCCGTACCTTTCTTTGGACCTCCGGTTTGATGACGAGATGGGCGAGTGTCCACTCTAGAACTGCCACGATCGACTCCACTGCACCCAGAAACTCCACGATGAGACTCACCATCTCGTCTTCCGTGAGAGCACGACGGTTGGCTCCACTTGGGTCGTTTTCGTCAGGGATGCGAAGGTCGATGAGCGAGTCAACGTATGGCCACGTGCCATGTTTGGTGGATCGTCTTGTTTGACATATCGCATTGATCAGAGGGACGAACAGATCCACCTGTTGAACTCATTGTTTTTCAATTTGAGTTTGAAACTCACAAATGTAAATATTTTGTACTTATCTCCATATATGAAAAACAGAATGGATGGTGTTTTAATAATGGAAAAAGTCCAAATTACTCCACTCAACTGTAAGCAAAGTCTACATAACCCCCTAAAATATTGTTTGGTTTATTTTACCCCCTAAAGGCCTAAACTAAACTATGTAATTTTGGCCTATTTTACCCTCTAATACAATTTGTCTCTTTCATTTTTCCATGTACAAGTGTCATATTACATTCAAATTTAGTGAGATGATAGTAGACGTCATAATGCGCGATAGAGAAAATATAAAATGATTTTTTTATCATTATTTTGATGGAGTAAGATATTAAATACTTAATTAATCCTTAGGATGCAACATTATACAACAACTAATAAAGAAAAATTCATAATATGTTTTTGTGACATACATTATGATGCTCACTACAATCATATAAAATTTGAAATTAAAATTCAACTTGTGCATAGAGAAATAAAAAAGACAAATTATATTAGGGGGTAGAATAGACCAAGTGACATAGTTTAGGGGGTAAAATGAACAAAAAATAGTTTAGGGGGTTATGTAGACTTTGCTTATAGTCGAGGGGAGTAATATGGACTTTTCCCAATAATAATATACTTCCTTCAGTTTAGATTTATGGTGAACTTGTATCTTTTTTGAGAATTGCATTGAGTGGTTGTAATAATGAACAACTATATGCGTCTATCGTTTCAGAGGCTGGAATATTGAAATATATTATCTTCTCTAAAAAATACGGAAAAAAGAAAAGAATAGGTAGGGGATCCCCTGCCGACTTCAGTAAAAAAAAAATAGATCCACCTGTTGTGTACGAAAGCCGAGGAAGCGTCTCCATTGCCTCCAGTGCTTGATCTTGGCAATGGTTGAGCGAGCCAAAACCCTAGCTTCCCCAATGGCAACTCTAAATTCCTGCATCATGAGCTCCATGGAGCGGACGTGGTTGAAGTCGACGTCATCACCGAAGCACACAGTTGTGAGCATGGAGAAGACGGCACCGTAGATGCTGTCACGGATGACCAAGTCACCGCTGCCGTCGTCGGCACACCGGGTGGAAATGCTGGTGACGAGGGCGTCGATGGCTTCCCGTTGAAGTGGAGCCATGAGGCCCTGGCGCCATGGCTGGAGGATTGCGGCGGTGAGGTTGGACCGGAGCGCGCGCCAATGGGGGCCATAGGGAACGGTGGTGATGCCATGGCGGTGTCGGCGGCCTGTGATCAAGGGTATAGGGAAGGGAGTGGGTGGGCGATTCGAGAAGGCGTCGGCTTGGTCAATGAGGGTTTGCCGGGTGATGGTAGGGTCACGGACTTTGATGGTTGGCTGCCTGAGGTTGCTGCTGCGCTTGGAGCTTCTTTGCCGGTAGATGATGGCAAGGAAAACAGTAACCACGAGGATGATGGTAGTTAAGAGCTGCACTGCTTCCATGGTTTGTTTCTTGAATGAGCTCAACCACGACGGAAGGCTCGCTCCCCCCGCGCGTGTGAATGAGAGTGTATGTGCAATTGTGTATGTGCATTTATATATATGTATGTGTGTTATATATACACAACAGGCCTATAGGGCTCATATCTGTGGCACGCCATGCGTACTATAGTATAGAGACAAGGAGGCTGACTTGGGAAAGGAATTTAATTAGATAGTAAGATATACATCTGACATCTCCATCAAGCACCCTATTCAGTGTGTTCCACCACGACAGTGAGATCACGTGTGTGGTTGGAGCTCGTAGGCTGAAGCATTCGCTTTCCACTATTCATCATCCACTTTCCATTGTTCATTCTATTCATTAACCACACACAAAACACGCTTCCAAACGCACTATTCGTTCCACTAGTTTTCGAAGTAGACCAATCTAAACACAACCTCATTCAGCATTCACGAATGTCTAGATATTGATACTATAAATTTGGACCCCTTAACTTTGCGCTTTTAGTATTTTTTTGGACCCCTAACATTGTGCTTTTTTATTTCTGTTTCCTCGGCGAGTTGACATAAGATTTTTTTTATTGATGTTGGCAATCTCACACGATCATCATGCTTATCATAAGTATGTAGACATGGAGGATGATTTGGGAAAGGAATATTGAAGATAGTAAGATATACATCTGACGTCTCCACTAGTGTCTTCCACCACGACAGTGAGATCGCGTATGTGGTTAAGTTGGAGCTCGTAGGCTGAGGCGGCAGCGCTCGTGGCTGCATTATTATGTTCATCTTAATTGTCCATTGGCATGATATTATACCTGTGCTTGACTGATATCATTGCTCACGGACAGCAATATAACACGAAAAGAAAGCAATCTTCTCGTATATATTTCTTGGATTTGTAGTGCAGCCGACCAATGCAAGAAGACTGCAGCGAATACAGTGTTGCATACTATATCAGCACTTGGTTGCCGCGCTAGGTAACCTTGCCAACTGAATATGCTTGGTTAATGGCTGGCATATCCCATTTGAAAGGTGTGTTTGGTTGAGCTGTGGCTATGAGAAAAACTGCTCTGGTTTGTGAAGATAGCTGTTGTGATTAGTGAGCTGTGGAAAAGCTAAAAGTTGTTTGGTTGAATTGGTTATAGCTTTTGAAAAACTGTTTTGTGGGGTCCACATGTCATACACAGCACTCCTAATCAACTGTCTCCCTCTCTGGACCCCACTCGCCAGCCTTGTCGAGCCAGCACACACGAAGACGAAGGAGCTTGTGGCGGCTTGTGCTCGTGCTGGAGCTTGCCCGTGGTGATGCTCGCTCGATCTCCCTCTCGCAGCAGCCCACCGGATCTGCACCTTACTGCAACGGCAGCCTGTGTTGGCCTGGAGACCGGATCTACACCTCGCAGAGCCTCCCGGGAAAGAAAGAGGAGGGGAGGTGGCCAGTGTTTGGGCTACAGGGAGAACTGGAGAAGGGTCAGCACGGACTGAGGGAGACGGAGGATAGGCGTGGCCACCGGCTGGTGCGGAGGCGGAGGAAGACGACCGTGGGATTGGGGCGCAGTGGCGGGTCGTCGACAGCGTTAGAGAGGTGTGCCGGCGGCGGTTGGGACAGGATGCACAGCCATCAGCGTTGTTCTCCGGCGTAGGAGCTCCGCGTCGTTCATGTGCCATCTCCCCATCGCAGGAAGCTCCGCCTCACAAGATTGGGGCACGCATCGTCGATGGTCGGATGGGAAAAGATGAACCGGTAATCTCCACTTACTAGTGCCAGGCGGTTAAATTTCAGGAAGTCCCCCCCGCCCACAGTCGATGAAAGCAAGTCCGGAGCAGCTGTGACGTTTGCACTACGAGAAAGCCAGTTGTGGCCCAAAGCTGCTGTCTTGGGAACAGGCATTTGGTTCAGCTTCTGGCTTTTTTTTGGAAGCCACAGCAAATAAAAGCTGAGCCAAAGGCGCTCGAAGTTCTTAATTAGTTGGCATTCATGAGTGTCAAGTTGGGAATTATAAATTTGGATCCCTTAACATGTGGTTCTTGTATTTCTGTCTCCATGGCGAAGCAATCTCGATGTTGCCAATCTCACATGCTCGATTATCATGATGTATCATTGCTAAAAATCAAGTTGCAAGTTGTTGCTAAAGTCAACTATTAATTGGCAAATACAAGGAAGTTAAATTTTAGTTCACGGACCACCATCTGATCATTACCTCAGCTAAGCTGATATAAAATACTACATTGTACTAATGTAGTGTCAGTAAATAATCCATAAGAATATTTTTAATTATGTATTGTACTCAATATATGAAATCTAATGCCTTTGCAATCAAGCAATTGTTTCCATCTCATTTGCTAGATTTGACTGAAGCTTTACAATGTGTGCATTCTACAATCATTTTTGCGAGATGGCCCTTAGGGCACCCACAGCGTGGTGTGTCACTGTCAAAGCTCGAAACATCTTGTCACAAACGAGGCTTGAATTCCATATTCGCTACACCGTGAAAGCCTCCTTTTGCATGTCACGTAAAAAAACTGTCCTCTGTCAGGAATCAGTGAGTGTAGCAGGTGAATGACAATGGGCCCATGTAATACTTTAGCCTTCAAGCACCGATGCATGTATTAGCTTCGGTGACAGAATCTTTTGATCAAGCATCGGACGTCACAGTGGAAAAATCGATGCTCCGTTTTTCTGTCTCCAGTTTGGAGCATCGTTTTTGCTCACGCTGTGGCTGCTATTAGGGGCACTGTGTTGCGGAACCGGTACCAAAAAAGCATTAATACCGGATCAAAAGCATCTGGTACTAATTGGAGATGGATGGATGCCCCTTTTAATAGTTACTTACTAAAATAATTATCTACTAAAATAATTGTATTGAAGATTCACGGGTCTGGTCATAGATTTTGAAGTAGTGAAATTATCGCAGAATTAGTGAAGGTTTTATTAAGCATGACGCACGGATATTCTCGATGGCAATAATTAATATCTTATACACAGATGCTTCTTCGGTAATGACCATACATCTTCAGGGTTCATGGTTTATAACATGGTGGTAGGGCTCCTCTGCCATGTTGCCTCATGCGCCCCCATGTCATGCTGTGTGTCATGCTGTGTCATGATAACCAGTGACGGAGCCAGGGGAGTACCAGCAGGGGCCCTGCCCCCCCGCCCCCCTCCGGAACACGGTGTTAAAGAAATATAGTTAATTACCACCTCTAAATTAGCAGGTTATTAGCGTAATAGTGCACGCCTCTGTTACACACAAGTCTGCTGCGTGGAGGAAACAAGACAATTGCGTTGTGATGCATTGTTTTTAGCAGAAGACTACAGATGGAGAGATTCCATGGGGCCTATGATGCCTTGGAGGTAATCAATACAATAGAGAGAAAGTGTGCCCCCATGTCGTGTCCTGTCATGATGAATTGACGAGGGCATGACTGTCGTGGCCAATGGCGTTGGCCAGGGGTGTTTTGAGCACATAGTTCCAAGAATAATTGCTCAGACATCGTCCATCACAAATAAAGTTTTGTAGTCATACTGGCGTCCTCTAACCTAGCTATCGATCAAAAGGGCCTGGTCACCATTAGCTTTGATGGTTGCTCTCCTTAGCAGCTTTAGTTTGCACTCAGCCACACTTTATTTGGAATCTATTGTTGGATGATGCTGTGATTAATGATATTCTTGGTGTGGTTAACTTACTGCCTTCATCATGGTTTGGCACCTCCTTTTTTTCTAAGAATCTGAACTAAATTTCTGGTATCTCATCCTGAACCTTGTACCCTTCCAAACTAGACTTATCAACTTCACCTCATGTCTCTCAGCTACCAGCTGGATAAGAGAATGTTTCCCTTCTGCTGCGGTCTTCATAAGAATTGAGGTGGATGAAGCCAAATCCTCACTGCACTTTTTGATTTGTTATAGCCTCTTGTTAATTTCTTTATGTGTCTTCCAATATCATGAGCATGCAAAGGATCCAGTAGGGAAAAGAGCAAGGGATTGAAGCATCCAGCATCATGCCTTGCTAAATGGCCCTCAGCTAGCACAATTCCAGGATACCTGACAGCTGTATGAAGGGGGGGGGGCTACTGAGATGGGAAAAACCCGCTAAATCATCTGTCCAGGATGTCCGTGACATCATACTTCAAATGTTGAAGCTCTCGTTCCCATTTCTGTACTCTGTGGTCGGTGGTATTCCTCCTTTATGCATCAGCAATGAAGCTGATGATGCCTTTTATGGTCAACACACGAGAGCGCTAGGTCGCGCGGATCGCAAACGGATCGATTTGCTGCTGGGCGACAGGAGGTTAGATCGCCTGTACAGAGAGTCAGACCGCCTGTCACAGGGGTCAGACCGCCCGTTACAGGGAGTCAGACCGCCCGTAGCTGAGACGCCACGAGATCGATCGTTCGATGGATAACTACCACACTTACGTGGTGGTGGACGGCTAGGTTTACGAGCAAACCAACAAAGAGATAACCAACGCATTTTCGTGGCAAAGAACGACTAGTTTACGAGCAAACTAGCAAAGGCCGTCGATGCTCACACCCGAGAGGAACCCCGTCAGGGCGTGGACGTCATCAATGGCCGTGGAGATCACGATGGACAGCAAGGGAGATTGGAAAAGATTAGGGTTTTAGGATAAAAGTAAAAGTGAGTTTCGATTGGATTGGATACCTCTCAATCGGCCATAGCCCTTGATATTTATAGGGTGGGGAGGTATGTACCTGTGGGGAGTCAATTACATAAGTAAATTCCATCAAATACAACTCTAATTCAGATTAGGACTGCCACAGGCGGTCTAACCGGCTGGGTGCAGCACTGCTTCTTGCCAGAGCCATAATTCCCTCATCCGCACTCCAAATCGGGTGATCCACATATGCATTCTGATCATCTCGACGAGGCCCATGCAATGGTGGAGTCCAATTCATATTTTGAGCACTTTCATACAGCGGTTAAACCGGCCCGTACAGGCGGTCAGACCTCCTGTCGTTTTGCCGGATCGGCTATAGGGCACAATCGGCCAAGCCTAATCGGCTTGCTGCAACTTTTGGTCATCAACATATGCCCCCTGTTTCTTGGTAAAGCTTTGCGTATCAAGAAACATTTGTCATAATTCAAACTGCATAGGAGCAATGTCGAGCACACGCGCATCAAACATGCTTCTCTCATGTTGTGTGAGTCAAACAAGCTTGAGTACACATTATCTCGGCTGTGTTTTCTGAGCATACTAGAAAATCATTCTCACGCATGTAAGCTATTGTGAATGCATCAAGCGACCAAATTGCAATAATACCAATTGGTCTTTGCAACACATCTCAAATTGAGCATGAAGAAAGACATAACATCTCAATAGCATTCACATATCACTTTAACCATATGAAGTGAAATGAATAATCAACCAAAAAGTAAATATGACAAAATTACCTTAAAACCAGTAAAGGCCAAATTACTCTTGCATCCTTCTTTGCTTGTTTCCATCCTGTCTTTCGATGCATCTTGAATTATGAAAATATTCAACAAAATTTTCCACCTACTTCCTTCGGCCTTACCAAGTTATAAAACTCCAATAGCCGAAGTAGTAGACTCTTCGTTTGAACTGCCCAATAGCGGTTAGACCGAATGTCAACAGCGGTTGGACCGGCACATCTAGAATAAGCCCTCTAATTTTGCTAAAGATCGGTCTTTTCTCATAAAAATGCCTGACTTGATGCTCGCTATTCTAGAGCTACAATTCTAAATATTGATGTCTAGAAACATGATAAATAATAAAGATGAAATCATTCACTAGACATTTACGATGAAAACATCTAATCACTCATTTAAATATAAACACTTGCTGCACCACCAACAATGAGTCATTATGTAATCAGATATGCTTTTCACCCATGGATGCAAAATCTTTAGCCCGAATATGAAATTCGACATTCAGCTTGATCATGAATGCATAACACTTAAATTGGCTAAATATTTGAATGCATCATTATTTAGTGTAATAAAGACAACAACAATGTCTCTTTCTTTAAACATTGTGCATGCCGATTTAGTAAATATAAACTCTATTGTGAAAAACTACTCATTTTGATAATACTTTGTCCTCCGAGCATTAAATCCACACAAGTAACCGCTCATCGGGAAACTTCCCACTTTAGGGCGATGATAAAAGGTGCTCATTGGCTGTATATGTTGCCAAGGACGATATAAAATATCAACCATATGAATTCATCCATAAGAGTATGCACAACCGAAATAAAGTGTAGAGAAAGAAATAAATAATGGAACTAAAATCTTCTCTATGAACTAAGCATTTCGGCTTTTGTAAATTAATGGCAATGATATTGCATTTAATCAATATGCATAACAATTTGGTGGAAACCCACGATAATATAAAGATCCATATGGCAACCAAGGATCAAAATAAGAATATGAGAGATAACCATATTCCACGACATAGGCATATATGGCATTTGAAAATCAAATGGATGATGCAATGACCAATAATTTCGATGATTTGGTGCAAACCTTGTATTTGAAGATCGTCTCTCGGACCTCCTCTTCTCCTTCAATTGTGTTGCACCTTTTGCTTGAACATCATTCTCGTCTTGAGTGCGAATGCTTCTTTTAGGAACCCATGCCATACCCTTCTTTGTCAACTCTTGAGCGCTAAGCTTTTGTAGGTTCTTCCTTCGCCAATTTGATAAATAAAGTGAGCGTCCTGATTTTGTTTTAGTTTTGGACAGCAGCACCTCATTCTTACCTTTTGGCTTCTTCACCTTCTTTTGTTCAGATTTGGCACTTGGAGGATCAATAGTAATTTTTTCTTGTCCTTTACCATCACTAGCCGAAGTGCCTGACACATTAATCGGCTCTTCACTAACTGAATTCAGATCTGAACTTTCATCCTTGCGGGCATCCTTTTTCACCACATAAACTTGCTTGACAACCTTTTTCTTGTTTCAAACTCTAGACCGATCTTTTTGATCAAAACGGTCATTTTCAACATACGGTTGCCTAGCACATGATGGTCTTCTTGGAGCTGCATACTCTACATGATATGGTCTGAAATATGAAGGAGTATGTGTCCATGAATTATCCCACCTCCATGATGAATAAGGATAAAAATTGGCGGGATGTGAAGCATATAGAATTGGCATTGATGGCCCTGAAGAAGAATATGATGCTGCTGAACGGAAACTCCTTCTTTGCCGATTCCAATTCCCATAAGTACGTTTAGGAGGCAATCTTGATGATTTAACATCACTTGACCGATTAGCACGCTTGGCCTCATTATCTTTTTTATATTTAGCCAGAAGTTCATTGAAAGTGAGCTTCGGCCCTTTGCCCTTGTGCTAACACGGTCTTTACCTCCATCCACTTTAGAATGTTCAGATTTAGACATAGGTGAATTTCTTAGACCTGAACCGACCTGATCAATTTCGGAGATCGTCTTCCTTGTTTGTGACAGGCGGTCAGACCCCTATCGCACTATACCACAACCCTAAAATACCGTCTGATGTAAGTCGGTAAAAGTACGGCATTAGCGATGGACGATGCATCGGTATAAGTCACTTACGGACTGTGAGTCGTTATTTCTCATTTCCTCGTCGAACCAAGCGTCGGTATATGTTTTCAAAAATAGCGTCGAATCATTAGTCGGTATATCTAAGTAGTAACATCGGACTATCCGTCGGCATAGATGGGTCCAGGAAGTAGAGAATTGGGCCCACACGTCAGTGAGAGTATGAGGCTGGAGTGAGATAAATGCAAGAACATGAATATAGTTTGGCTTTTTGTTTTTAATTCGAAATGAAAATTTGTAATTGGTATTTCTCCCTCATACGAACTCCAAATTTGATGATTCTTTTTTCTATATTTTTCTAGAATTCATAATTTTCATTTAAGGGTTTTTTATATATTAATTTTGATTTATTTGATCGATTTATATAGCTCATTTCTTGCAATTTAGTTGATAACATGAAAAGCATGATATTGAAGAACAATTGGTAATCTAAGTTCATATTTTATAATATTATCCTAAATATAATGTTGTGTCCGAAATTGAGGTGCATTGGAGGTAAAAAATAATAAGAGGTGTTCAAGTCCCAAAGTTTGACTTGAGTTATAAGAAACCATGTGAGAGATGTATCTTTTTGTGAACAATGTATGGTCTCACTTTATGAAACTATATAGTTATAAGAAACTACATGTGTATAGTATATCCAATTTTTTAAGATAAAAATCTATTGTTTGTACATCTTACACTCCACTTCTCTTTGCCATTTTATAGTTTCTAAAATTTAAAAGTATCTTAAGTTTTTTTTAAAAAATTGAAAGTTGGCCAGGAACCAAGCTACATCTTAATAACATCACAAAAAGTTTTCACGATGAAAATTGAATTGAGGCAACTATGTTCTTCATTTGGTGTCAATGTGAGAGCATACATTTATAACCAACTCTGTACTCTCTAGTGAGATTCAAGTTGGTCAATAGTTAGTTTTGTCTTTTCTGTACAAAAGCATAATATTCCAATTGTTTAATGCATGTGATCATGAAAATAATTTTATTACATGTTTTAAGTAGTAATATACCTTTATTAAAATTTAAATACATTGTACCTATTTACTGGACTAGTAGAAAAGAAACGAAAAAACAACAAACAGTATTAGGCCTAGCAACCTCACTTTGCGAAAACAGCCCAAACTTGTCGCCGGCCCTTTTTAGTACCACCCAGTATGAGACGTCCGATCAAGATCGTATGGTTGTTGTACCCCCCACGGATTAAAGCCACATTCGAACCCTAGCCTTCTTTGCTCACTCCCACCGCAGCCGCCTCTGCTCCCGTCCGTGCCCCTGCCCAAGGCCGCCGCCGACCCCTCATTCCTCTTCTCTCCTGTTCCCCTCCTCTGCCCAGATCTGCAAGCAGCCGTGGCTCCATGCCTAGCGATGACCCGGCCGGCTTGCCGGCTCAGGCGTGGGCCGCAGCCCCCCACGCTTCTGCTGCCCCATTGTTCCCCTCTCCGGCGGCGGCGGCGTTGGAGTTTGGCGTCCACGGGTTCAACATCCGCAGCGGCAGGGTTCGAGCTGGGTCTGCTGCTCGCATCTATGCATGAGATGCGTCGAGAGCAGGAGCAGCGCCGACTTCTCGGCATCGCGGACGCCTTCTGCTTCGACCTACAGGCATGCGGAAGCGTCCTGCAGTTGTTGCTGGGATCTCAGCAAAGGCAAGAGGTACTAAGGAGTGATGTGCAGGCGGAAGGGGAGGGGTCGTGCTGCGTCGTTTGTGGCAGGTGCGTGAAGGCTCTTTTGTGCGATACTCCCTGGTCAACATCTGCTTGCTGAAATCCACTGCATCTGTGTTTCATGATTTCACTAGCTAGACGTGGACTCAGATATTGATGTTACATTGCACAATTTATACTAAACATATGCGGCTTGATGCTAATCAAAATATTGATCCCCAGTTATTCCCCCTTCGACGGCAGCGGCGACTATTTTTGCTTCAACCAGTAGGGCGCATCTCATGCACAAGTGTCCTGCAGTTACCAGGGATTTCAGCAGAGGCAATAGGTACTGAGTTCACTCGTTTGCTTACTTTCAATAATTTCTCTCGATTTTGCATGTAACATTCGTTCCTTCAAGCAGAGGTGATGCTTATGCAGCTATTTGTGGAGAAAGGGAGCCAAGAGGATGAGTTCGTGATATGACATAGCAGAGCCAACAAGGTTAAGCACGTCCCTAGGCGCTGCAGGTATATACATTTTTCCTGGATTTTGTGTTCATCAAACAATCTGTAGAGCATATGATCTGCACATCAATTTGCTTATCTTTCCTGTTTTCCTTGGCTTATTCAAAAAATCTATGTGCCTGTACAAACTGAAGATATTGCTCTTCTTGTGGCTGCCTAAAGTCTTGTGCTAACATATATTGGTGCTACTCCTTGTTTTGTGCCAACATCCACTAATTCCATCCCATATTGACCTGCAGGCACTTCTGGAAGAAAAGGTAGGCGGGACGTTGAAGCTGATTCAAGTACATCTGTTTGTTTGTTTTGGTGTCCCTGGAGAGAATGTACACTGCATTGGCGGCTGAGATCTTTTGCAGGGAATTGTGATATTTTGGTGTCAAATGGTGTTATAGTGATGTTGGTAGTTAGCTTGCTCATATGCAACTTTTGGTCAGAATGACATCTAGCTGCTGCAGTTTATTTTGGCATGTCGGCTTAGCTACTGGCTGAGCTACTGTGGCTTATTTTGGTAAAAAATGACACATAGCTAGTGCAGCTTATGGTCAAGTGTATATCTATAATTTTGTAATGTATGGATGACTTCATACTAAATATATATGTTCATTTTCAATGAATTGATATATATGGCCAATGATCAGGTGTGTTTGTGTATCTTGTGACTATGTATGAACAGTTGAAGCAATTACTTACTGAATATGTAACAATACATGTTTGAAATGCTTTCGTTCCTAGCTGATTGTTGGTCGGTAAAGATTAAATTTGCCGTCGGACTATCAGTCGGTATTATTCTAAAGTCCCAACTAATCATCCGTCGGGAAAGACTTGTTAGTGGTTATAGGTTTATACCGACGGCACTTTTGGCGACGTTTAGGTAGTGTCGGCATAAGTCTATAGCCACTGATGAGACGTCGGTACAGTGACTTATAGCGACTCTAATGTAGTCGGCACTGTGGGGCTGTGGTATAGTGTCGCAGGCGGTCTAACCTTACAGCCGGTCAGACCCCCTGTCGCAGGCGGTCTGACCTCCTGTTCCAACACAGCTGAAGTAACAGGATCTTGATCCAATGGAGAAAAATTCATTTGCCCCCAGTAACCTCTGTAATTTTAATAGGTTCATTGTCCTCAATAGTTGCTTGAACTTTCAAATCATGGACGATGTCCTTCTCATCACTTGGGAGCTTTGAATCTTTCTCTTTGGCAATTTAAATAGGATCCTCATATAAATAGGCTACCTTCAACCGATTTACTGACCATTTGCCATCAAGACCAATTGAACCCAATTGGTCATCCTCTTGTGTTGGAGAAAATCTCAATCGTCTAATGTTAGTGGCCGATTGTATGATTTGACGAAACATATTGCAATCACTAGTATTATGACCAAAAGAATTATGCAACTTGCAATATTTTCGACCCTCTAACTCAAGAGATGATGGAATAACTTTGTGATCAAATAGCTTAATAAGATTGTTCTCTAGCAAGATATCAAATAAATGATCACACAAAGTTAAATCAAAGGTATACTTCATTTTCTCTACATGATGCTCTTGTGGAGAAGGTTTTAAGGCCAAGCAAATGAATGGTTCAGATTTACTCTCGACCCATTCGGCTATACCTTTGTTTACACTTCTCATAGCCGATGCTTTGGGATTAATTAACAAATCAACATCGGCCTTCACAATGCTTTTGGTTTTCTTTTCTTAAACCCAGAATGACCACAAGCAAACCATGTAGAGAAAGACTTTGCAATAATGATGGTGAAAATTTAAAAGCCAAAACATCGTTGTTGTCGGCCTTCCTAATCTTTACAATACAATGACCGACACAATCTGAACTCATGCTACATTTAACAAGTAAATTATTCTCCTCAACCGATCTCTTAGAAGTATTCACGATAGAATCGCTAATAGATGAATCAATTAAAGAGACATGATCTGATTGTAAATTACTACTAAAGCATACCTTTTCAAATATATTGGAGAGGCATGGAACTTTAATGTAGATGGTGCATATTTCCCCACACCTGTACCTGTATATATTTGGGCCTAGTGCCCCTATAATGAATACAAGTGCTATTCATAACATGGTATTAGAGCCATAATTAGGGTTAGATTTTTCCTCCTCTCCCTGATTCGCGATCCTGGGTGTTGCACTTGCACCTTTTTTTCGGATCTCCAATCACCGCATCTCCTCTGTTCTTCGTTCGTGAACTTTGGAGCTGCTGCGATCCGATTTGAGCTGCTTCGATCCGATTGGAGCTCGTCGTTCTAAGCTTCCATCGGGTGGGGGCCCTCGTCACCGCCGCTGCTTCCACCGCCGGTGGATTCCTGCCGCCGTCGCTGTCATCTGCCCGCTACCAGATTCCGCCGCCGCCGCCTCCGCTGCCGGACGCTGCCTCTGCCGCCGGACGCCGCCTGGACGCCGCCTCCGCCCCCTGGACGTCGCCACCTCCGCCCGACGCCGCTTGTCTGCCCGCGTCTCTGCCGTCGCCGAAGTCGACGAGTCCTGCTCGATTTCATTCGAGTTCTTGACACGCCGGCTCCTTCGTCGGCTCGTTTTCTGTCGGCTCGGCTTGTAATTAATCGGCTCGGCTCGTTTTTGGTCGGCGCGACTCGTAAAAAAAAAGAGGACTACTGCTCTGGTCTGGTGCCTTGTTGCAACTTGGTCTGTTGCTTCTCTTTGCCTAGACTCCTCAGATCAGTAGGGTAATCGTAAAAAAAAACCGTTGCTGCTTGCGCCGCTTTCCTCTTGCGCTCTCGCCGTCGCCTGCTGCTTCTCTCTTGCGTTCTCACCGTCGACATGGCTGCCTCGACTACATCTGGAGGTGTTCCCGTTCTTCGTTGCCCGGTGCTTTTCAATGGCACCAACTATCGTGACTGGGTTCCTCGTCTTCGAATTCATATGCGTGGTCTACGTCTCTGGGTTTTTCTTACTAGCGAGTTGCCTTGTCTGCCTCGTCCTATTGCTCCTTCACAGCCTGTTCTTCCAGTGCCGCCTGTTCTTTCGGCTACAACTACTGATGCAGAGAAGAAGACATATGACGATTTGCTTGCAGCTCATGATGCTACTGTTGAGCGGTTACAGATTGATTATGATGATAGCATGTCCTCCTATGAGTCACAATATGCTGTATACATGGCATGGATTGATGAGGATGCCCGGGCTGCTTCTATTCTTGTTGCTAGCATGGAGGATCGGTTCTCTGCAGATATTGTTGAGTTTGAGTATGCACATCAGATGTGGGCTTTTCTTTGTGAGCGTTATGAGCCTACTGGCCAGTCCATTTTGTCAGGAGCATCTTGTTTGTCAAGGTGATGGTACGGTTGGTGATTTCTATGATCAGATCTCTGCTATTTAGCGTTAGCTTGATACTCTTGGTCCACAGTTGTCTCCCAGCACATGTCAGTCTTGCCGGAGTCAAAAGCAAGCCCTAGAGCTTCGTCGCACTTATGACTTCTTGACTCGGCTTCGTGCTGAGTTTGAGCCGCTTCATGCTCAGCTGCTTGCTCATCACCCTTGTGTTACTCTGATGGATGCCCTTGCTGAGGTTCGTAATGAGGAGATTCGTCTTCGTACTGTTGGTCTGTTACCATCTTCTTCGCCATCTCCTTTAGTGTTGGCCGCTTGTTCTTCATCATCTACTGCTTCTTCTTCTATTGTGGTGCCTTCTTCCCAGTCACCTTCGTCTGGTGGTAGAGGTCGTGGTGGTGGTCTTCATTGTGATCATTGTGATAGAGATGGCCATGTAGAAGATGTCTGTCACCGAAAGAAGAAGAAACAAGCTTGTGCTCATCGTTCTTCACAGGGTGCTGTTAGTTCTCGTACTGGAGGTTCTCAAAGGAGCTCTACTGGTTCTGATACCAAGGAGATCATCAGGTTGCTCAGTCGCCTTGTTGTTCCATCGTCTTCAGGAGCTGCTCGTTATGTGACTCAGTCCTCTGCATTGGCTAGTTCTACTACTGCTTCTCAGTCTTCTGTTGAGGGATCTCACCCCTCTTCTACTCCAGGTACTTCTCCATGGATTCTTGACTCTGGTGCTTCTTTTCATCTGACTCCACAACACACTTGTCTATCTTCCATGGTTCCTCCATCTCGTTCCTGTTTTGTTCATACAGCCGATGGTTCTCGTCTTCCTATTGTAGGGCAGGGTACTCTGTTATCTGATTCTTTTTCTGTTCCTGATGTCTCTTGTGTGCCTGATTTGACCATGCAACTTATGTCCGCCGGTCAACTTATTGATCATAACTGTCGTGTGATTCTTGACCCTGATTTTTGTTACATTCAGGATTGTTGCACGGGTCAGTTGGTTGGCGCCGGCCCTCGGTGCAGTGATTCTCAATGGCTTTGGGAGCTTGACTGGCTTCATCTTCCTTCCGCTGCATCTGCTAGTCTTGTTGGCTCGGCTCTTGCTGCATCGTCCACCTCGTCCTTCGCTTAGTGGCATCATCGTTTGGGTCACATTTGTGGCTCCCGATTGTCTGCTATGGTTCGTCGTGGTCTTTTAGGGTCTGTTTCAGGTCATGAGTCTTTACATCAGTGTCAAGGTTGTAAGTTAGGCAAACAGATACAACTTCCCTATCATTCTAGTGAGTCAGTGTCTCAGCGTCCTTTTGATCTTGTTCATTCCGATGTATGGGGTCCTGCTCCTTTTGCTTCCACAGAGGGCATTTATATTATATACTTTT
Source organism: Digitaria exilis (assembly GCA_015342445.1). Lineage (NCBI taxonomy): Eukaryota > Viridiplantae > Streptophyta > Magnoliopsida > Poales > Poaceae > Digitaria > Digitaria exilis. Next base: position 204,438 of record JACEFO010001238.1, read on the forward strand.
TATAGATGATTTTTCTCGCCACACTTGGATTTACTTTATGAACATCGTAGTGAGGCTTTATCTATCTATACGAAGTTTACTGCTATGATTCACACTCATTTTGATACGTCTATTCATGTCTTTCATGCTGATTCGGCAGGAGAGTATCTTTCAGGAGCTCTTCATCAGGTTCTTTCTGAGCAAGGTACTCTTGCTCAGTTTTCTTATCCTGGCGCTCATGCCCAGAATGGCGTTGCTGAGCGTAAGCATCGTCATCTTCTTGAGACTGCTCGTGCTTTTTTGATCGCTTCTTCTGTTCCTCCTCATTTTTGGGCTGAGGCTGTCTCTACTGCCAATTATTTGGTTAATATTCAGCCTTCATCAGCTCTTCATGGTGGGATTCGTTATGAGCGTCTTTGTAGCAAGTTGCCTGACTACACCAGCCTTCGTCTTTTTGGATGTGTGTGCTATGTGCTTCTTGCTCCTCGCGAGCGCACTATGTTGACTGCTGAGTCTGTTGAGTGTGTTTTTCTTAGATATAGTGCTGAGCATAAGGGCTATCGTTGTGGGGCTGTTGGTCGTCGGATGCGGATTTCTCGGGATGTTGTCTTTGATAAGTCACGTCCTTACTATCATCGTCCATCTTCAAATACCCCTTCTGCCTCTTTGGTCAACCCTTTCTCGTTCTTGACTTTGTCTGATGCTTCTTTAGTCAGTACTCGTTCGGTACTTTTTCCGTCGGTTCCTACTCTGTCGGTTCCTTCTCCTGAGGTGTCTCTTGCACTAGTACCTTCTTCTGTGCTGCCATCCTCACTTGTGCCATCTCATCAGACGTCTTCTTCCGGTTCTTCTCTGGTCCCTGAGTCTTTTGTGAAGCCACCCGTGACACAGTTTTATACTTGTCGTGTTCCACCTTCTGATGAGACTTCATCTCCTGTTGAGATTTTCTCTACTCATGTGCCTTTCTCTCCAGATGAGTCTTCTTCTGAGGAGTCTCCGGAGCCTTTTCTCAGATGTGGTGATCGTATTACTCGTCGACGTCCTGATTTTTTCACCCCTACTGCCTTTTCTACCATGAGTCTTTCTGAGCCAACCTCTTATCGTGATGCTATTCTTCATCAGGAGTGGCAGCTTGCTATGGCTGAGGAGATTGCTGCTCTTGAGCGTACTGGCACGTGGGATCTTGTTCCTCTCCCTGCCCATGCTTGTCCTATTACGTGTAAGTGGGTTTATAAGGTTAAACCTCGCTCTGATGGTTCTCTTGAGAGCTATAAGGCTCATTTGGTGGCTCATGGTTTTCAGCAGGAGCATGGTCGTGACTATGATGAGACCTTTGCACCTGTTGCACATATGACTACTGTTCGCACTCTTCTTGTTGTTGCTTCTATTCGTGAGTGGTCCATCTCTCAGCTTGATGTCAAGAATGCCTTTCTTAATGGTGAGTTGCATGAGGAGGTTTACATGCATCCTCCACCTGGTTATTCTGTTCCTGAGGGTATGGTTTGTCGTCTTCGTCGCTCACTTTATGGTCTTAAGCAGGCTCCTCGTGCGTGGTTTCAGCGTTTTGCATCTGTGATCCTTGCTGCCGGTTTTTTTTGACAGTAATCATGATCCAGCGCTGTTTGTTCACACTTCTCCTCGTGGTCGGACTCTTCTTCTTCTTTATGTTGATGATATGATTATTACGGGGGATGATTCTGAGTATATTGCCTTTGTGATGGCATGTCTCAGTGAGCAGTTTATGATGTCTGATCTTGGTCCTCTTCGTTGTTTTCTTGGGATAGAGATTTCCTCAACACCTGAGGGGTTCTATCTGTCCCAATAGAAGTACATTCATGATCTTCTTGATCGTGCTGCTCTCACTGATCATCGCACCGTTGAGACTCCCATGGAACTTAATCTTCATCTTTGTGCTAATGATGGTGAGCCTCTCTCTGATCCGACTCGCTATCGACATATTGTGGGTAGTCTTGTTTATCTTGGTGTTACTCGTCGTGATATTTCACATTCTGTTCATATTCTGAGTCAGTTTGTATCGGCTCCCACCCAGACACTCACTTGCTTCGTGTTCTACGCTATCTTTGTGGGACTATGGCTCGTTGCTTATTCTTTCCTTGCTGTAGTTCCTTATAGCTTCAGGCATATTGTGATGCTACATGGGCTAGTGATTCCTCTGATCGTCGATCTCTTTCTGCTTTTTGTGTGTTTCTTGGTGGTTCTCTTCTTTCTTGGAAAACTAAGAAGCAGACAACAGTTTCTCGTTCGAGTGCAGAGGCTGAGTTGCGTGCTGTGGCTCTTCTGACAGCGGAGGTTACTTGGTTACGGTGGTTGCTTGAGGATGTTGGTGTTTCTGTTTCTATGCCGACTCCTCTGTTTTTTGACACTACAGTTGCTATCAGTATGGCTCGTGATCCGGTGAAACATGAGCTTAGTAAGCATGTTGGTGTTGATGCTTTTCATACACGAGCACAGGTACAGGATGGTATCGTTGCTCCTCGGTATGTGCCTTCAGAGATTCAGTTGGCTGATTTATTTACTAAGGCATAGACTGGAGTTCGTCACAGGTTCTATCTCTCCAAACTCAGTGTTCTATCTCTCCAAACTCAGTGTTCTTGATCCACCGTGAGTTTGCGGGGAGGTGTTAGATGTATATGTGTTTATGTATTTTCCCATTGTATAAGGGGTCTTTGTGCATATTTCCCCACACCTGTACCTGTATATATTTGGGCCTAGTGCCTCTATAATGAATACAAGTGCTATTCATAACACACTCTACCCAATGCAATTGACAGTTTTGAATGACCCTTGGGAGAATTGCAGTACATGCAATTCGTGCCTCCTTGGCTGCAACAAGTTCATATGGTTAGTGGGGTTAATTGCCAAATAAATGCTATATTGAGTCAATTTAAGGGCCAGGCAGACACTACCCAGATTAGCCATCACAGCCGGTTCCAAACCCCTTTGATTTATAGCGACTGCGTTGGTCCAGTCAATACAGTTGGTTCCCAACCGGCTGTGATACGCCCAAATCACAGCCAGCTCGTGTCTAGAACTGGTTGTGATAAGGGTATCTAGGCTAGCGTCACAAGCTCAAAAAAAAGTAGCATAATTTTTTTAAATGAGGGAGGGGGACCCCATCGGCCATCCAGCGCCACAAGCGGTCGCGCAACCAGTACTAGAGATATCATTTTACTAGACGTTTTGATTTCGTCGATGAAAGGGCAAAAAAATGGTGTGGGTGTTTTTTTTGACAAATTAGAGACGAAATTGTGGTTGTCACCTAACGAGCGACAAGAAAAGTCCACAAAGATGTAACGAGCGAAAACGTAGAAAAGAGGTTTCTTCAGCGACGAAAAACTCTTCGTCGCTAGCAGTTGTCGTGCCTCCATCCACGTCCCGTTTGCGACGTCAATGGGACGTTAGCGCAGACGTGCCGTTAGCGGCGTGAACGTCCCGTTAGGCTACGTGTCCCTTTTCAATCAGTCCACATGTCTTCCTGTGATTGATTCGCATTCTGTTTTCTCATTGGTCCACGTGGCTTCTCGGGCAGGGACACATGTCAGCTTTCGTTTAGTCCATGTGTCGCCCGAACACTGGTCAGTAAACATGTTCCCATAGGTCCACGTATCCTCTTCTCATAAATCCACGTGTCTGTTTTCACTTGGTCCTCGAGCCTTTTCCTGCTTGGTCCACGTGGCGCTTGGCACCTATGCACGTGTCCGTTTTCAATTGGTCCATGTGTCATCCTCTAACTGCTTAACTCTCCTTTTTCCTATTGGACCATGTGTCCTTTTCTAATTCAACCACATTTGTCCCTAAGCGCCGGCGTACATGTCTGGTTTCTATTGGTCCACGTGTCATCCTCTCATTGGTACGTGGCACTTGGATCGACATGCCTTTCTTAGGACATGTGTAAGTATCATAAGCTCGCACTAGCAATTTATATTATAGCAGCTTTCAAATAGTAGTAGTTTCATACATCAAGAGTTCACAACAAAATAATAGCTCAACACACAGGATCATCACGGAGAAGATGATAGTTCCACACACAAACAGAGGATCAGGGCCCAGGAGTGACACCATTGACACTCTGGTTGTTTGACAGCAATCTCCAGACCTGTTCCTGTGCGACTTCAGCATCAGAAGTTAGACTTTGTTCTCTCATTATCCTTCTTCAGTACATCCATTTGTGCATGGAGGGCAGCAGAACATTCTTTTTCAGCAGCAAGTTGAGAACGGAGCGCTTCTTCACTAGATGAACGAGACCTGGAGGAGCGTGGCACTATACCAACATTCTTCAAGAAGGTGCCGTTGGAGCTGTCTTGCGAGAGGACCTTGTTAACAACCTCAGCACTAATCAATGGTGGTGTCCGGTAGCAATAGCTTCTGCCTGCACAGCTTGCATTGACTCCTAAAAATTCCAAAGGACAGAATTGAAAGATTACAGTAAAAAGAAGGGTTGTATCAAACGAAATCTGGGACAAGCATGTATATTGACCTACAAGTGCCTCTCTAGCTGCGTCACTAATAACATTATGCCCATTGGTATGGCAGACCCTGACGGCTTCCACTGCATCAAGTTCTTCGTTAGCTTATTCCTGGCTATCAGCGTCCTCATCCTGGGTCTGGGGCTTGTTCTGCAGCTGGTGTACCAAAAATGGTGGTCAGACACAACACAAATCCAATAGCATTAGTAAGATTACAAGATGGTTTCAAGTAGTCGGTACCGAATATAGCTTCTAGAACATCACAATCAAGCAGACAGGTTAACTAATACTTCCATATATTGAACAAGTGTAGGAAAAAAATTGAAAAATAGCACTTTGTACGTGAGACTGACTCTCATCCAGCATAATCAAGCAGATAGAATAACTCATATATTGAACAAGTGGAGGAACAAAATTTGAAGAATGGCTCTTGCTATGAGAGATTGACTCTCGACCATTAAAAACTAAAATATAGAATAAATAATACTGTCATTTATTAAACAAGTGCATGGAACAAAATTTGAAGAATGGCACTTGATACGAGAGACTGATTCTCGACCATCACAATCAATCATATATTGAACAAGTGTAGGAAGCAAATGATGGCACTTGCTAGGAGAGACTGACCCAGGTGCAAGCGTGTGTGTAGTCATCCAATTGCAAGTGTGTGTGCGTGTAGTCAATCAAAAAGAAAGCACAAAAAGTGTTACATTGCAAGCCTGTTGACACTTACATATGTATGGAATTGTGCAACATAAGAACGAGATCCTGTCGCATGAGAACGCTTGACTTTACCTAGGTTTTGCTTGTTCTTCTCGGAGATTGACTGCAAGCGATGTATGTGTCATTTAGTCCCATCAATGCTACCTATTAGATAGCACACCATGAGATATGTGTTTGTTCGACAACTTTGAAATTGTAAAGTGGGATATGTGAATTGATAGAGAATACCTTGTTCTTTGAAGCCGACCACTTCTCGACAAGCTTACACCATTATGCATTAGACAATGTGGCAATAGGAGAGGTGGTAAGGACCTGATCAGTAGGGATACCAACAAAGTATTGCCGCACATGTTTCTTGAGCAAACTGAGACAGGCATCAGATGTTGCTTTGTCCTCTTTGTCAATTTGTAACCTTGCCTGTTGATTAGAGTTGAAAATCAGAGTTACGCAAGGGTGATATAAGAGTGGAAAGTAAACACAAGGAGTGTAGACAGACACTTAAACATAGACGGCCCATGAAACCATCATAAAGGTCATCTTTTTTCTTGTAATCTTTACAACTGGTAAGGATAGGAACTTCATTCCTAACAACAATACCACCCTCTGATGCAAACTTGACAGCTTGCTCCGGATCATGCGACCTCAACTTTCCCTCAACAATAGAGATAGGCATCTTTCTCCCCATAGCTTTGGTCATCTTGTCAAGCAAAGCTCCCCTGGTTGGTGGCCTCCTAGGCCACACGCCAACTCTTTGTATAGGTACTACAGAAATAACATTAAAAATTCCATTGGTCATCTATAGCTAGAACTATAAGACTGCGACAAAGCTTGACATTAGATGAACTGACCTGTAGCTAGCACTACTACAAATAGGATTTTAGGAGACACTGCATTTTTATTTTTAGAGGCAGACATAAAATTTGTGTACTTCCGTTAATCGTAGCCATTAACAGAGGCGGACACTTTTTATTTTAGTAGACATTTATATCTAACCGCTTTGGAAAATGCATTTTTGGAGGCGGTTATTTTATAGCAACCACCTCAAAAAATCGTCTATTTTCAGAGGCGCACTTTTTAAAATGTCCGCCTCCGTTAAACCATTTTCGGAAGTGGACAACTTAAATACCCCGCCTTCAAAATTGATGGGCCCAACCAGGCCCATATGACCCGTTATTAGATTTTGCATATATATTGAGCTCATAGGGTTTGGTCTCTCCCACAGTCCCACTCCTCTCTCAACTCTCTCTCCCACCTGACACCGCCACCCCCTTCTCTCTCCCACCCGTGCCAGCCCCTTGTCTCTCGCACATGCATGCGCCGCCGCCCCCTCTCTCTCTCCCACATGCGCCGCCACCCCTTCTCTCTCCCACATACGCCGATGTTCCTCTCTCTCCCGCATGCGTCGCTGCCCCCTCTCTCTCTCCCTCATGCGCTGCCATTCCTCTGTATCCTACATGCGCCGCACCCCTCTCTCTCCCACCTGCGCCATCGCCCCTTCTCTCCCACCGGCGAGCCCACCTTGTCCGGTCGACCGCCACTGCTGCGCTGCGTGAAGATGGCAAGCAGCCCCCTCTCTCCCACCGGCAAGCAGCCAGGCGCGAGCTGGAGGTGGAGCGGCGGCGCAGCACGAAGATGGCGGATCCGGCGTTGGAGGCCTCACCTTTTCCGGATCCGGCAGCGGCGGCCTCCTCGGCCGCGGATCCGGCGGTAGCGGCCTCACCGGCCGTGGATCCGATGACGGCGGCCTCGTTGGCCACAGATCCGACGGCGGCGAGCACACCCTAGATGGGCTCGGCGGGCCCGGATGGGCTCCATCGGGCTCATCTAGGATTTGGGATTTTTTGTTATTTTTTTCCTCCTATTAACAGAAGCGGTCACATATCCGCCTCCAAAAATGGGTGATTAACAGAAGCCCTGGCTTGGAGGTTGATGTGAAAACCGCCTCCGAAAACCCTTTTTAACCGCCTACGAAAATCAATTATGTAGTAGTGTAGGTGTGGCGTCTAGCTGCCCAGAGTCGGTATTATAACCCATCCCCTCATTGATGGTAGGATCAGTAGGATGCGGTCAGTCCTCATATATGGACCAGTCATGATGAACTGCAAGACTATTCACATTGCCACCACCGCTATTCTCCTGATGTGTGTAGATTCCCACACTGCTGGCCACCTGTTTCTGTAGGTACTACAGAAATAACTTTCAGAATTCCATTAGTAATCTACTATATAACTATAAGAATGCTAAAAAGCTTGACATTAGACAAACTGACCTGTATGTGTGGACTCCGGCTGCACAGAGTCGGTATTATCAAGCATCCCCTCATGGATGCTATTTTCTGCAGGATGCAGACAATCTTCATCGGACCAGTCACGAGGAAATGCAAGATTATTCACATTGCCACCACCGCTACTGTTCTCTGCAAGTGCTGGCTGCTCATCGTGCCCAGCGCCTGTGCTCCTGATGTGTGCTGACTCGTACACCACAGCCTCACATGTGCTCATCTCCTTATATTCATTCCCTACCTATTATACGAAATCGAGTGTAAAATTGCTGGTTTGAGGATCTAAACGAATTCAAATAAAAAATTTTTCAACTACAAAGTTTCATAACTTTTCGAGATGTACAACTTTCATTTTGGTTGTTTTTCCATCCTAGGTTGCTTAAAAAATTTGAATTTCAAAATTGTATTCTTTCAAACTTGGTTTTCCTTGACCAGATGAATTCAAATACAAAAGTTTTGAACTACAAAGTTTAATAACTTTCCAAACCTACAACTTTTCATATTGGCCATTTCCTCATACGATATAGCATTACTAAATTTTTCACAACTCTTACATCTCTCTTTTAGTTTGGTCCTAGTGGAACTAATGTGAGAGATGTAGGATTTGTGAACACTTTTATTACCACTTTGTCATATGAACAAATGACTAAAATAAAAGTTATACAGCTTGAAAAGTTATGAAACTTTGTAGTTCACAACTTTTTTATTTGAACACATTTAGGACTTCGAATTGAACTTTGAAATTGTATTTTTCGAATGTCCATTGCTATAGAACCGGCTGTGTTGATCATCACAGCCGGGTGGAGGCTGGAACCGGCTGTGATGAGGACCAACACAGCCGGTTCGTGTCTCCAACCGGCTGTGTTGATGAGGCACTCATCACAGCCGGTTTGTGTCTCCAACCGGCTGTGATGATCGACGCACTTATCATAACCGGTTGGTAATACAAACCGGCTACGATGAGAGCATCACAACCGGTTCCATTTTCAACCGGCTATGATAACCCTTTACAGCTGATTTTGAAACCGGCTGTAAAGGGGGCGTTAGATAACACCGAATCTGTAGTAGTGTAGAGGTAATTCTTCCAAGAAACAGTGACTCCATATCAGTATTTATGCCCACTGTGCCCACACAAAAGACGGTGGACTCCAACAGAATGTTCATTGAAACAATTACGAAGAATTCAATTTCTGTTGCTAGGTTTGATATAAATGTGTTTGGGTTGGTTTTGCAAGAGTTAGCAATAGGGATCAAACTGAAGATCGCATGGGATGCAGGTGATGATCAAAATTTTGCTGATGAATGTGAACCGCTTGAGTTCTTGGAAAACATGGAAGTGAGGCAGTTCACTTTATATCTTGCAAAGAAGAGATGGAGGCCTGATAAATATTCTTCCACTGATGAAGCCATGCCATTAAATGATTTATCACTGCTCGGCACATGTGATGGTCTGATGATCAACAAGCTAAGTCTTTATGGCGAAGAAGCGAAATTTTTAGAGAGGCATATTGTTGATTGTGAGGAAAGTGGACTACACAGTGGATATTTTTGTTCAACAGCTCAAGGTGAAACAAGTTTTGCTGCATCTGAATATGTCCTAGGGCTGCATCCGATGACATTTGATCCGGGTGGTTCACAGTTTCTTGAGTTGGCTTGGGGACAAGCCAAATTTTTAGAAGGGGAGAATGTCATGATCTATGGCTGTGCTTAAGGGAAATATGGGCTGGCTGGGCTTGCCGTGGCCCAAGAAACATCTAAGGCTGCAGTGCAAAAGGTGGAGAAGAGGTGGAACAAAGGCGTCGATGACCAGAAGGCAAACCAGGCAACCAAAGGCGGCGAGCGAAAGCTCGAGGCGAGCACCTGCTCGAACCTATCCCTCTCTCTGTTCTTCCTCCTACCCCATGTACCCAGCCTCTAGGACCTTCAAGAGCTTTTTAATCTGTTACTGAGTGTTTGAATTGTTGAGCAATATATCTGGGTTTGTGACAATCATGTTCGCTTACACGCTTGTCGTACCCATTGCACTAAAAGGCTAATATTCCTTGGCGGCACGTCAAGGCCATAACCAACTCAGGCGCGTGTCCTGCACCTAGACGTGTGAGGTGTCTTATCGCCACGTCCTCTTTGTTCCAACTCCCTTCCACATCAACTCCACAAGGCTCCAACCGTGCACTGCCAATAACGAAGCTACCGGCGCTGGCGATCAGCTGCGCATCTGTGACGTGCCTCTTGGCCTCGACACCCTGCCTGCACTCTCCTAAAATACCTAATGTGCACTTGTTCTGGTACTCATCTTCCTCGCCTACGGCCTACTCACTACCGGAAAATCGTTGTTTGCCGTGAGCCAACATATTTGCCGTGAGCCAAAAATCGGGCTCACGGCAAACACCTTTTTGCCGTGAGCATAAAACCGGAAGCTCACGGCAAAATCAATCTTTGCTGTGAGCCTAAAAAGGAAAGCTCACGGCAAACATGTGCACACGGCAAAAGAGCTCTCTTTGCCGTGAGCTAAACAAGAGAAGCTCACGGCAAAAAGAAACTCACGGCAAAAGCTCCCTTTGCCGTAGGCTAAAATAACACGGCTCTCGGCAAAATAGTTCTAAAATATTTAAAATATCGCCTCCCGTGATGGTAGTAACGGCCGTTAGGGCCATAGTTTGCCGTGAGCTTTATATGGCTCACGGCAAAGAGGTTGTTTGCCGTGAGCATTAGAGAAGCTCACGGCAAAGAGGTAGTTTGCCGTGAGCTTTCCTAATGCACACGGCAAACAACGTCTTTGCCGTGAGCTTTTCTAAGGCTCACGGCAAATCTTAAGTTTCATAATTATTTTAAAATATGAAAACAAAGTCTAAAAATCATAAAATTTGTGGATGTCTACTTGTATCAGACACATACGTTGTGGAGAAGGTTTGACACGGTTTCGCATAAGTTTGTTTCGTACGATGCACAGAATTGAAAATGTCAGTAGAAGTTTCATAAACACGAGAAGTGATATTTAGTTTTTTGAAGTCAAAGTGAAGCTTAAGTTTGAGTTTGAGTTTAAAAACATTGTGTATATGGTATAGACACTATAATGTGGTCTTTTTTAAAGGTTAGTAATTTTTTTAGATATATTTGATATTTAAAACATGCCCAAAATAATAAAAAATTGTTAAGACGTAAAGAAAATAATGAAATAAGAAGCAAGCAAATATGAATAAATTTACTTAAATGAAAGTCCACGAAATAGTTTGATCATTGTTGTGACTTTCTAAGAAAGAAAGAATATAAAAACATACGAAACTAAAATGAAAAGTGGGCGGTTTTCATGTTTTGCCATGAGCCCTTGAGGAGGCTCACGGCAAAGGCCTTGTTTGCCGTGAGCCTCTCAGGAGGCTCACGGCAAAGAACCCCACGTAAATTAATTTTTGGGGGAGAAAAGATAGGGAAAAATAAAATTAAGTGGGAGAAAAAATAAAACTAATTTTTAGGGGTGAAAAAAATTGACACGTGGGCATGGTTTGTCGTGAGCCAGATCCGCGGCTCACGGCAAACCGGCAGCTTTGCCGTGAGCCGTCAGATCTGGCTCACGGCAAACCTTCCGCTTTGCCGTGAGCCAGATCTGGCGGCTCACGGCAAAGCTGCCCAGATGCCCCTTTTGAACCACCCCTTTCACATTTCTCTTCACTCACTCAAACACTTCACACACACACTCACACCTCCTCAGCCCCTCCCGCCGCCGCCGCCGTCCGCCAGGCCGCCAGCGCCCGCCAACCACCGTGCCAGGCAGGCCGCGCCCGCCAGCGAACACGCCAGGCAGGCCGGCCAGGCGAGGCGCTGCCGCCCGGCCAGGGCAGCGCCGGCCGCTGCCGGCCAGGGCCGCCGCGCCAGGTCAGGCCGCGCCAGGCCAGGCCACGGCAGGGCAGGCTGCGCCAGGCCGCGTAAGGCCGCGCCAGGCTAGGTCAGGCCGACGCCAGCCCCGAGGTCTGGTGCCCCCGACGCTGGGCAGCCGTGCACTCGAGGTGAGAATTGCTCCTCACAGTGCTTCATTTGATATTCTAAGTTCAATTCATGTCTTGTAGGCGCCTGTTAGTTGGTGTAATAATCACGCACAAGCCTGGGAAAGAATGGTGGATAGGTGGTGCTCTGCTGAATGGCTGGCAAAGCACAACCTTGTCCGGGAAAAGCGTTTGAAGATGCAAGGACCAGTGCACCATCAAGGCAACCGAAACCTCAGGGCATTTGCGAAAACATGGGTAAGCGGATACCTTTCTTTGCTTTGATGTTAGACATAGTGATCAATATCTAACAACCTTACGCTCATTGTCCGCAGTCTGATTCACATGGTGGCCAGCCTTGTGGCGAGGTGAAGGCGTACGCTTTAGCTCACATGGGCAAGGCGACGGCAGACACTAACTTCAGCATGGAGACACCGGCCTCAGCGTACACCAATCCGACAATCGCCCCACGGCTTAGTGCATACACACAGAGGGCAAGGGAGGTCCATGGGTCGGATTACGATCCAAGCACCCAGAACTTTGATGGACGAATCGTCATGGAGGTAGGAGGAGGCAAAAGGCATGGGCGTTACTGGATGGGTGACGGCACGATCGACTCGGCCTCGATGCCAAGACTCTCCGAGATTCGAGCAAGGGCGTCGAGCGGAAGCGATGCGATACGCCCAAGACAAACCGTTGACCAGATGCAGATAGCGACTCTACAGGTTATTTCTGTTTGCTTCGGGCTTTTTTCAATTCTGACACTATTAATTTGAATTCTAACATATATTACGTTGCAGGCCCAGCTACAAGAAGAGAGGAGCCAACGGGAGCAAATAGAGGCCTCCATGAGCCAGATGTATCTTTGGATGCAGAATGTGGGTGCTCAGATCTCTATACCTCCGCCACAGATTCAATTGTACCCAGCGCCTCGTCAATACACACCTGTGAGTATATATGAATGCTTTAGTTTGTATAAATGAATAGTAAAGTGGAACCCATCGAAACGGATCCTAGCTGACACAAGTTCTCGCTATACGACCCGTAACTTTCGAAACCGAAAATGTTTTGCAGCTAGCTTCAAGACCCCAACAAACGTCATCCGCACATTAACACATTGTTAGATTTGTTTAGTTTGAATGTTTGAAACTAAAGAGTGCAGCATCATCCAACGGTCCGTTAGTTGGTGGGGGTGCACGTGCAACTGCCCATATGCTCACAATAGGCATTCTGACATGACATATTATAACTATTATATATAATGTACGTTATCTAATCTTATGTACAATCCAACAAGCCCGTACTTGAAGATATGAGGACACGCCAATATATAGAGAGTTTGCCAAAGCTGGCTCTTTATCGCCAAAACATTATCATAATTTTATCCCTAGACCAAAAGCAGGTTGATGCATGGATTTTGCCCCAATATCGCCAAAGCTAGTCGTCATGTAAGAACAAATGAGATTTGGTTTGTCTTGGTTTTGGAGCTAGTGCCAATATGGTGTACGTGAGAAACACGAGCTGGGGCTACCGGACATCCTCGGCGCGTGTGAGTTATTGTCACTGACGTGGACGTGCCATTAGGCATTTAGCAGGACGTGCCATTGTTGCAGGCCAGCAAGACAAAATGTACGTATTGGATCACGTGAGTCAAGCTGGACCAGATTACTACGGTATGGACAAACGACCGTTTTCGTTGATCCAACATATACGAGAGCGTGGCACGTTAATGAACTGACATGGGACGTCGTTATATGGTGAAACACGTAGCGGCAAGAATATTTGTATGTAAAAGCTTTTATAGAAAAGGAGATAACCACTCATCGTTGAAAGTACCTTAAAGCATTTTTAAAGGGAAAAATACATTTGGGATTCCTTTTAATGACTCAGAAAATACTTTTTAGATTCCTTTGCAACAGATCCATCAAATGCACCATTTTTAATCTGTGAGCGCACTACGGCAAAGAGTTTGTTCGCCGTGTGCCTGGCTCATGGCACACAGCACCGGCGGCTATGCCGTGTGCCATATATTCTCCGTGTGTTTTATCGGCGGCACACGGCGAAGACTTTAGCACACGGCGATTTTTCATTTTCCGGTAGTGGCGAACGCTTTCAATTGACTGTTCCTTGAAGTCCAGTCTTGCTGCAAACCTTGTCTTGAGTCCAGCAGGCGAAACTAAAATTGCTGCCCCTTTATTACAGTAAGCACCATCGCAGTAAACTGTCCATTGCCTTTCAATTTCACTAGGAATTTCTTGGGGGCAGTCCAATTTGCGACGAAATCGGCAAGCACCTGGGACTTTATGACATTTCTTCGTTTGAACTTGATGTTGTACCCCGATAATTTGGCGAACCATTTGCTGATTTTGTTTGATGCCTCCTTATTATGATTTTGTGAGCTTCGAAGTAATATCTTAGCTTCCTTGATGCTGTGAGTAGTGCATAAGCTATTTTTTCAAGCTATGAGTAGAATATCTTTGCTCCGGATAACGCTTCTGAGACGAAATAAGCTGGTAATTGCTTGATGTTGCCTTCGATTTCTACTTCTTGTGCGATTGTGACACTTACTGCCGAGTCCGAGGCTGCTAGATATAGGAGATCCATTCCTGGTGCTGGTGGAGACAACTTGACTATTGCTGCGAGATAATCCTTTAATTCATGAAAGACTTTGAGTGCTCAGGTCCCCATTTGAATTTCTGTGCATTTTGAACAGTTCGAAACAAGGGTAGACTCCTTTCAGCTGCCTTTGGAACAAATCTGTTTAGACCTACGATTCTTCCACTGAGCTGTTGGACCTCTTTGACTATTTTTGGTTCTTCCATTGAGATTAAAGTTTGTACTTTGTCTCGGTTGGCTTCGATTCCCTTCGAGGTTACGAGGCAGCCTAAAACCTTGTCTTTTGTAACTTCAAAAACACATTTTTCTGGGTTTAGACTTATATTTGCTGCCATTAGATTATCAAAAGTTTCTTCAAGATCCTTGATATGGTCACTTTTTCTTGTGCTTTTTACCACGAGGTGGTCTACATATGCCAGCATGTTGTTGGGACTTGAAAACGTTGGCCTGCATTTCCTAGGCCCGCCGGCATTCTTATGAAGCAAAAGATTACGAAGGGGGTTATAAAATTTGTTTTTCCTCATCCTGTTCTTTCATCCAGATCTGATGATAGCCAGAGAAACAAACGAGCAGTGAGAAGATTTCGCTGTTTCCTGCGTCGTCATCGATGCTGTCTATTCTAGGCAACAGGAAATCGTGCTTCGGGCAATCCTTGTCCAGTGTTGTGAAATCGATACACATTCTCTATTCCCTGTTTTCTTATTTACTGTAACCGTGTTAGCAAGCCATTGAGGGTAGTGTACTTCTCTTATGACGTTGGCTTCCAACAATCTTTCAACTTCTGACTTTATGCCCAGAATCTTTTCGTCACATTTTTCTTAACTTCTGCCTCTTTGGCTTTGTTCTCGGGTCTATGTTGAGACTGTGCTCGATTACTTTCCTGCTTACGCCCTTTAAGTCATATGCAGACCAAGCAAATTTCCGCCGAAGCCAATGAGAGATGTCTCTTATGGCTGAAATAAATTTCTGCCTATATTCATCTGATCAGAGGCAATTGCGAAGATAATGTCTGCTGAACTTCCATCGTCAATTAGTATCTTGTTAACATCCCATCCTGCAACATTTGCTTCAATGACCATGTCATCCGTATGTGGATAGCGTTGGAGCTTCATGTCCTGCTTGGTGAAAGTTATCAGGACATGGGACCACAATCACCGCAGAATTGTGTGGACTCTTCTAAAGTAACTTTTCCTTTGTCTCTTGCTTTTGAAGTCTGCTGAAGATCCACTGGCTATTGGTAGTATCATGCCTCGCGATGGGATTGGGTTTTTTATGCTGAGTTGTTTTGAGCTTGTGTTGGTGGTATCGGGCTTTCTTCTTTCCTTGCAGCGACAGATTGCATTGAGCTTTGCGCTTGTTGACTTGCTTCGCTTGGGGTCTGGTGCCATGCAGAGTAGGGCTGATGATATGTAAAGTAAGATTGTGAGCATGCTAGGAGTTATGCTTGCTGATCTAGAGCATTGTCAGATGCATGAGGCCAAGAGTTTGCACAGACTATTCGACCTTCATTTCGCTTTGATGCATTTCTTGTTTCACCTTGATTGTTATGGGGCATCTTCCTGTGCTGTGATCTGAATTTTCTCTGTGAAACTGTCAAAACCAGGTTCGAGGTTGATTTTCTTGCTGACTTCAGCCCCTACCTCGGCCTCTACTATGCCCTATTCTACCTCCGCATGAGGCTTGTGGAGCGGAGTTTAGGTTTGTTTCGTTTGAACTATTGTGTCGTTGATTTTTTTTTCATTTTCGAGGTTGAAGATAGGGGTTGTGTGCTTGTGGTTTTGCCTTTCTTGAAGTGGTTGTTTGCGTAACATAGCCCTTTCGCTGACTCTTCCTATGTGATCATCGTCAGACATGCAGGATTTCTCCATCTCTTGGAACAGCTCGTGAATGCTTCTTGGTTTATTTTTGACGAAGTCCGAGGCGCAAGGAAATGGCCCTGGGCCATGGATGCAGGCATCAATTGCTATTGAATCGGGTACGTCTTCTGTTTGAGACCTTAAATGAATGAATCTTTTGAAATAGTGGGCAAACGGCTCCTTTTATTCTTGTTTACGAGGAAAAAGATCCCCTAAGGACAATAGGTGTCTATTGAATCCTTGAAAGTTTTGCAATACTTGCCTTGAGTTGTTCCCAACTATAGATTGACCCTCGACTGAGCCTGGTGAACCAAGTTGATGCTGGGCCTTCACAAGCTACGATGAGCGATTTAGCTAAAACGAGTTCATTTCCTCCTGGTGAGGCAACAACAACCGCGAAACTCATGAGGAATTACCTAGGGTGTAAGGTGTCATTGTACTTGGGTAAAGTGATTGCACTACTACATAATTCATTTTCGGAGGCAGGCAAATAGCCTTTTTGGAGGCGGGCAGGTCGTCCACTTCTGGCCCTGTGCTTCTGTTAATCAGGCGTTTTCAACCGCCCACCTCCGTTAAGTTTTTATGCCAATTAAGAAATATATAACAAGAGTGAGGAGAAAAGTTAGAGAGTAGATATAGATCGAGATCGAGATCGAGATCTAGATTAGAGAAAGATCTAGATTATTACAGAAAGATGAGAGTTTAGAGAGAAAGAATTCTATCTCCGGTGGTGTTTCTCTTCACCAAATCCAAGCACAAAACCTCCCCACTTCTAAAATGGTGTTTTTTTGTGTCTTGAGCTCAAAACACAAAAAAAAAATGGAGGAAGAGCCACGGGAGGAAGAAGGGGGCTGGGTTTTATATATGTAGAATGTGGCGGACTACCCCCAAATTAATCCAACTTAAGTGCACCAGGGACCACAATGAGGCATCCGTACACTTAAATAGGATCAAGCTGGAGCACCGTCGAGTCTAGCTCGATTTCACCACGTTCTTTCGATCGAAACAACACGCCCGCACAAAGGCGAGTCCCAGAGATTACAACATTCCATGGTCCAAAATCTAATAAGTCTTACATTGAAATTATTACAAACCAAGTTCGAAAGACATAAATAAAGTTTCAGAGTTCAAAGTAGGAGAAAGTAAACGATGATCTAAACGACGATACGAGTAACATCATGATGAAGCCGCCCATGACGCTACTACTCACGATCCTCACCCGAGGATGGCTCCCAAACGACAGACCATCTAGGAGGAAGCTGACTCGGCCAAGTAACAGCATTGACAGACTCGACAAAAGCATCACCTGCAAACATTAATCCACAAGCAAGGCTGAGTATACTAATACTCAACAAGTCTTACCCGTCGGGTGATAGCTACTTCACCAACTCTAGACATGCAAGGCTTTTCGGCTGAGGGGTTTGTTTTGCCAAAAAGCACTAAAAATATATTCTTATTTTCAATATTTTAGCAACCAATTCTAGTAATTTAATTTCTCTAGATGTGCATCCTTTCTAAACAATCAAGTAGTGCAATACAATTAGATACAATCATCATCTTTATCAATCTCAAGTTCCTCTTGTTACTCAATGCAGCACAACGGTCAAGCAGTCTCATTAACCACGAGAAGCGGACAGTTCGAACCAAATTTCACTACCTTGGCCAGGGAAACCCAACACACACGGATAATATTTGCTATAAAAGGCACAAATACTACCCAACCTTTCCCATCAATCCACAATTTGGAACCGGGGCCAACTCCCTCGGGATACACGGTTATCGGATACTCGCGGACACATGCCGGCCGATCTCACGCATGTAACCACATGTGTACAGCAAGGGAAATAAATTTCCAACAAAAGTAGGCAAGCAGTCCTAGATGTTTCAATCCGGTACCGGGCTTACCGATTTCCATAGGTCGGCACATGCGTGGTACGTTCAAAAACTTGACACACAGATACCACACGTTACGACCTTAAGCAATTATCATACACGGACGGGAGATCTACACAAACCATCCCGTCCGTCAATCCTTATGATTCCAACATAAAGAAGACATTCAACTCCTATATCTCGAGAGTGACAGGAAATCACTCGACTTGTAACGGGTCCTTAAAGCATGGCAACTAACGATCCTATCATACTAGTATATAAAACATAGGTAATAAGAGTCATGCATCTAGGTTTTCATTCAACTCCTAAAAACGTAAATGCACAAACACAAACAATAATTGAAAGGAGTTATAAACTTGGGTTATGCTCCGGGGCTTGCCTTCTTGCTCAACTCATGGCTTGGGCTAAGACGGGGTTAGTTTGACTTGTTTCCATAGCGTTCTCCCCTCCTTCTTGCGGTTCTATTCTCCTTCGGAAATCCGGGATGAGTACGCACGTTCCGGTATCTATAGGAGATGCACATGCATAAAATTTACATTGATTTCAATGTTTGAAATAAAAGCACGGTGCAATTGAGGCCATATTCACCTAGACAAAAATGAATTCTCTTCTTTTACCTTACAACACACTTGGAAAGGTGCCATAAAAGTTTTTATTTTCGATGGTGATTGTGTACATATATAAAATTATAAATTTTATTACTTAATTAAGTAACACAGGTTATGTTTTTGGATAATTTTAGTTATTCCCCAAATTTTTACTTTCATGTGCATGTGATAAAGAATTGTTTTTCTTTTTCTTGATTTAAGCAAGATTCAAACACCAATTTGTTGTCCTATTTCAATAATTCGAATTCTGGTGAAACTTTATAAATAAACTCAGGTCACTAAACTTATTTTGCTGCAGAAAGGTTGAGCATAATTTATTAAGTAATCTAAATTTTTGGATTTCCTACAATTTCAACAATTTCAGCATCTAGGAGATGAAATTAAAACCTAGAAAAATAAATACTCAGAAAAATAGGGTGAACTATTTATAGGAGCAAAATGAAGTCATGTTCAGCTCATCTATCTAGTGGGTACTCAGTTTTAATAGCAAACATGGACTAAACAAATGCTACCTTATTTTCATACTCTGATTTATTTAAGCATGTTACCAGAGCTTAAAAGGGTGTTTGGTATTTTTCTTAGATAGTTGATAACATTTATACACTACAGTTCAAAGTTGGATAATTTTTGCTGAATAAATTAATTACTAAAATTCGAGCAAACTTTCAGCAGAGATAAACTAAACAATTTATATGTGGAGCTAGAAAATATAAAACAGTGCAAGATTGATACAGTAAAGCAATTATAACAGGGGCAATAACATATCCAAAAATCAGATTCATAGGAGCAGCAGTTTAGAAGTTATGCCTAAAAGTTCATTTCAAACTTTAATTTGTACAGGCTAAACCAAGCATCAAAAGCATGCACATGCTGAAAGGTGAAATAAGTACACATCATAAGGATTCAAAAGAAATTTAGTTTGCATTTTTCCGATGTTTCTACGACTTTTAATCCAATTTCAAAGTTTACAGTTTTTAACCCTAGATCTGAAAATCGGAAATTACATATAGGTCCTCGGCGTTTGCATTGGGAACCCTGAAAAGAAGTCGTGACTCGCAATCAGCTCCCTGGCGGAGACTGGGAGCTCGGCGAGCTCGATTCCGGCGAGGGGAGGCCTGTGCTTGCCCGGGATGACGGCACGACAGCGACGAGGGACTCACCCACGACCGGTTTGATGCGTTGTAGAGGTCGGAGGCGGACAGGAGATGGCCGGCGACGAGAGCAGCGGCGGTGCGGCCGCCTCTGCTTCAACTCCGGCGAGATTGGCGGTGGGGGCTGCGGTTGGAGGGGCCTGTGAGCATCAGTGAGGTGCGGGGAATGTCGCCATGGGGTTGTTTTGGCCGGTGGGTTGGCGGAGGTGGCTGGCCACGTTGAGCTCGAGCTCGGCGGCGCCAATGGTGGCCGGTGGCACTGGGAAACTCCAATCAGCGACGATACTCGGTCGGGGCTTGATGGGAGTGGGTCGAGGGGCGATCTGAGCTGGTGAGGGAGGCTCGGCAGTGGGGGATTTGGGGAGTGGAAGGGCCGGGCGGTGGAATTTCGCGAGGAGCTCGGAGGACGGCGTTCTGCTCGGCTTGGCTCCGCGAGGAAGAAGACAGGGAGAAGAGGAGGAACGAACTGCAAAGGGCTCAGGGGTCCGTATAGGCGGCGAGGGGACAAGACAGCGTGGCCTGCCGTGGGAACGCGCCGGCTGGTCACCGCGCTCTGGCGCGCGTTGGCATGTCGTGGCCACCAAGTTGACGAGCCACGCTCATCAATTTTTTGAACTGAACCAAAACTTCTCCAAATACGAAAGTTGTAGAGTGAAGTCCAAAGTTTCTAAATGGTAAGGTTTGACATAGGAGAAACTGGATGGTTCAAGAGGTGACGCTGTGGAAAGTTTCGGTTGCCACTGCATTGAAATATGGCAGAAACAGAGGTTTTTAAGCACCCTCCTGTCAAAATTAGCTCAAACCCAAAACAAGGCAGATGTTTGCTTTGAAATTTCCGACAACTTTTATTTTTGGAGATTTCAAGTTGTGTTCTGAAATCAGGAGTAATTTGATAATCATTAGAAACAGCTGGGGGAATTTTAGTTTAAAATTAAAATTTCCCAAAATGTTTAGGAGCTTTTGACCATGTTCCCTTGGTTTTTGGACAAAACATCAAATAAGTAAGTTTTCGGGTTTGAAATCTACTAAAACCTTTATATTGACCAATTTTTGAGTTTCATTAAACTTTGGGTGTTTAAGAATGAAAACTAATTCAGCCTACTTTTAGATTGGATTATTTAAGGAATTTTCCAAAATCCTTTACTCATTATTTTGTTTAAACTCTCATTTCTCTCTTAAACCCTTCATTAGTGCTACTAAACAACAGAGATATCATAACCATAGAGAGTTTTCAATTTAAAGTTCTACCTCCTTTTTGTGAGTAAGCTATTATTTTAACTTAAAGTGAAGACATGTACACATGGAGGTTAAAAGCTTATTTATTCGATGTGTTTAAACTTTAATTGTGTCATAAGGAAAACTTGATATGTATTAAAATATTAATTAAATCACATCTTTGTATTTTAATACTTACAACTTTTATTCATTCATGTGCTTAATTGCAATATTAGCAATTATTTCATTAAACAATCTTTAGAAGCACTTAAATATTATTTTATTCATTAATCGAGTAAACTCTCTAAAAATGGGTATGTAACACTGTGCGTTTCATCTCAAGTTTATGCCTTTTGAGTTTGATTGGGAGCATTTAAGTGAAATTGTTTGACATGTAAGAAAGTTTCTGACATGGTGCATTTGTTAGGACTATTAACATGTGCGAGAAGTTGACAGCTCATATCTAGTTTATGACAAATACTTATGACTTTTGAAAAGTCCTTTGGTGTTGATTTCTTATCAAGGTTCATTAAGTATTTAATTAGGCTTTAATTCCCTCTTTGTATTATCCTTAAGATATTAAACACCAGAGGTGTTACATAGAAGGGGTTAATGAAGGCGGGCCTTATAAGGAAACCGCCTCCATTAATATATATTATCGGAGGCAGGAACTTTACTCCAATCGCCTCTGTTAATTGTTTAACGGAGGCGGTTGGAGTAAAGTGCCCACCTCCGTTAATAACCATTAATGGAGGAGGACTCCTTACACCGACCGCCTCCGTTAATGATTAACAGAGGCGGTTGCCCGGCCGAGGCCAGGCCGTCGGCCGGCCGCGGCCGGCAACAATTGACAGAGGTGGATATTTCGCCTGTCTGCCTCTGAGCTCAAAAACAGAGTGTCCTCTAAAATCTTTTTTTGTCGTAGTGTTGGTTTCTATGAGCTTGTCCATGGTGTGCTTTGAAGTCCCAGGAGAGTGGTGAACTCGCATCGAAACTCTTGTAACCAACGGTTTGGTTTCGGGGTCACGATGGTGCTCATTTTCGGATTCGTGATATTGTTCCTTGGACATGTTGATTTCGTCCTGTAGGGTCTGTAGCTCTTTTCTAGCTTCGGCGATTTTTCTTTCTATATCTGCTGTCGTCTTCTGAGCCTCTGCTTCCTTTAACAGTTTTTCCTTTTCTTGCTGAACCTTCTCGATTTCTTTCAATAATTCATCAAGGTTGGCTTCATCTTTGCTTTGGCTGTCAATATTACCGGCAAGTTCTGGTTCTTTCGCTAGTGCCAAGGAATCTGACTGAAGCGGGACCTCGACTAACCAAGCTTCGGTGTCACTCGATTGCTTTGACGTCCCTGGATGTCGGTACGTGGTTTTTTCATGGGTGGCATCGCGAGTTTTAGTTTCGTTCCTAACACGCAGATGGCACCAACTGTTGTAACATGGGAATTTGTATTACATACAGTGTGATGTATTCGACTAGGCTTTGATTGCATGCCCCACCTGGGGTCCTACATCACATATTTATATGGGTCAACCTTTGAGTATTTACTCGACCATTGACACCCGCCGAAATATTTCATCTAATAATTCACAAACGGTCGTTCCTTCCCGCCATCCCGAGGTTTTCCATCATATCCTGGGTGGGTTCGGCCTTTTGCCTCGTCCTCCAACTTTGACTTCGGGGCACCACTCGGCTCGAGGTTATTCTCTTCTTTTTAGATAATACTCGAGGTTATTCTCTGAAAACACCTTTTCGCGCTTCTCCTCCCAGATGACTTCGTGCTTTCCTTTCTTGAAGCCAAGACCACATCCTTGCATTTTTTTGTCAAGTCGAAACCAAGAAAGGGAAGTTAATCAAACTGATGCATTACCCTTGACGCCTCCCCAGCATACATTGGGATACTTCTCTGGATTTTCAGACTATGTTTCTGCATGCATGGCAAAATTTTGGCTTAGTATTTTTTAGGGAGGTTATTATCATGACAATGTAGCCTTTATGGACTCATTGTAGTAGCACTATTTTTTATGGAGGTTTACTGTGTTTTGCGTGGTGGCATTGAAGCTTTGTTGAGGGCATAGCAGTTACTCTATGGGTAAAGGCACAGATCAAGGATAAAATCTCTATTTGGCTAAGTAGTCTATAATGATCTTTTGGGCCTGTGGTCTTTTAACCTGTAAATATTATTCTTTATATAAATGAAAAATACGTGGGACCTTCCCTGCCGGTTGTCTAAAAAAAATTGGACAATTAGTTTGTAAATTGTCATATTTTTCACTTTGAATGTTCATTTGCACAAGTGGCTATGCATGTCTCAATTGGTTCAGTGATTCCTCCTCACTTTCTCCGGGCAGGCTGGTTGCATCCACTGGTCGTGATGCAGAGTGTGCTACTGGAACCTAGAAAATTAACACCACATACATATGGGCAGCTGACAATTCTTGGGGTATGCCAGGTCCCACACGGCATATCACTGGCTCCGCTCCCTGCTCTCAGTTCGTCCACGCTGCTAAGCGTGCCCATCCTGGTTGTTGATTGGCTGAGTGCCTGGTCAAATAGGCTGTGTGTATGTGTGTTTGGTTAGAATGTCTCAAATCTGTCGTTTTCGTACAGACATTATTGTTTGGATATTTAAGAGTGTTCTTGACTTGTCTACGGCTTATGGCATCTACCTTAAAAGCTGTACAGCCAATGATATTGTAGCCAAGAAGCAACCAATGCAAACTCGCTGACTTGATTGACGACTCGGTCAAATCAGAGTACTGCAGCTAGTAGAGAAGTGGAAAATTAAACTCCTCAAGTAGAATAAGAGGCAGCCCGGCTTGTTTTATAAATACTGTGGCCATTGCTGCAACAACCCCAACACATGTACAATAGGACATATATCTCCTCGAATTCTCATTCCACCCATCTTCATTCGTCCACTTCACAGCAGGCCTCTTTGAGCGCGATCGTCATGCCACAGGAAATGCGGGAGGCGCCAGCAATGGCGCCGACGACTACCTCTGTGGTTACAATCTTCTTTGAATCCCTGCACTTGTCTGTGAAGCAGTATGAACTCGAAGTCGAGGTGAATAGGTGATCGTCGCTTGGGTGGTAGTATGGTTTATCCTACGCCACCTTCAGACTATCCTAGGCCCTATGCGCGCGTTGCTCCGGGCACTGGTGCGTCCAGTATGGCGCCATGGCTGCCTACTATCTTCCCGCCTACTATCTTCCCACTCTCGTCGTGTTGTACACGGCCAATGCCGTGTATTCATCCGACTCTGATATTAAAGTAATCCTCATCAACGGTTGTCTTTACTTACTTCTTGCAAGTGCCCGAGGCACGGTCAGTATGACAGCGTTCACTCTGGGTCATGATGGTCCACTGAAACTCGAGAGCTGGCTAGTTCTCCCATGGCTTCTCTACTTTGGCTGGCTACAATGGGGTTTGGTTTGGATGGACCGTAAGCTGACGATGATCTTGGATCTATATGTCTTCATTGTTCTATATGTTGCCCCGTTGCTTTATGTTGTGCTGGTTAAACCAAGGGCATCCACTTTAGATTATGAGACTAAAGAGTTTGCTGACCAAATGATGATCGAGTCCAGGTCATCACCCTCACCCTTTTTCCACGACGTTGCCGGGAACCTGTGTGACCGCTGCAGATACCCATTTAAGCTGGGAGAAGACCGATGGATTAACTTCAGTGATGTGCTCAAGTGGAGGGGCTGGCTAACAGAAGACAGTGCCGGTGCTGCAGATCCAGACATTTGCCTCTCCTACAGCTTCTGCCGTCTTCGAGCAAGGCGCTACTTCGGGTTTCCTTGCCCCGAGGACAGAAATGTGCAGGTGCGTGACTTTGTACTAAGGGAGCTGCTAGCAGGCAGTAACAACAAGGCATTCACCATTGTTGAGGTGCAGTTGACTCTCCTTCATGATTACTTCTTCACCAACTACCACTCTGAGATGAATTCAGCCGTGTTGACAGTTACTCAAAGAGTAGTAATAATGTTGCGGCTTTCTCTGGTCGTCTTAGTTTCAAATGTTGTTTGGGGTCTATTGGCTGCTGGGAGTCTTTCAGCTTTAGTACATGAATATCTACCATATATTTGTGTCTCGGCTGTGGTAGGAGTTCTCATATATACCGCTATTATGCAGCCCCTGTTCCCCGTTTTGCCAACTTACTGGCATCCAATACAGAATTTCTTCCTGCACTACTACCCTGCAGACGATACAGGCAGTCCTTCCAGTTCCGTTGTTGTTAACTTCAGTTCTGCTTCTTCTACGGCCAGTAGACAGAATTCAGGGAGGACGTCGTCTTAATACTGGCGGAACAAAATGGGTCAGTACTCATTCATGGAGGACTATGATCGACACTCACCCAAGACGGATATTGTCGCATGGTTCAAGGTGCATGTGCTATCTCAAGTACCTTATAGTTTCATTAAGTATCAACCAGTAGGAGAAGAAGATGTCAGTATTCCGGATGAAGTGAAAAGCTCGATGGCTCGTACTATTCAGGACATGGATGGTTTGCCAACAATGGGCACAAGGTTATTATTACTCACAGCTGATGGGACTCGGGAAGATTTGTCATGGACCCGCAGGCAAGACACGCTCACGCACACCATTCTCATATGGCACGTCGCAACATGCTACAGCAACATGTCCCGGCCCAGCCCCAGTCCCAGCAGCTCGAGGAAGAACAAACGCCCCAGGCCCAGTCTATGGAGGAGCTGAGCACTAGGGATCGTGAAGTCGCCACCACCTTGTCAAAATACTGCGCCTACTTGGTGGCATTTCTTCCTGAGTTACTTCCGGAGCATATTCTGACGGTGAAGGTCGTCATTCAAGAGGTCTTGAAGGAAGCACAAGAACTACTTGGAAGAAAACAGGTTTCTATGGAGGAGAAGACAAGGACAATTGAACAACTACTTGTGAGGCCACGGGAAGACGTGTCGAGAATGCAGACATTTCACAAAGGTTTGCTGCTTGGACACGAACTTGAGAAGCAGTCTGTCTCGTTGCGCTGGAAGACCATGGCCGATTTTTGGTCGGAGACCATCCTTTACACGTTCAGCAACTCGCGCACGGTGGCGAGTTCGTGACACACGCTGGAGCACTTTTATTATGATTGCTGAGTTCAAATTTCTGTTGAATTCAAATTTGTTGCTTGTTTGAGTTTAGAAAATGTTTAAACTCTATTTATGTTAAATCTTATGTGTTTCTATTCATCTCGGGCCAATTTTACTCCTCCCGGCCTGTTCCTCCTGGTTCTAGCCCAGCTGCTCGCGTGGCCCATTTCCTCCCCGCCGGCCCAACTCGCTCTTCTCTTCTCTCTCTCTCTCTATTTCACCGACGAGCTGGGCCCGCTTGTCATCCCTCTCTTTGCTCTCTCTCCGAGCCGGACCAGGCTCGCGTTCGAACCCGAGCCCGAGCCAGGGTGCCGCGACCCCCCCTGGCCGCACGCCTAGGTGCAAGGCGCCTATATAGGGCTTGAACGCGTCACCGCCTCGACCTTTTGCCCAAGCCCTAGCCGCAGCAGCTCCTGAGCTCCGCCGCCGCTGGAAACCCTAGCTCCGGCCACCAAAGTCGAGCTCCCCGTTCGCTACTTCTCCGCCGCCAAGGATTCGTTGTCGAGCTCAGTGAGGGTATGAGGAAGCTCGTACACCGGTCTTGGTTCGCCCTTTCGCTCTCGCAAGCTTGCGCCGCGCCGCCGCGCCTCCCGACCCGCCTTGCCTGGCCGTCGGCTTCCTCGGCAGCCAAATCCTCAACAAGAACACCCTAAACGAGTTCCCCGTGATGCAAGATTTCTCCAGAGACTTGAATCGCTCAAAATAGTGGCCTCTAGCCCCGGAATCGCGCGACTCCGGTGATCCTCCGCCGAGTAAACCGGGCGGCGCTGCCTCCAGTCGCCGTCTCAGGCGAGGGAGACGCCCTGAGCCCACCATGGCCGTTCGATCTGGCTTGAGCGGTTGAGATTCAAGTGAATCCGCCGGCATACCGGTCAGCTCCGGTCAGCCGTGGCTCTTTTGCAAAAGAGTCCATGTATTTTCATAGTTTTAACCCGTAGTCCATTATAGTTGAAAAGTATTTATGAATAGGTCCTTTTCTTCACGATTTTGACCCTGAGCTTTGAAGCAATGAGGCCGCAGTCCGTAGCCTGTACTTTATATGAAATTATGATTTTAGCCCTTGTTTTATATAGAAAGGCCCCTCAAGCTTAGTTTTCTTCGCCAGCAAGCTCATGAATCTTGTTTTAGCCATATATTTTTTGTTTTAATTCTGTTTTTAGCGATTCTCATGTTCACACGATCCGTGTAGGAAAATAAAATGTGATTTTGTGCTTGTTTAGTTCTGTTACTATTGTTTGGTGTATTGTTTCCTATTTGTTGTATTGTTTTCTTTGTATGTGAATGTGTGATGCGTAGAAAGCGTGTCGTTCGAGGAGTACGTTGAAGAACAAGGTTACGAAGACTCTGAGCAGCAGCAGGGTTTGGAAGAAGGCAAGTATTCCTTGGTCATTCCCGTTTGTACTTAAATAACATGCATTTTAATTACACTATTTATTTCTCGTATGCATTAATTTTGATGGGTTCCTATTAAGGACCATGCCTAGTTTCTTTAATCATACCTTGCAACGGGGTTATTAATTAACTTGATGGTAGTTTATGCTTAGTTTGCTCAACTGGGTTTGGTAAATGAACAATGGTTACATTATTGATATACTCTATGTTCTGAACGAGATATTAATCACAAGATCATACGACTTTTAATTGGAACATGGAGAACCACCCAGGAAGTCCGTACAACCAAAAGGACTATAATGGCTCTGGTCTTAGCTAATTAATTAGAAACTCTAGTGAACAATGATCTTACCGAAAGGGCACTGCATTGATGGGGTATAGCCCGGTCCTCTTGGAACGTCGGCTTGGCTAAGAGGCATTCTCATTAGGGAGGGTTATGGTCCGCTTTGACTTGAAGCCCCAGCGGATTGTTATTTGCTAGCGAATCTTTGTAAAGGCCTTGTAGCATCCCTATGCATTCACACCTTGGTAGTGTGATACGCGCCTGTGTGGTGCAGCGTGGTTGGGTCTAAAGTTCTTAGGAGGTTTTACGCGACTTGTGGGTAAAGTTGTACAACCTCTGCAGAGTGTTAAAAACTGTTATAACAGCCGTGCTCGCGGTCATGAGAGACCTGGATCCTCACATGATTAATTTACTTGAACTTGAGAATTAAATCGTGGTTACTTGTTGATGATGGTGATGAGAATGGTATGATGATGATTTACTTTGAATGTGGGTTGGTATATACTTTTATTTGCTAGTAATGAGCTCCGTAATAAATTTGACCAACTAAAAGTGCTAATTGCTATTATCCTATTAGCCTTCCACTTTAAAAAGCCTTGCATGTTATTTAATTATTATTACTTCCCCTTGTTGAGTACAGCATGTGCTCACGCTTGTGATTTATTTCTTGCATCTACACTACCCGGATTGTTGCTCAGACTTGGAGAATTATGATGATATAACTGCTGATTACGAGGAGTTCTAGGCGAGTTCTCCAGTCAACATGCCTGTGGAGATGGGACAATTTATTATCATTCATTAGATAAACGTTTCGAGTATGCTTCCGCTAGACTTTGAGTCATTTGAGATGTAATAAATACTTTACTATACGTTTGATGAGACTTGGTTGTGGTTATTCGCTTACTGTCTATCATAGGTGTGTATTTCTAATCCTGGCACACATAGGAGATTGCATTCGATTTATCCTTTAAAATCGGGTGTGACAGCAAGGTCTTATATAGTGGTGGACCATAAGTCCATTACTGCAGGCAATTGCTACTTCTACTTGCTATATGCACGTGGCTTATTGTTAGTCGTCAATGCATATCAGCGGCTGAGCAACGAGGTCGTTGGTGAGCCGCCCCACCAGAAGAGGTTGAAGGCGCAAAATCCGGCCTCCAGGGAGGTGCATCTGGCCGGCGGCGCACCAGCTGGACTGGTGAAAGGGCTAGCCATGGCAGCCACCGACAACGGAGGAGGAAGGGCGCGGGGGAGGGCGTCTACACTGGGAATGCCTCGCCGCCGCTGTCCTAGCAGCTGTGCGGGCTTCTGGCGGCAGCCAGGGGCAGGGAAGGTAGCGGGGGAGCTGTAGGGCGCGGCAGCGGCGGCCTGCCCGAGTCGCCCATGGGGGCAACGCAAGGAGACAAGTCCTTTCTCGGCGTCTAAGAGCATGTACAACAGTTTGGACAGCTGCTGTCTTTTTATCACACACAGATAGCTAAATAGACAACGCGTACAACAATTTAGGCAGCTGTTGTCTGCAAGTCATTTAATTCATTCTTAGACTCATAAATCATGGTGATCTAGTACACAATTTGATCTTTGTATCCATTTTGTTGCTTACATGGGAGAAATAAAGGTATATTCAAATAATCTATATTCATATGAATAGTTGGATTAGTATTGCTGCACAAATTTCCACTAGTTCAATAATGATTGGACAACTTCTTTACCACAATAGTGTGATTTTGCATTTCATAATACTCTGGCACGATGAATATATGATTAAATTGAACAAGAGGAATACATTGTTCTTTGAAAAATAGACGCTGTGCTTGTAGCATGCATGCACTACGAAATTGAACTAGACTCAACCCATGCATCCAATTGAACTAGAATAATTTAATCAAACATCTACTGGAGAAGAAGGTGCTCCCGTCCTCGGTGAGGGACGCCACACGCCAGTGATGAAGCGGCGCTGCCGGAGACGGCTGTCGCGCGGCCCGTGGCCTTCTGCTTCAGCGTAGCTGCCGTGTCCTGTGTGCCCTTCGCTCCCACGCCACCGCCGCATGAAGCAACAACACACGCATCGTCGCATGCTTCTCCTCTTCGTTGCATAGTGCTCGTAGCTTTGCAAGTGCAGAGATGGGGATTTGAGGGATGCGCATGGGATCCGCGGCGCCAGGGACAACTCGCAGCACCGCACAACACGCGCGCAAGAGCTTTGGAGCTTGTGCCCCTGCTGTCGACGAACGAAAGGACGGCTCTCTCTTCTTTCTTCAATTAATGCTGTCCACGGAGGACTAATCTGCTGATGTGGCTGTAAATAGACAGGGGTCATCTGTCTGTTGGGTACGTGCCCTAAGATAAAGAATGAGACCCTCAGTCAGACAACCTCATAATGCTGCTGATTAAATTACAGTACAGTCACCTACTAATTGATCCCACCTTATTCTAAAACCTGGTGGCTCGCTTGATCCCACCTTCCGAAGCACCAAGTGTCGTGGTACAAAAATATACCTATTACCTAATGTAGCAAATTTAATTTGGGCAATGTAATTAATGAATCCAAAAAATAATTTCCATATAGAGATCAAGAACATTTTGGGAGCACAATTAATTGTCCTCAGTTCTCAGTTCCACGTATGGAACATTTTAATCCTCTTCTTTGATGAGTCTTCCATCTGAAGCCCGTAAGGCAGTTTGCTGCTCACTTCCATAGACACCACCTCGGCCAATGTTACCATGCTTGTAATGGGCGTATACACAAGGCTGTAACAAAAGAATCCAGTCATTCCAATCATGGCAAGGGAGTGTACCAAAGTTCGTATGGCCAGACTAAAGAAGTAGAAGACAGTAATGTTCAACACGAACAGCGTCGAAGGTCCAATCAACGAGATCCCAACGACGAGCCAGACAGTGTCCTTGATGAACCACATCACACACACAGCCCCAGCCGCTCATAGCAATGTGATGATTGCCGCATAGAAGCACAAACTGCCTGTGCCTGCTTCTTCGTGCAGATTCTCTTCTTCACTGATAGACGATCGCATGGTGATCAAGGTGGTGGCACAGTTTTCGATGCTGATGAACTGCCGGTGTTCGGCTAGAGTGTACCCGGACAACCTGG
This sequence comes from Digitaria exilis, assembly GCA_015342445.1. Taxonomy (NCBI): domain Eukaryota; kingdom Viridiplantae; phylum Streptophyta; class Magnoliopsida; order Poales; family Poaceae; genus Digitaria; species Digitaria exilis. The sequence continues at coordinate 235,126 of JACEFO010001238.1, forward strand.
CAGCAACGGCGAATCTAGCAATTTAGGTTAGGGTGAGCCAATGTTGCAAATCTGCTAGTACTGTCCTAGGTCCCTAGTTCCCTACCATTCCATAAGCTACAAAATTGCAATGCACGAATTACCTTGTGGCCTCTGCTTAGTGGTTCCGTTTAGTTAGCGATGTGAACAAGGGATGAAGCAGCGAAGGAACTCAGCAGAGATTGCAGCTGCCTATCTATTCACCAGGGAAATCAGGAAACATGTGGTGTTTGGCTAAATCTTAGGGTGGGCCATGGCCCACCCAGCCCACCACCCCGAAGATCCGCCACTACCTGGCGGCGTAGGCCATGTCGAGATGCATGACCACCATGCCGTCGCGAGATCTCAGGTGGGCGATTGCAATGGCGAGGAGAGCCATGTATGAGACAGAGATGAACACGGCCAGTGAACACATGGTTTTCGTGAGGATGGTGGTGGATAGGATGAGGTAGGTGATGGTGATGGAGGAGAACACCCACACGATGGTTTGTGGGTTGTCGGTGATGGACCATAGCGCCAGTGACGTCACCGCAGCGTACAATTTGATATGTGGCGGGGAAGAAATAATGCCTTGGTGGACACAGTGCGGCGGAGTTCCTTGAGATTGGAGGAGCTGCCGGCCAAGTTATCCCCGTTGACCTTTGCACCATTCTCCATCGTCACGTTTGGGACGTTGATGTGCTCCATCATGATGATATGGTCAATGGTGAGGGTGGGGCCATTGTTTGGGATCTTGTAGCCATCAGTCACACTGTTGTCGCTTGGGTTGGTGCTCTCACAAGCCATGGGTTGTAACCAGTGACCCATCCGGGCTACCCATTAGTGATATTTGTGGATTTTGGTTGCACTGACCCAAATAGAATACAGAAACAAGTTATTTGCTTGCTTCCTGTGCATTTCTAATCACATAGGGAAGACAAGTTTGGTACTTCATGACATGAACAAAGAATCAAATTCTGAAGATGAAAGCAACTTCTCACATTGCAAGTACAGATAAAAATCGTCAGCTGCTGAAAGTGTACCAAACTTGTTGACAAAAAAAAATCTGAATAAGTCTTCTGCGGCCTCTGAAATTCAGAGAGCGAATGAAAACTTCCCCTGGCAATCCATCAAAACACTGCAGTAACGGATCGTGTGGGGCTAATCAAAAGCTGCAGAAGAGATTGAACGAGACAAAGACTAATGGCGTCTCCACCCGCAGATCTCAGGAAGAAAAGGGGGAAGAAAGATAGGAAGCTGGCGTCACATAGATATAGCAACATCTGACTGTGACCTGATTGTCGAAGAGAATAGAGAGTCGGTTTATTAGGAATCCACACCAAGAAACCATAGGTTGTAGAGTATAGTTTCTATGGTGGTGTCTTGATGATGTGGCAACATGGACATCACATAAACACTATGGGTTGGTGATGGCCTCATATAGTGGTTAGCCTTTTTTCATTAATATATGGTTCACATGTCTGTCTCACATCTTTTCTTCGTTCTTGTGCCTAAGTGGGCTGTAAGTTTACAACTCACTTCTCTTCTCTCTCATCTTCTCTTTTATCCACCTAAGCATTCAGTCTTGTTGCAGCCTATTATTATCTCAGAGCTATGGGAGCCAAGCTAACAAGGGTGTTTAGGGTGGGAAGAAGGAAGATGGTGGATGGGATGGAGTGTACTGGGGACAGTGGGAGTTGGTGATGGTGATGAATAATAGTAGGCCTCTTTTAGTAGTGTTGACGCGTTTCTGGTCAACACATGAAAACGCTAGATCATGTGGTCGTCGAACTCTTCTCGTCGGAGCTCCTGTACGCAGCCGGTTAGACCGCCTGTAGGGGCCGGTCAGACCGCCTGTAGCAGAGGCGCCGTGAAAGCCTATGATCACAACCTCGGGAGGGACCCCATCGGAGGCTGCGAACCTAGGGTTGTTTTAAGGTCGGCAAGGCCACTTAGAACGTCCTAAAACGTCGTAAAGACGAAGAAGGAAAGCAAAGGGGTTAGAAAAGCTAGGGTTTGGAGATAAAAGGTAAGAAAATGATTTGTATGATTGGGTAGAGGTCCTCAATCGGCCACGACCCTTTATATTTATAGGGTGGGGAGGTCTTGCCCCGCAAGAAAGTCCTTGTACAGACCTAAAAACATGGAAAATTCTAGTTCTACTCGGACTCAGGGACAGACGGTCAGACCGCTTGTGACAGGCGGTTAGACCGCCTGACACATTGTCAGATCGGCTACACGGCCCAACCGGTCCAACCACGTGTACAGGCGGTCTAGACCGGCTGTCCCAGCCTGATCGGCTTCAATCCATTTTCTGCCATCAACGAGTAGCTGACTATAGTTTTATTAGTTCCAGTTGAGCATACGCGCGCGTGTTAAACCACATGGTGGATGCCTCGAATAGCTCCAAAGCTTCACGTGCGATTGCATTGCATTGGGTGCAGTGGTAGGATGTGAATGCATTCTCTCTAGTCGACTAGTCGGACATGCAAGAACAATACCAAAATATCATAAACGATATCTAGTAGTATTAGAAAACCTATATAGTAAATCAATGCCACTTCAACTCGCCAGTGGCGCCGCACTGGAAGCCATGGCACGCGAGTATGGCAGTCGAGGCGAATTAATAATGAAGTGTTATGGGAATCTGGAGTAGCCTTCCCCATTGGTCGCTTATTCTACTTGTGTCGCTCACGGCACTACGGCAGTTGGGTGATCGTCGGTAGTTCAAGGAGGGTAGGGACAACCAAAACTGATGCGGGGGGACTGCAGGCAGACGGATCCGGTCTCGCGCGGTCGTCGTTAGTCCAAGCAGTCCAAAGCTTGATGCGCAGAAGCCGGTGGACTCACGTGGGTTGGTGGTAAAAGGCCACAACTGTGGTGATTGCAGCAGCTGTGTAGGCTGATAATCATATAATCGAGACCTACCTTTAGGTTACTACATGAGGTGGTTATCGGAAAGAACAGCTGTTAAGAACCTGCGATGGCTGCGAAGGAGTGAAGGGGATGACTGCTGTTACAGTACGTGAGTACTGTTTACGGGGAGAAGAGGGTGCTAGGAAGGCCGGCCGCGGGGCTCTGCCCATGGCTGGCAAGGGAGAAGATGTTCCTTCTAATGTCTTGCTTAATTAAAGTTGATACATCCCCTCTTCTTATATAGAGAGGTTTACTTAGCCCCTAAGAAAAACTTTTAACCCTAACCCTAATGGGCCTAGCCGCCTGGCCCAATAGGTCCAGTCGGCTACACCTCACATTACACCCCTCCTAGACATGCAGCTCGTCCTCGAGCTGCAACCTAACCGATTGATAATGAAGACTTGACTCGATACAAACCTAACACCTAGAAACAAGCCATTTACATCTCGGTTTATTTTATTATTCTTAATCCAAAATAGACACGAACTATTTATTGTTGACACCCGACCTGCATGGGCACAGCCACCAGGATCCCATGGCGCCCATCGGAACGAGGGAGCATGGGGGCACAAGAAAAACCGCCAGAACGACCAGCAAAGACACCCTCGCGGTGGCCTGTAGCAGAAAGCGGTGGCGCTAGGCAGTGCATCCCCACCCAGGACAAAGAAGAGGCCTCCCCTACCGCTAATACCACATAGCTGAAGGTTGCTGACCGCGAAACCACACCATGCTCGTGCAGTATGACAGTAGTCTGCCAATGCGGTTGTTGATGGCCGTTTTCCCAAGAGGGGACGCGCCCCGCTTTGTCGAGGTTGACCCCCATCCAGGCCGCCTCGTGCATCTACTGGCGAATGTCCAGCAGTCATTGCCTCGCAAGGAAGCCGCGCACCGCAGCCTGCAGCCGCACCACCGCTGATGCCTAAAACTCAAGCATCGAAAGATGCATCTCCTATAGTCGCCGCCGCGCTAGGAGGCCACGTACTGCAGCCTGCAGTCGTACCGCCATCTGACACTCATGGGCCGCCATTGCGAGGAGAGAGGCGAGTTTTTTTTGACCAAGGGCTCTCATAGTTATGAATGAATCCCTTAGCGATTGGACTAGATCGGCAGTTGTGAAGCCATTGGCCTAGATCAATCTGGCTTCACTGAGAGCGGTGGCAGCAATGGAGCTTGGACGCAGGAAGATTGGCTCTGAATACCAAATTGCTATGAACCTGCGATGGCTGCGAGGGAGAGAAGGGGATGCCTGCTGCTACAATACCACAAATACTGTTCACGAGGAGGAGGTGTTTCTTTCTGATCACTTGCTTGATTGATTAAAGTTGAAACATCCCCTCTCCTTCTAATCTCTTGCATGCATGCTAGGTGTCTCGAATGGCCCCAACCTTCACGCGTGGTTGCATTGTATCCAGTGCAGATTCCAGGATGCCAATGCATGCTCTCTCATCTCACAGGCAAGAACAATTACCAAAAAGCCAATCGATGCACCTTGAACGGGCCAGTGGCTCCGCATTGGAGGGCATGACACGCTGTAGCAGTTGAGGGCGAATTAATAATGAAGTGTGATGCGATCTGAGACTAGTCTTCCCCATTGTTCGCTTAGCATGAGTTTGGTAGCAAGGACGGGACGGGACAGGGATGGGATGATCCCATATTTTGTAGTGTTTGGCTTGAAGTATCAGAGGATGGGACGGTCCCCAAAAGAGAATATGCTCGATAGATGCGGGATGACCCTGTCCGGCCAAATTGAGCGGACAGGGTCATCCCCGTTCGACGCTGTCAGCCCTGTCTAGCGGCGACCTTCGCGCGGCTCCCTCCACGGCTGTCGGGTCAAGAGCTCCGCGCGGTCCCCTCCATGGCTGCCGGGTCGAGCTCAGCGCGGCTCCTCCATGGCTGCCAGTGGAGCTCCACAGCCCCCTTCATTGCGCTACCTGCAGTCCGTGCGTGATGTTGCATGTGTGATGTTGCATGCGTGTGGGAGCAAGCGGCCGTGTGTGCGCGTTGTACTGCTGTGGCGTTGCCGGAGGCTGGAGTTGCCTCTGTTGCTCGTTGTTGAGCATCCGCACGAGGGTCCCTCAATTTCGCACATCCTGTCTTGGATTCATGGAGATAGGTAGTCCAATGGGTTCGCAAGGCATCCGTGAAGGTTAGTTTGCAAGTAATTGAATTGGGATTCAACATGGATGATGAATTTCAGCCCAGATTGATGGGTAGTTCTCACGAGAAAGAAGGGGAAAATGGACAGAAGAAGAAGATGGGAAAGGAGACTGATAGGCGGGTCTCGACCAAAAAGTAGATAACACCGTTAGACAGTCATCCATCCTATTCGACCAATCCCTCCTACCAAACAAAAAACTAGAACGATCCTATTCCATATCAACCAAACGACGAAATCATCCCATCGCACGAAATTGGCGTAGAACCATCCCATCCGATCTCATATGAATTCATGACCAAGTCGCCGGTAGCAGAAATTAAATTACCTACATCTGGCGAAGCCACCACAAGCATGTGCTGCTTGCTTGGCACAGGAAAAATCTATCATATGCGCCGTGCCACCGGTACTTCAGACCACTTAATCTGTATACCGGTTGCCAACCTAGCATAACCAAGCCTGCACTTCTGAAAAAGGCTTCATTTGTGCCGGTAAAACCCTGCCCCTTTATTTCAATCTCAGCTTGACTATAACAGAAGAAAATAATGTAAAACCAATATTGTGCACGAGACACAATTTTTATGTGGAAAAACCTTGCGAGAAAACCCACGAGTGCCGACAGGCGATATTGACTATAATAGAAGAGTTAGAACGTAAGATAATACAATGAGAAGTCTCACTCCTGTACGACTACAATGTATATATATAAGGCTTGCGTTGTAATCCAGATAATATTCAACAAACTCCACCTTCATATGAATTCCTTGTTGTAGCAATAAGAATCAACTCACTCCAATAATAAATAATTACCAACAGCAAAAGTCAATCAATACTTCAGCTTTAACACTAACCAAGCTTGAGCACAACTCAAACTTAGATGTGAGAACAACCTTAATTAGTCATCATGTTAGCAAAATTGTCATGAGTGCTTACTTGCATACTTTAACATCACCTTTGGCAATAACACCTCGAATAAAATGATAGCTCAATTAATGTGCTTTGTTTCTTTCGTGAAACGTTCCATCTTTAGTCAGATAAATGCTACTTTGAGTATTACAATAAATAGTAATACAAGAAGAAACCCCGCAAACCTAAAAGTATAAACTCTATTCGACCCTTACAACCGGGCCCAACTTCGCCGCCTCCTGCATGTACGCGGAGACACCCCGTGGGAAGCGTCCTGCCTCGCACTCCGGAATGGGACCTTCGTCCCCGCCAACCGAACATTGAATCGGTGCCGACGCGTGGGTGGTCAAGGAGATGCCGATGGCGAGGGTGATGAGTGACGTGGTATTATATATGACTAGTAATGTTTTCTCCATAAATATGCAATGTGTGTCTATACCTATTTAAATAACTAGTTGTAGAATATAAATATATTAAAAAAATATAATAGCAGCTAGGAAGGTTTTTACCACAAATATATTAACAATATAATAACAGCAGATTCTAGCAACTATGAATTAATGACTATCACGTTAAAACAAGCAATGTCAAAGATACAAATACTTAATGCAGGATGACAATGATGAAATGTTACAAAGTAGATATCACAGTTGAAAATATAAATTATATTTAACCGGAACATTTCATTAAACATGGATGTAAAGTTAGAAATATGTGTTTTATCTTTATGAAAAGGTTAATTTCTTACTTACAAAAAGGTTACTTTCTTGCTTAAAAAGTTCATCCAAAGTTTCAAACATAGCCAAGTGTGATCTTGTTTGGAGGATCTCATTGTAATAAATTTTTTGGCTCAATCAACGTTTAATTTGTATAGTTAGTTTGTAAATTATTTTATTTTTTTCACTTTGAATGTTCATTTGCACAAGTCCCTATGCATGTGTCAATTGGTTCAGTGATTCCTCCATCTCTCGAGGGCTGGCCGGTTGCATACACTGGCTGCGATGTAGAGTGCTACTCGAACCTAGAAAATTAATGCCACATACATGCATCTCGCCAGCTCCGCAGCTGACAATTCTTAATTAGGGTATGCCAGGTCTCACACGGCATATTCACTGGCTTCGCTCCTGCCGACAGGCAATCATATTTTGTCTATCACGTATCCCTATCGGTAGCCGACGGAAAATATTTTTCCGGTCGTCCACTAGAACGTGATCGGCATAGCAACGATTGACCGGCGGGACGGTCGTCTTGCTTCTTCGAGCTTTGACACTCGTAAATGGCACGAGCAGCTTATTGAATTTTTTTATATTTTAATCCTTTTAAACTAATATCTTAAAACTAATATAGATTTAGTGGTTACTTTGCACTATTTTCATAATGGCAAATGTGGATAATTGTTAAGATAATAGATCCAATGGATATAATTATTAAAGTTAATAGATATTGATGGCTGGATATTCTTTTATATTTTATTAGAATTTGTAAGATCTGTCAATTTCGTACAGACATTATTGTTCGGATATTTAAGCTCGTGTTCTTGACTAGTCTACGGCTTATGACATCTACCTTAAAAAACTGTGTAGCCAATGATATTGTTGCCAAGAAGCAACCAATGCAAACTCGCCGACTTGATCGACGACTCGGTCAAATCGGAGTACTGCAGCTGGTGGAGAAATGGAAAAAGTCCTCATGTAGAAGAAGAGCGAGCCCAGCTTGTTTTATAAATACAGTGGTCATTGCAGGAACAACCCAAGCACATGTACAATAGGGCATATCTCTCCTCGAATTCTCATTCCACCCATCTTCTTTCGCCCTCCTTTGACATGCCACGAGAACTTAGGGAGGCGTCAGCAATGGCGCCGACGACTGCCTCTGTGGCTACATTCTCCTTTGAATCTCTTCTCTTGTTTGTGAAGAAAAATGAACTTGAAACCAAGGTGATAGCCCCATGGTTGGTATGGTGTATCCTACGCCACCTTCAGAGTATCCTAGGCCCTATGCGCCGTCGCTCTGGGCACTGGTGCGTCCAGTATGGTGCCATGGCTGCCTACTATCTTCCCAATCTCGTCGTGTTGTACACAGCCAATGCCGTGTATTCATCCGACTCTGACATTAAAGTTTTCCTCGGCAACGGTTGCCTTGTGTTACTTGTTGTGAGTGCCAGAGGCACGGCCAGTATGACAGCGTTCACTCTGGGCAATGGTCCTTTGAAACTCGAGAGCTGGCGAGTGCTCCCATGGCTTCTCTACTTTGGCTGGCTACAGTGGGATTTGATTTGGTTGGACCGTAAGCTGACGTTCTCGGATCTATATTACTTCATTGCTCTATTTGTTGCCCCGTTGCTTTATGTTGTGCTGGTTAAACCAAGGGCATCCACTTCAGATTTTGAGACTAAAGAGTTTGCTGACCAAATGATGATCGAGTCCAGGTTGTCACCCTCACCCTTCTTCGTCGACGATGCCGGCCACCTGTATGACCGCTGCAGATACCCATTCAATCTGAAGCAGAGAGTTGAGTCAGATCACCGGTGGCTTCACTTCAGTGATGTGCTCAAGTGGATCGGCTGGCAGAGAGTTGAGTCAGATGACCGATGGATTAACTTCAGTGATGTGCTCAAGTGGAGGAGACTGTTGACAGAAAACAGTGCCGCTGCCGTGGATCCAGACATTTGCCTTGCCTACAGCTTGTGCCGTCTTCTAGCAAGGCGCTACTTCGGGTTTCCTTGCCCCGAGGACGGAAATGTGCAGGTGCGTGACTTTGTACTGAGGGAGCTGCTAGCAGGCAGTAACAACAAGGCATTCGCCATTGTTGAGGTGCAGTTGGCTCTCCTTCACGATTACTTCTTCACCAACTACCACTCCAAGATGAAATCAGCCGTGTTGACAGTTACTCAAGGAGTAGTGCACATGTTGTGCTTCCCACTGGGCTTCATAGGTTCGTGTGTAGTTGTGAATTTATTGACTACCAGGGGTCTTTCATCAGCTTTAGTACATGAAGATCTACCATATCTTGGTGTCTTCTTTGTGCTAGGATTTCTCATATATACCGTGATTATGCAGCCGCGGCACCCCGTTTTGCCAACTTACTGGCATCCAATATGGAATCTGTTCGCGCACTACATCCCTGCAGACGAAATAGGCAATCTTTTTGGTTCCATTGTTGTTACGTTCAGTTTTACTTCTTCTACGCCCAGTAGTCAGAGTTCAGGGAAGACGTCGTCTTACTACTGGCGGAACAAAATGGGTCAGTACTCAGTCATGGATGACTATGATCGCCGCTCACCCAAGAAGTATATTATTGCCTGGTTCAAGGTGCATGTGCTATCTCAAGTGTCTTATAGTTTCATTAAGCATCATCCTGTAGGAGAAGAAGATGTCAGTGTTCCTGATGAAGTGAAAAAGTCGGTGGCTCGTACTATCCAGGATATGAACGGTTCGCCAACCATGGGCACAAGCTTATTATTACTCAGAGCTGATGGGGCTCAGGAAGATTTGTCATGGACCTGCAGGCAAGACACGCTCACGCACACCATTCTTATATGGCACGTCGCAACATGCTACTGCGACATGTCCAAGTCCCAGCCCCAGCAACCCGAGGCCCAGTCTATGGAGGAGCTGAGCACTATAGATAGTAAAGTTGCCATGAATTTGTCAAAATACTGCGCCTACTTGGTGGCATTTCTTCCCGAGTTACTTCCGGAGCACAGTCTGACGGTGAAGGTTGTCCTTCAAGAGGTATTGAAGGAAGCCGGCCAAAAAAAAGAACTACTTGGAGGAACACATTGTTCTATGGAGGAGAAGACGAGGAGAATTCAACAACTTGACCTGCCAGAAGACATGTCGAGAATGAAGACATTTGAGAAAGGTGTGCTCCTCGGACGCCAACTTGAGAAGCAGTCTGTCCTGTTGCGCTGGAAGACCATGGCAGATTTCTGGGCAGAGACCATCCTTTACATCGCATCGTCGTCCAAGAATAGCGCTGCACACATTCAGCAGCTCGCACAAGGTGGGGAGTTCGTGACACACGTCTGGGCCTTGCTCTGCAATGCCGGTATCCAAAGCGGGTAACAAGATTGTATTATTATTTTCATGTCCTGAATCAGCCACGGCATGAGCTTGTTGTATGATTGTACACCCTGATAACGAGTACTAGATATATATACTGCATGACAACGGTCATAGGTGACTTGTAGTGAATGATTTGTTTGTAAATGTTTGGAAATTAGAATCCATGTGTTGTGAACGATGTGAGATTTGAGATGAGAATGTTTCTTTCTCTAGTTTTGATTGTATCTATGACTATTTGATTGTTTCGATGCTGAAATTGGAGCTCGAGATGGTGCTCAGGAGGAGCTACCATGGTGGTTGCAATGGGTGGGGCAATTTTTTTTTTCACAAAAGCGTTTTGTCCCGGTTGGTATTTCCAACCGTGATTAAAGGTAAGCTTTTAGTCTAGGGCCTCCACTTGGGACTAAAGATGGGGACCTTTAGTCCCAGATGGAGTCTTCTGGTTGGGAAACCAAGATATATGAGGTTTACTAACAGGTACTATAAGTGGGTTCTCCGGTAGTGTTCTCATTACAATTGTGTTTCTTTTACGATCATGGACTATATATGTTGCTCCTAGTACAATGTTTTAGGGTTTTGTCATGCTAGTTTTCTCCAGATATCTAGTACACATTAGAGTTTAGCATGTTAGTTTATTTTATCATAATTTTTTATTATGGTAAGAAATTAGAAGCGTATTTGCCTAATTATTCAACAAAAATGGCCAACCCACTTTAGCTCACAGTTTGGAAGATCTCATTCGTGGTAACTTTCTGCATCGTAGCTTTTGCTTTCTTTTTAAAAATTCTGTTAGTTAGCTGTCCCATTTTTTCATTACATTTAGCGTATCATGAAGACGTGGCATATTACAAACTCCACTTGTAAGGTGGGACTAAAGGTTCTATAACTTCACCCATAATCTTGCCATACATGCATAATTCCAACACACCAAGGATAATCCACAACAAGCATCCTATAAGCTCACTGAGTGCTTGTCTGCTTGATTTACTGGTCCACATGGGAAGTTCTACAAATCTTGTTTCGAAGCATAGATCCTCAACAGCTTGCTTTTTATTTATCATCCTTATTTCACATAATCTATATCAAACCATGTATATGGAAGGAGCCCCATATAATGTGAGCACATTTGTTATTTATATATACCCGTCATATCTGCACATCATGCTTCATGGCATGACTTTCGTGGAGTGTCCAGAGGCAACCCCTACGGATAGACCTCAAAGATACGTACCCGAGGCAGGGGCGGCACCAGGGGTATGCCCCTGTATTCCAGGGCATGCCCAAGATTTTGTGCAAAATTTTAATAAGTATAGATTAGTAATACACTTAGGTATAAAAATTGTAAAAGAAAAGAGCCCCAAACACAAATTTGAGCTCAACAGGCAACAGCCCATGAGCTATGCCCCTTCCCCAACTACAGCCCAAGCCCAATTCGTTAATTCTCTCTCACCCCAGCACAGGCTGCCACCAGGCGCTCCACGGCTCGAGTCCGTCTCGGCGTCTCCGGTCTCCCGCTCCTCCCCGCCAGGTTTGCAGGACCTCTGCCACTCCTCCCTGCCCCTCAGGCCTCGGCGGCAGCCAGCAGGCCGCAGGCGGCTGCTTCGGAGCTTCCCCCAACAGGCTAGAGAAGAAGTTCTAATAGCTCACATGGGAGAAACAGATGTCATTAGTAAACATAATTCCAACAAATTCATTCGGTTGTCTCGGTTCGACAGAAAATAAGAGCCAACTGTAGACTGTAGTTCTCTGAATGCACACAATTCAGTGAGAACGCTAGTATCAATTGGGTGTGTAAATGCTAAGCATGGAGATATTGGATCCCGTGGACCTCTATGAATGGATCAGTGGGGTGTTCTTGATATTAACTTGAGATAAACATCATGGTTTACATCTATATGCACAAACGTCAAGAAACAGAGAGAGTAGGGAATCGATGGCTTCACGTGGGTCCGCGTTCATGTTTGCCGATGGAGGCAGCACAAAGGCAGCAACTGTCGATGTAGAGGCAGATGGAGGCAGCACAAAGGCAGCGACTGTCGATGTAGAGGCGGAGGTGGTGAAGTGGAGCTTTCCGTCGCTTCAGCGTCTCCCCTTCGATCGGACTAGGTTTGGAGGTGGGGAGTGGACTAAAGTCGTGAACCTCTTGTCTGTGTCCTGGCCCACCAGCCGTCTACTGGGCTGGGCGTCCCCGATCAGGATGCGAGTCAAGGGCCTTGTTGGCCTTTGGGCCAACCAGTGGAGATCAACCTTACAGGAGATTCCTTAGTTACATTTTCACGGCTTCGCACACTACATTTAGACTCTATAAATGGTGATGCACTGGTGGAATCGTTGTATCAACTAAAGCACTTTTGAGGTACTTGTCTATGGAACGATGTAACCATCTCAATTACCAAAAAGCATAGGGAAGATGGAATTCTTGCAGTACATTAGAGTTGGAGCCTCTTTCTAAGCTTAGTATCCTTCGTATTAATGGCCTAGAAAATGTAACTGCTTCCTCGTTTGGCATAAAGGCCATGCTTGGTAAAAAGTTGCATCTTACCTTTCTGAGTTTGGAGCGCACTATTTGAAATGGACAGGGTGGCGAGTTGGTTGAAGAGGAACAAGATGTCAAGGTGTCTCCGCAGAAGAGAAGCGACGGATCGAGGAGGTGTTTGATGAGGTTTTTCATCCATGCAGGTTAGATAGACTTCAAATCATAGGTTATTTTGGTCGGCGGCTTCCAAGGTAGATGAGTCCAACATCTATGCCACTGCACCAGTCCTTGAGGTATGTATAAATAAGTTACCTGCCCTACTGCACAGAACTACCAGATGCGTTCTGTCAGCTCCCCTGCTTGGAGAACCTGTATATTCACCATGCCCCAGCCATCAAGCGTGTTGGACATGAATTCCTACAACATAACCAGCATCACCTCCCCTCTGAGGTAGTGGCTGTGTTCCCCAGATTGCGCGAACTGTGCTTGAAAGGACTGGTGGAATGGGAAGAGTGGGAGTGGGGGGAACGAGTACCAGCCATGCCAGTCTTGGATATGCTTGTTCTAGAGAAGTGCAAGTTGAACCGTGTTCCTCCTGGCCTTTCCTTCCATGCCAAGGGTTTAAGATCATTATGCATACATGATGTCAAGAACCTAACCTCTATTGAAAACCTTTCAGCTGCTGTCCAACTAGAAGTGTCGCAATGCCCTGACCTAGAGAATATTAACAATCTCTGGAAGTTGCAGAAGCTGGACATCAGTACATGCGCAAACATGAAGGTATTAGAGGGTGTGTCTGCGCTAAATAGGCTCAAGCTAGAGGACAACAACATGGAAACGCTCCCTTTATACATGCAGGGTGTAATGCCTAGGCATTTGCAGCTGGACTGCAGCTTATCTCTACTCACTTCCATAGCAGCAGTGAAATATAGCCATGACAGGGACAAGTTCAGCCATATACAGCAATTTCATGCATATGCAGGCGATAAAGACGTTGAGGCAAAATGTTATGTCCTGTACAGGAAAAATCCTTTCAGCTTTGAGACAAATATCGGTAGTGCTACTATTGTCCAAGGTAGATATTTCAGTTACTCTGTTTTCTTAGTTTGCTCCAGTTGGTTCAAACATGAACCTGCTATATCCTCTGCAGCATGCAGAGTACGGAAGAAGTTTGCTTTCTTGACAACATGGCCAGTTGAAGAGGAATGGCCGGTAGGACTTGTGTCTGCAGATAAATGTCTCTTGCTCAGGGCGCGGTTCAGGTAAATTAAAAAAAAAACTCATTTCTCCTCCAGAGCATTTACGTGCTATTATATTTCACTTGACCGCTTCCATGTGCCACTTCAGGGTCTGAAGAGGAGGAGTAGAAACAGAACATTTGGACGTACATATGTGGTACATTTGTCGATATAACGATGTACTACTACAATCAATTTTCCACAACTTTGTTTAAACATACAATGGGTCTCAAAGTTAACTAGTCAAGAATCAGCTATTAGTCCCTGTTCCTCACGCCTCTTAGTTTAATTTGAACTCTTTTAGCGACCTTGCCTTGGGACGTACTCCCTCCATTCCAAATTATTAGTCATCTTGGTATCATTTTGAGTGTCTAAATTCAAGGCATCTTCTATGAACCAACATATACTTGTCTAATTTATAGCATCTTCAATGAATCTGGTAAAATGCCAGGTTGTCTAATAATTTGGAACGGAGCGGCTATTTCATTAAGAAGGGAAGAAGCAACAAAGTTACAGATACAAGATTACAGATCGAGTCATCCAAAGTTTACAAATAGATGATGACTCGGACCTCTTAGTTTTAATTTGCTACAACTTTATTTCAACATATACTGGGTCCTTAACGCCTCTTAGTTTTGGCCCCTAAAAATAAGCTACACGCACGGCGTGCAATCGGTTTTTCCCCTCTTGGGTGCTAATGGTACCACTTTCTCTAATCACGAAGGATGATGTTGGGGAGGTTGGCTCAGTTGCTCCCCACCTTCTGGTTGGCCTTTTTATTCACGTGGACTCTGTAACAGGGGGCATTGTTTGGTCGAGGTCAGCCACGCCACTGCAGTTTCTTGGGGTGGTGCTCTCAGCACCAGCTGCCATGGGCGGCGGCGAGAGGCGAGAGCTAGGGTGGAAGGGAGGAGGGCGGGCGGAAATTTTTGGGAGGGGTTGTTGTTACATGGATGAAGATTATTGCTTTCGATCGATGATTTCCTGGGCTTAGCTGGTGGGCTCCGGTTTAGCTAGAATTAGATGGAGACGCCCAGTTGTTGTGTGGGATGTGGATGCTGGAATTAGGTCCATTCCTTGAATAACTGGACCCAAGTAGCCTGCGTGCAAACTGCAAACAAATTATCTGGACCATATACAGCCAGCGGCAACAAAACGAAGGAGCTTTTTTCTCAAACAAAAAAAACGAAGGGACTACCTTTATCAAAAAAAAACAAAACTAAGGACTAGAGTGTTGTGGTATATCAAAAGATGCCAGCCTGGGCGTCATCGCTTAGCTCAACTGTTGTTGGTTGAGCACGGAACGTATCATAGGAAAAAAATAAAAGAGGATGGGGAGGGCGATCATCAGGCCAGGTTTCTTTCAGTAGTAAGTTTGTAATTGTGCTGTTCTATGGAGTTAAAAGGTGGATGCTTCTGTATCTATTCTCTAAAACGTTTGTTGTGCCATGCTTAAGGCTGGCTTCACCCTTAAAGTCTTAAACTCTAAAAAAAATGTTCAACTAGTCACCTTTAAGATGGTGGATTGGTGATTCAAGTCACAATCACTATGCTAGCTAGCCACCTAGTAGTAGGTGTGCGCATAAACTAATTTATTAGCAACAACCACTGTCCAAAGTGGTCGTGAGATGCCCTTACTCTGCTTGACTGGCACGCTAAAGTTTACAAGACCATGTAGAGCAACTTTCGGCTTCTTTTTGTACTAAATACAGCCCCGCTGTCACAAAGTTGTCATTAGTTCAAACACATCAATTGAAAATAATTGGTGTTGAAATATAGGACGGAGCCAACGCACACCAGAACTCTCATCAACACTACTGCTCTTTCAAACCAGCACAAGTATTCTGGTCATCCGAACACTACTGCTCTTTCAAACCAGCACAAGTATTCTGGTCATCCCTATCGTCCGGTTCAACAGCCAGACAAACATCTGGAGATCCAAAAATCTCCTGCGATATTCAGGTGCATACATCACCCCCCCCTGCTTCCTCTCTGAATTGTGAAAATCCCAGGAAACCAAGCTTTCATACCGGCAAGTATTTATAAAATTTGAATCGTTGCAAATTCATATTTCATAGTGCATCCAAAAATGTCCTTTATTGACAGAAACTGGGATACAGACTCAATAGAGAAAAAAAACAAATGATAAATTTCATGTTCATGTGCACAGGAAGACGTGTGAACTTTTTTTGCAGTGCATATGCACATGGAGTTATTTTGCATCCAACTTCTACCACTAATCACATCAATGAATGGTGCACTATGTATGTGCATCGTTTCAAAAATTTTGAAAACTTACAAATACGGTTTCTAGAGGGATTTTCATGATGCCACCAACAGTGATATTTACTAATTTTTTTAGGTGCTGCAATGTTGTTGTTCCGACCAGGCGACTAGGTCCTAAGAGAGAGAGAGAGGTTATCTCCAGGATACAGATCCCATCAGGTAATAAGTGTGATTAGTTTTCATAAAAATGTAACACCCCTGGTGTTTAATTAATTGGAAACAAGTAATTAAGTATAACAAAGGTTAATCAAATGAAAGAATTCAAGAAAATGCAGAAAGAAACCAAATAGAAATTAAAAACACTTCAAAAAGAAGCAAAACGGAAACTTCATATTTTATATAAGAACTTGAATTTTTGCCAATATGAAGTTCGAAGGGGAGACCAAACCAAGCACCTTTCTTTTTTCGAACTTCAGCTTGAAACCCTCTCGAAGCCTTTCTAATCTCAAACCGTAAATTGGAGAATTGAAATTCAAATCAATTTAAAGGTTGATTTGGAATCTTGGCCATAACTCTAAAAATTTCAACTAAACATAAGAATCTCCAAAAAGGAAATTTGTGTAGTTTGTAGTTTGGCCCCTCAAAAATACCAAAACCTCGAAATAGCCGTTTTAGCCCCTTTTGTTTTGCGCACAAACTATTCACTTTTTCGTATGCCAATCTGAACGAAAGTGGTGCCCACTTTCTACTCTCCAAGTTTTGTATTTGGACTTTGTGCTCTCCAGTTCAAATTTTGGGAGAATCGGGCCATGCCAGTCACCAGCATTTTGGCGCCCCGGGGCTCGTCGCCGCGCCTCTGCTCGGCTCCCCGCGGGCCGCTGACGCCACTGCTGCGTCGTCGCTACCGCACCTGGACCGGCCAGCATCCTTGCGTCGTGTCCCACTCGATGGCGCACGCGTCCGTCCACTTTCCGCGACAAGTCGAGCCTCGCAGTGCTGCCAGCGAGCTCGCCGCCTGCGCCACCACGGCTCGCCGCGCGAAGTCGAGCTGCTGTTGCCCTGCCGCTCGCTGCCCCGCTTCCTCGACGCGTCGCCTCGCACTCGAATGCAGCGCCAGGAATGCCAGGCACGTGTGCGCGCACCTACTCAAGCAGCCCGCGCCGTCTAGCCTGCCGCCACGCTGCCGGGCCGCAGCAGCGCAGCCATGGCGCCCGCCAGGCGCAAGCCGCCGCTCGCTCGTGTCCAAAACCACCCAAGCCGTGCTAGATGCTCGCCTAGGACCTCCTTGGCACCCTCTTTCGCTCCTCCTTTAAAGGGAGAAGCGCCTCGCGTCGCGTCCCTCTTCCCCGCTCCGCCAGACCACCATGGCCGCCCGAGCTTGAGCTCGCACGTGGCCAGCTCTCCTCGGCCAACCACCGACCAAATAGACCCCCAAACTGGCTTCCCCATCCTCCAATGTTTCTCACAGAGCCACTCAACGCCCGCCTTTGGCTCTAGGTCTCGCCGGAGACGAAGCCGGAGCTCCACCGTGCGCCCCCTCCACGTCGCCGGCCACCACCGGACCTCCTCCGCCTCAACCGAGCCCCGAAGAAGCTTCCCCGAGCTCTTCTACTGCTCATCGACCTCTTCCCTGGCCTCCTACCCCACTGCAGCTTGCCGTCCACCTTGCCGGAGTTGAGCCAAGCTGCCGCCGCCGTTACCACCACCTCGCCGGCTCAAACCCGACCCCGAGAACAACCCCGTTCGACTCGTGGTGAGGCCCTAGTCGACTTCCCCCACTTCCCCGGCCTGGACTCGCCGCCGTTTAGCCGGAAACCAGCCGGCCGTACGCGCCGCTGCCGCCCAAGGGCCTATTTGTATCTTTTCCGTTTTGACTAGTGGGGCGACTGTAAATTTTAGGGACTTGTTCGTGAAAACAAAATAGATCTGAGGGCCCCGGTATAAGTAGATTCATCTTTTCTAAGAATATTTTGCTGATATGTTCAGAAATTCCTAGCAATTTGTAGGAAGCTTGGAAAAATGCAAACTAAAATTCTATGGACTTGTGATGTGTTAAGTAACAACCTCAGGGTAGAAAGTTATGTTACGCATGTGTAGTTTTTGAATTAAAATATAAATTCATTTTGAGCATATTTCATCATAGTTCAAAATCTGTACATGAGCTTTACTTGAGTTTAGGATATGTTGTTAGTGTAGTTGTAATTAGATCTGTGTAGAAAGGGTGAACAAAAATATATGGTAGAACTCCAGTTATGATTTACTTTGTGAATGTTATGCTGTTTTACGTTTTAATTCGTGGAAATTAATTTGCTCTGCAAAAATAAACCCCCTGTCTGCAGAGGCTTTCTAGAGTTATACCACACCTAATAAAAATGAGTTAGAAAATTTTTGAGCCTTTTAAAAGGGTCAAATAAATTCATATAGCTTTTCGGTTTGGGTTTTATGTGAAACTATTCATATATCAAATTAAGATGAGCTTGGGCAGAAAAGGCACTTCTAGAACCACCAATGTCTGGAGACAAACTCGTGAACAGAAACTTTTTAGTTATTTTTGTAGGATTTAATCTTGCTTCTAGCTAATAAAAATTGAAACAATTTTAATAATTAATCCGTAACTTAGATCCAACTAAACTTTGGATGAGATCTCTTTTACACCACTGAGTAGCCCCTGGTCAAGTGGCATCGAAATTTTGAAACCTAAATTGGCTGAATTAATTAAGGTTATGCCTTAAAGGGTTAATAGAAAAACAAAAGGATATAATCTTAAATGAAGAAAGGAAATACAATAAACCTTGGAAAATTCAATCAAGTTATACACCGAAAAGAAATGTTTAATTGCATAATTTATCAGTCACATCAAGTCACCGAAGGGTTATTCCAACCCTAGTTGTTTAATAGAGAAAGAAAATCATGAACTATATTTATGGGCACAATCACCATCAATAAACCCTGAGCTTTGCCTAAGCCTTGAATTAATGTTGAATGTTCATATGCATCTCGTGTAGACGCTACGCTCACTGACGGAACCTACGAGCTCGTCCCTACTGCGGAAGAAGGAACCCAGGAGGGAGAAGTGAACGTCATCGACCTTGAGCAAGGACCGGAGCCCGAGACTAACCGTGAGCAAGAAGGCAAGCCCCGAAGCATGACCTAACTTTTAAATTATGCAATTATGATTGTTATATGTTTGTGCATTTAAGTTTCAAGGAGTTGATTGATACCATAGTTGCATAATCATAGGTTCCTTTGGTTGAAATACTAGAATGACAGGATCGATAGTCGCAATGCTTAGGACCGATACAAGTCGAGTGATTTTCTGTCACTCGCGAGATATAGGAGTTGTTTGACCTATCTTATATTGGAATCATAAGGACTCTCGGGCGGGATGATATGTGTAGATATGCCGTCTGTGTTGGTGAAAAGATTTAAGGTCGAAACGTGTGGTTCTGTGTGTCAAGTTTTTGAACGTACCACACCCATGCACGGGCCATGGGACCGGTAAGCCAATTACCCAATTGATGCAGGGAGGAATATTAGCCTGTTGTCCTTGGAAATTTATTTTTCATGCGGCCACATGTGGGTATATGCGTGACTCCGGGTGTGGTAAACCTTTACCCTAAGGCAGTGGGAAGTGGAAACCAACTGCGGATCGAGGGGAACGGACTGGGATGTGTTTGCTTGGTAGACCTTCCCGTGGGTGTGGGTTTCCCTGGCCAGGTTATGAAATTCGGATCGAACTGTCCTCTTCTCGCGGTTAATGAGACTGCTTGACCGCTGTGCTGCATTGAGTAACAAGTGGAATGTGAGAGTGAATAATTTAACGTATGTAATTAATTGTATTGCACCACTTGTTTGCTTAGAAAGAATGCTAATCTAGAATAATCAAGAATTCGTAGAACTGATGCTAAAATATTGAAGGTAAAGATCCACTCTTAGTTGCTTTTGGCAAAACAAACCCTATCAGCCAAAAAGCCTCAGATGTCTAGGAGTCGGTGAAATAGTATTCACCCGACGGGTAAGCCTTGCTGAGTATTAGTATACTCAGCCTTGCTTGTTGATAATTTTCAGGTATAAATCTTGATGAGATGGCTGCTAGTTTCACTTATCCAGGCCAGCTTCCTCCGGGTTGGTCCATCGTTTAGGACACCTCCTCTAGTGAGGACCGTGTGGAGTAGTACCACGGTAGGCTTCATCGTGGTGCTCTCATGTATCGTCGTTAGACTTCGTTAATCCGCTGCATTCGAACTCTTTCGTACTCTTTAATATTGTCGAACTCGGTTTGTAATAACTCTAAATTATGACTCACTATGTATTGTAATTTGTGGAATGTTGTAATCTCTGGGAACCGCCTTCGTGCGAGTGTTTCGTTTCGATCGGAAATACGTGGTTAAATCGAGATAGACTCGACGGGCCTCCAGCTTAATCCGATTTAAGTGTACGATTACCTTAGGGTGGTTCTTGGTGCACTTAAGTTGGATTAATTTCGGACCAGTCCGCCACAAAAAATAAGTGTGATTAGTTTCACACAAGAGTGAAAAATGGTACAGAAGCGAAAAATTATGCTTTGCTTAGACAAAGTAGCATACGTTGATTCACGCAAGTTTCATCAATGTTCGCATAAAATTGAACAGCCAAGATCTCTGTGACTAATGACAAATGCCACCGATGTAAGTCTTAATGACAGCACAACATAGAAACTATGCAAAGTTATCTTTATCGCTAATAATTTTAATTTACTATTACTAGTGATAGCACAATATAGAAACTATTCATAAGTTATATCTAGGAAGAATGATTATTAACATTAATATTACTAGTGACGTCTTCATTAAAACTATTTGAAAGTAATTATGACTAGTGCTAAAAGTCTTGATGTTACTAATGAAATCTAACAATTTAGCTTAATTTATTTTATTATAATGTATTACTTTGATTTTAATAATGTCTAATGATATTAATTTTCAATTTATTTCTTTATCTATTTATTAATTAAAAAGATTATGTTTTCTTTCTTGATAAATATTTATATCTATATAAATGTTTATTTTTAGTTTTTAGTATTATACATTATTAATTGTTCAGATATTAATTTGATAAAATGAAAGCCGAGTACTTTAACACTATTGCGATGCTGGTGGTAGAAATAATGGTTTTTGTCCTTAGCTATATATACGGGTCTTTATCCCCCTGTTACAATTAACTAATTTTCGTGCTTGCTATGGTGATTGTAGTTTACTTTTTTACAACTGAAATTATGGCGTTAGTGATTAATCACTACCGTTGTATATATTAGAGCCTAGCTAGGCCATCTCTTTTTACATGAATTTATAGTAAAAAAAAAGTAGCCATCACTTGGCTTCAGTAAGGAAATTATTGCGATGAAAATTGACATATCTGAGATTATCTCAGTTTATTTTTGGAACAGGAAAGTCAAAAGCTAATAGTCATGGAGGTAGCTCTGAATGTTTTAGCATTCTACGTCAAGAACATGTTGAAGGAGATGGCGGAAGGAGAGGTGCACATGTTGCTTGGTGTCTCCAAAGAGATTGATAAGATGGCAGTCAAGCTTGAGGACCTCAAGAACTTCCTTGCAGATGCCGACAAGAGGAACATCACTGATAATACTATGCAAGCATGGGTGAGAGACCTCAGGGATGGCATGTATAGTGCCACCGACATCCTTGACCTATGTCAGCTAAAGGCCATGGAACAAGGGCCAGGTCTGAACACAGGATGCCTCAATCCCCTGCTTTTCTGCATGCGAAATCCACTCCACGCGCATGACATCGGCAGACGCATCAAGAAACTAAATCAGAGGCTAGATCACATTAAGGAACGTAGCACTGCCTTCAACTTCAACCTTAGTTCCTATGAAGATTGTAGCAGAAAGGTGGAAATCTCTCGTCGTGGTAGCCGTGAGACTTCAGGGGAGCTCAATGAGTCAAGTGTGATTGGTGAGAAGATTGAGGAAGACACAAGAAGTCTCGTCGATATGCTAACAAAGGGGGGTGAAATCACTGGCCCAGACAATAACATTTTGGTATTTGCTATTGTGGGAGTTGGGGGCATAGGCAAAACCACCCTCGCACAGAAGGTCTTTAACAATGATGTAATCCAACAAGAGTTCAGAAAGAGAATGTGGTTGAGTGTCAACAAAGACTCTAGTGAGACTGAGCTGCTAAGGAAAGCCATTGAAGCTGCAGGAGGCCAACATGCAACTGCAAGTACAAAGGTTATGCTGGAACAAATTCTAAAGGAAGCAGTGAAGGGACACAAGACCCTTTTGGTAATGGATGATGTTTGGGACCACCGTGTATGGGAGGGACTCAAAATTCCGTTAACCAATGCTCTAGCTCGTGGTAGCCGTGTCCTCATCACAACGAGACATCATATGGTCGCTCGAGGGATCAAAGCGGAGGAGCCCTACCACCATGTTGAAAAATTAGGTTTGGAAGATGCGTGGTCCTTGCTTAAGAAGCAGGTTAGTTCAACTAAATTCATGTACTAAGTTCATTATTTTTCCAACTCGTGCTTGCATACATGCTTGGTAGTTATTTGTTGCCAGCTGGGCAGCGAGGATGTATCCCGCGTTGCTTCACTCCGCTAGCTAGTAGTGTATTTTGTATTATGTAGACCTTAAAGTTTCCTGTTCTTAAATTTCTTGTAGGTAGCAGGAAATGAAAATATGGAACCTGATATTAATAAGCTAAAGAGTATTGGATTGGAAATCGTAGCCAAATGTGATTGTTTACCACTTGCTGTCAAAGTAATGGGAGGACTCCTTCGCCAAAAAAGAAAAAGACCAAGTGATTGGGAAAAGGTACTACATGATACTATATGGTCAATGACCGAAATGCCCGAAGACCTCAATTATGCAATATACCTTAGCTACGAAGATTTGCATCCATCTTTGAAGCAATGCTTTCTGTACTTCTCCACTATCCCAAAAGATTTATGGATCTACTCAGCGGACCTAATTGGCATGTGGATTAGCGAAGGATTTATTCAGGGAAAGTCAGATGAATTAGAACAGTTAGGGAGAGAGTATTACGATGAGCTATTATTTAGGAACCTAATACAGCCAGACAGAATATATTCGTATCAAGACCATTACAGCATGCATGATCTTGTTCGTTCCTTTGGTCAATATGTGGCAAGAGAAGAAGTTCTAATAGCACATATGGGAGAAACTGATATCATTAGTAGACATAATTCGCACAAATTTATTCGGTTGTCTTTGTGGGACAATCGGTTGTCTCTACGGGACAAAGGATCAGATCCAACTGTAGACTGGAGTTCTCTGAATGCACACAATTCAGTGAGAACGCTAGTATCAATTGGGTGTATAAATGCTAAGCATGGAGATTCCTTAATTACATTTTCACGTCTTCGGACACTACACTTGGACTCTATAAATGGTGATGCACTGGTGGAATCCTTATATCAACTCAAGCACTTGAGGTATTTGTCTATGGAACGATGTGGCCTGTCTAAATTACCGGAAAGTATAGGCAAGATGAAATTATTGCAGTACATTAGACTTTCTAATAACGAAAATTTGGTGACGCTTCCTGATAGCATTGTAGAACTCCATCAGCTGAGGGCACTTTATCTTATGGAAACAAGAATAAATAAAATACCCATAGGCTTTAAGCTTCTTAACAATTTGAGAAACATATGGGCTTTTCCAGCCTATATGAATGGTGACTGGTGTAGCTTGCAAGAGTTGGAGCCTCTTTCCCAGCTTAGTCTCCTTCGTATCAGTGGCCTAGAAAATGTAACTGCTTCATCGTTTGCCATTAAGGCCATGCTTTGTAAAAAGTTACGTCTTACCTGTCTGATGTTGGAGTGCTCTATTGGACCAGGACAGGATGGCAAGTCGGTAGAAGAGGAACCAGGTGTCTCTGAGGAAGAGCAGAAACGGATCAAGGAGGTTTTTGATGAGCTTTGTCCTCCATGCAGGTTAGACACACTTGAAATCAAAGGTTATTTTGGTCGGCAGCATCCTAGCTGGATGAGTCCAACATCTATGCGACTGTTCGAGTCCTTGAGGGCTGTAGACATAGGTTACCTGGCCTACTGCACAGAACTACCAGATGGGTTGTGTCAGCTCCCCTGCCTGGACAACCTGGATATTCATGATGTCCCAGCCATCAAGCATGTTGGACATGAATTCCTACAACATAACCAGCATCACCTTCATCGTTCTGCGGTAGGGGCTGTGTTCCCCAGATTGCACAAACTGCACTTGCAACGAATGGTAGAATGGGAGGAGTGGGAGTGGGAGGAACGAGTAACAGCCATGCCAATCTTGGAGACGCTTGTACTGGAGAAGTGCAAGTTGAACCGTGTTCCTCCAGGTCTTTCCTTCCATGCCAAGGGTTTACGATCATTAAGAATACATGATGTCAAGAACCTATGCTTTCTGGAAAACCTTTCAGCTGTTGTCCAACTTGAAGTGTCGCAATGCCCTGACCTGGAGAAGATTAAGAATCTCTGGAAGTTGCAGAAGCTTGACATCCGGACATGCCCAAAGATGAAGGTATTAGAGGGTCTGTCTGCGCTAAATAGGCTCAAGTTGGAGGACAACAACATGGAAACGCTCCCTGTATACCTGCAGGGCGTAATGCCAAGGCATTTTCAGCTGGACTGCAGCTTATCCCTACTCACTTCCATAGCAGCCGGGAAATATAGCCATGAGTGGGACAAGTTCAGCCATATACAGCAATTCCATGCTTATGCAGACGATAAAGACATTGAGGAGAAACGTCATGTCATGTTCAGGAAAAATCCTTTCAGCTTTGAGACAAATATCAGTCGTGTTGCAATTGTCCAAGGTAAAATATTTCAATTACTCTGTTTTCTTATTTTGCTGCATGCCAGTTGCTTCAACTCTGAACAGCAATATCCTTCGCAGCTCGCAGAGTACAGAAGAAGTTTGCTTTCTTGACAAGATGGCCAGTTGAAGAGGAGTGGCCGGTAGGACTTGCGTCTGCAGATAAATGTCTCAGGGCACGGTTCAGGTATTTTTTTTAAAAAAAAAACTCAGGTCATCTCCTGAGTGCATTTAGGTGCCATTATATTTCACTTGACTGCTTCCATGTGCCATTTCAGGGTCTGGATAGGAGGAGTAGAAACAGCGTTTTTGGATGTGCAAAGGTTGTAACAAAACTAGCATCTACATTTCTGGTACGTCTGTTGATAGAACGATCTACTACTACAATCATCTTGCTAGAACGTTTTTCCAACACAATGGGTCTCAAAGTTAACTAGTAAAGAATCGGCTATTAGCGGGTTCCTAACCCCTCTTAGTTTTAATATGTTAAAACTTTATTTGAACATATAATTAGTCTCAAAGTTAATGAGTACGGAATTGGCGCGTCAATCGTTTTTTCATCCTCTTGGGTGCTAAAGGTCCCACTTTTTCTAATTGTGTTGCCGCCACGAGCGCAGGCACGAAGGATGATGATGGGGAGGCTGGCTCGGTTGCTCTCCACCTTCTGGAAGGCCTTTTATTCACGTGGACTCTGGAACAGCCTAGCCACACGATGCTAAAGCACATAATTGAAGTAACAATTAAGTGCCCATATATTGTTATTTTTTACTAGACTTATTGTAAAATATTATCTCTGCGGTGTAATCTCTTTCCAACTTGTAGTGTTTTTTTATATGGTTTTTATTCTCTGATCACATTAATGGAAGAATTTGTATTATTTTGTATGTCCAAGACACTAAGGTATGTGTCAGGTGAAATGTATTATTCGAATACTCAATGGCAAATGAATTTCTTGTATTTTCCATCCTACACATTCCAAGCCAGATAGGTTAGCACTAGGTGTAAATTTGGTGTTCATTTCTTATTTTTCAGATGAACCTTGACAAATGTACACTCAGACCACGTTCTAAGCACGTTGTTTGCGGCATCCAATGGAATGAAATAGGAAACTTGAGCATTCAACGTACTAAATTCAATTTAGGATGGTCTGGATGAATAACGGATTGTGCTAATACATTAAAAAATGCACAGGCAACATTTTTAATGCATCATCAAGCTATGAATGCATTTTGTGTTCCGAAGAGAAATCCATGGAGTACACAAAGGCTGGAGGTGCAGCTGTACCTTCCAGGCTGCATGTAGGTAGCCACCGTGATATACATTTGTTTACTATATTTATTCTCAATTTGAATCTTGAATTTCTTGATACAGCTCCACGATCAGACAAAATGTTATAGAGTGATGTATTTGCAACATTCAATGCAATAAAAACAGGCAACTTGAGGACACCGATTTTCTGCTGTGTGCAGATATCCTCTCTGTCATTGGAATCTTGATACCGGTCCACATTTTATATAGTATGAACAGAACATACATGGGAATACTGGATCAACAATCAATCCTAAACCTATGTTATGTTGGGCTAGAATCAGACATGCAACCAAACGAAGGAACTTTTTATTAAAAAAAAAACAAAATGAAGGACTAGGTTGTGGTGGTGTATCAAAAGAGCCGGCCAGGGCGTCATCGCTTAGCTCAGCTGTTGGTTGAACACACGACGTAAAGAGGATGGGGAGGCCGGTCAGGCCAGGTTTCTTGCAAGTTTGTAATTATGATGTAATGGGAAGTTAAAAGGTGTCTGCTTCTGCATCGGTGATGGGTAAGGGCACGTACAACGCATCGCTCATCTCGCTCGCTCTATCGTCGTCTGGCTCATCGACGGCTGAGGCTCCTGCTCCCAGGCCACGCGACGACTCGGCGAGCATTTGTAGAGGGCGATGCGGGGAGACGATGGCAGCGTGGATCCTTTCCGCCGTGGGGGTCACGTCGTCGACCGGGCGAGGAGCTCCGCTGCTGAGGCCGCGACTCCGTACGGATGGGCTCAAGGAAAATTAGTCGCCGGAGCTCCGCCACAGGGGCCACGCAACCACGAGCTCGTGCTTCGCCAGCAGAGGGGCCGCGCCACCGACGAGCGAGGCAGATCCGCAGCACACGTCCAGCTACTGCCGCACAAGCGTTGGCGTCGGCTGGCTGCGCGACCTGCGCTGCCCCTGCCACCCCTGCCGCCCGAGCAGCCCCTTCGCCCTCCGCACGTGCTGCCCGAGCTCCTGCCGTATGGAGGTAGAAGCCAAATAAATCTTCCGTCACAGTGTGTGCGTGCACAGGCAGCAGAACGAGGCGTCGGTGGTGGTGTCGTGATGGCCGCAGCTTGGCCACGACGGTGGCCAGGCCGGAAGAGTACTGCGTCGTGCGCTCGTTTTCTGGGGAAAGCAGAGAAATCAAGAAAGGAGAAACTCCTGGGCAAAGCAGAGAAGAGAAAAGAAAGGAGGAAGATGAGGCTTGCGCGTGCATGCTTGCCAGAGGTAGAAGGTAGGGAAAAAGATGAAAAAATAAAAGGGCAGCAATTGTACTAGATCGTAGGGCCTGGAGCCTGTATTCGATCATCTTGGTAAGGGGAATAAGATTTGGCTATAAAGATGAAATATGCACTTAGATCGTCATGATTTGTGTATCAATGGATGCACTAAACATTCTAACGACAGCTAAATAGACAACTCATTGTACGAGCTGTTTGTTCAAGCTGTCTGTTTGTGCCGAACAGACAGCAGCTGTAGATACCGTTGTACATGCCCTAAATCGCTATTAAAACGTTTCGGTCTTGTGCAATGCTTAGGCCAGTCTCCGTGCTGGTGTCATCAGCAATTAATAAGGTGTCATATAGGCATTTTAGCTGACCACCTCCCCGATTTCTCCATCGTGTATATGGAGGTCCCTTCCAATATCGCTTCCTCCCACTTCCAAACTTCGACTGGTTGAGAGCCGGAGGAGGTCTGGTTCATCAAGATCCAATCCCGGCGGAGAGCTTGGGGTCCCCTGTCCCCACTGCCATCACATGTTGCTGCGCCGCCACCACGGCCACCCCAAGCGCCATATGCAGCATGGTGGCCAGATTCATGGAAGTCATTCCCCATCTGCAAAACCATGGTAATGTGCATCGATCTGCGATTCCCCATCTACAAGACAGGACAGGCATAATGGGACCTGGAAGAAGACGGCCTCGCCGTGGACACAACTGCGCTTTGTGGGGTCGGAGCCTCGGCATTCGGCAACGTCCTCGAGGAGCACGTATCTACCTGAAGTCGCCGGCGTCGAGGTCCACCAGTTGCTGCTGGCCATGTCATGCAGAGTTCGGTTACCAGCTTTCAGGCACTCGCAGATGCAGAGCCAATCGAAAGTTCAGAGCAAAAAATTGGGGGCAAAAAATTTATGAATGTAGTACCAGTGCCGCTCCCTGTCAATGGACGGTAGTCACGGACGGTAATTTCTTTTCTATCTCTCCCTGTCAATCGAGCTTTGTTCTGTCCATCAGACCAATAGCCTGAAAGGTTTGCCATTTCTCTATTTCTGATCAGAGGAACATGCTGAGCACCCAAATCCATCGAGCACACCATCGAATTTTATCTAGAGACAAAAAAATATATTATATACAATCATTTCCATATGTTTGACTACCTAATATCATACAAAAGACTATAGGCTGCCCATGGCACACTTGATCACAAAAGTATGTATAAATAAATGTTATACCTTGTTTATGAAACTGAGCCATAAAACTGTGTACTAAGAGTGATAGTTTTATTCTATTGAAAAGCTGACATGACATTCTGTGTCCATAAAACTACCACTGAAATTGGCCCTATGGCTCTGGGTTTCACACTTAAACTCCAAAAACTGTTCAACTGGCAGCCTCTTGCTACTACCTTCAACCAGTAGATGCTGGCCGGCCGGCATCAACGCATCAATCAAGTATTACTCCCTCCATCCTGTTTTGATAGTCCTATTTCACCTTCACACAAAAACCAACGAGAACAACCTTGCTTATCATCTTATTAATGCAACACAAATTTTTTAGATGGTCATCCAATGTTTTAATTGGAAACTCCTCGTTACTGGTGCTATTTATTGCCATGTCCCATACCAATAGCAAATAGGACTATCATTTGTGAAAGGTTGAGTTTTTGAAATAGGACTATCAAAAGAGAATGGAGGGAGTATATCCTTGTTTGTTTACTCTATTTGACTGGCAAAAGCATTGTTTGTACAAAAGCATAAGAACCCATCTATGAAACAAAGCAAATGTGATGCAATTATCAATCAAGGAAAAGGGGGAACACTATGGTAGTGGATGGGTTAACTTTTACAAACCTGATTCTTCAGTAACAACCATGCATCTTCGGGCTCAAGCTTATTAACATGGTGGTAGGGCTTTTTTGCCATTATCCCTCTTGCAACCGAGTCATGCCTTGTGGTGACAAGGACCCGGCTACCATGAGCCACAGAAGCATTGACCATGGGAGTTCTGAGCACATCTTCCCATGCCCGATGGTTCGAAACATCATCCATCACCAAAAAAGATCTTCTGCCCATTTGAGGTTTCCTTAAGTGCTCGCTAAAGAGCACCTCTAGTGTTTCCAATATATTGATGGTTTCCCTGAGCTTCGATGATAGTTGTTCTTAGCAACTCAGGATTACTATAGCCTTGGTTTACGCTCAACCATATTTTCTTTGAAAATTCTTGTTGCACAATTTCATGATTGAAGATTTTCTGGGCCAGGGTGGTTTTACCAATTCCACCTACTCCTCCAATTGCAAAAACCTTAATTTTGTCGCTTTCATGTTTTGTTCGCTCCTCTGTCATCAGCATCTCTACCATATTTCTTGTGTCCTCCTCAATCTCATCGCCAACCAAACTTGACTCATCAACTTCTCCAGATGTCTCACGGCTACTGCGATGAGACGATCCCACCCTCCTGCAAGGGTCCTCATATGGACCAATGCTGATGAATCCAAAGTCCAAGCTACGCCTCTTGATTTTGCTCGAGCCTCTGGTTAAAGGCTCTTGATGCGAGTGCCAATGTCATGTGCATGTAGAGGATCCGCATGCAGAACAGCAATGGGTTGAAGCAGCCTTCGTCAACCTGTGAACCTTGCTCCATCGCCTGAGCTGGCACAGATCAAGGATGTTGGTGGCATCATACATTGCAACACGAAGCTCTTGCACCCACACCTGCACACTAATGTCAGTGATGTTCCTTCTGTCTGCGTCGGCAAGGAAATTTTAAGGTCTCCAAGCTTGATAGCCATCTTCTTGATCTCCTGTGAGACCCCTAGCGACATATGCACCTCTTCTTTGGCCATCTCCACCAGCATGTTTTGGACGAAGGATGCCAAAGCCTCGAGGACGTATTAATTGGGTTTTTTTCTGTAAAAAAGATAGACCAAATATCAGGACTGACTGCTATTATTTACACCGTCGGCACTCCAGGCTACAGTAAATATTCTCTGCTCGTTCCTTCTTATCCAGTACAAAAACAGATGGTAGCATCCATTGAAAGATAATTAGGTATATGTTTGTCTTTAAAGCCGATATAGATCATCCGTGATGCAACTCAATTTGGTACGTACTTCTAATTATTAGAATCAAACAATAAAGCCCTGATTTGCCCTTGCCAAATTGAAACTACTCTGCAGTGGTTCATGCTGTAGCGGCTGCAAATTTTTGGCACTGTTGCTAAGAATCTGAGAGAAAGAGAGAGCCTGAAGGAGGAAGATATAGAGCACGAGAAGGACATCAAGAGTGAGAGAGTATGCACCTTAATTCGAAGGGTTTTGTAATTTGTTGGATCTCCCGCGTTTGCTCCTGGTGGAGGGCTACTCTGTTTCTTGTTCAAAGCAGACTCTGCATTGTTTGCATTCCATCAGTGGGTACCAGGAAAGCTAGGCATACATATCGATCGGTTGATGAATTATTGAGCTGACCCAACAAGTGTCCTCAATCGACCCCAGACAAGGACATAAAGACCAATATCCAGGACTATATAATATAGTTAGGAAAAAAGCACGACTGTAGCCACAGTTTTTAGATCAAATCCTTTAAATGTTTTTTAGAAAATCGTTAGCGAGCAATATTTTGATTGCTTGTGAATTTCTAATAGTGAGAATTATGCATGTCCAACTGAATGATCGCAGATAAACTTTTGGTCGTTACACCTTTTCTTCGATTGTTATATGGCTAAATTTATTTGGAGAATTGTATAAGTTCCTTTTAATCCTACTCCTAGTTGCATTCACCATATGTTTGATAACTAGCTACAGAGGATACATACGAAACAGAAGTATAAAATCTTGGTTGGAATATGTATTATGTTTTGGGTAATGTGGTTGACTAGAATAATATGGTTTTTAACAAGATACAATTAAGTTGCTTCTTCTATGCAGGTCATCTTACGAGGAATGTATTAGATACAATTTTTGGTGTTGCTAGGGAAGGATCGAGGACCGACCACAAATAAATTGGGGCTGTTGTATGCTTGAAAGTTTGGACATGTAAATCTTCGGCTGAAATGGACGGAGTTTTAGTGATAGACTTGGACATAATTTCTCTCAAACGATGGCCTTGTTTGGAGCTCGTTTTGTTTTGTTGGATTGTAATAATGAATTATTTGGTGCATTGGTCGAAGCAGAGCCTAGGATAATGAAATATATATTCCCCTTTCAAAAAATAATACAATGCTTCGGGCTACCCAGTGAAAGGAGTCACCTTTAATATGGTTATTCAAGTCACAATCACTATCCTAGCTAGCCGCCTAATAACAATAGGTGTGCGCATATGTAAACTAATTTAGGACTAACCAAATTCTAAAGAGCTCTCCTTGAAGACAACGGTAAAAGCTTGATGGTGAGGTGCCAACAACTCCCTTGGTCAGCTCTGATAAATTGATTCAGAGCCTCTTGACCTTCCACCAGTAGATGTCGGTCAGCATCAATCAAGTATGTATATATCCTTGTTCGTTTATTCTTCTTTGCTGATAGGCTAAGACTATAAACTGTACCAAAAAAACCTGCCATTGCTTCATGTAAAGAAAAGAAAGCTCCAGCTTCCGCTACTGCGAGCAGAGTTCCAGGGCTCCCTCTATGCCTTGCGCCGGGCCCACCTTGTGTCCGCTGCAACTGCCTGCGTGCGACGGAGGGCAGAGAGGAGAAGAAGGTGTTATGGCCATGGCATCCATCTCGCTGCGCTGGCCATTGCTTCCCAATCGTGGCAGCAACGAGGAGGGAAGGGGAACAAGGAATCAAAACATAAATCGAACGCAATCAAAGCAAAAAATCGAACAAATCAAACAGAATCCACCAAATCGAGCTCATGGCCACCGGGATCCAGTAGCCCGGCTTCACCTAGTGTGACAGGGGCAGAAGACTGCCTGCTCGCCTCGCGCCGCCTGCCAAATCCACCTCAGCAGCAGCCCCAGGCCAGAAAAATCCGTGGCCCACAGCAGCCTCCCACCTGAGACGTGGCGGCTGCAAGGAGGCGAAGAGGCGTGGCCTGGTGATTGGAGTTGGGACGGGCATGGAGAGCGGCCATGGATGGAGGTGGTGGGCCCCAATCAAGCAGGCACCGAGCAGCGTGCCCTGGAGCTCGATCCCCACCTTAAAGCAGGTCGCCTTGCATGGCTCCAAGGCCCAATGCCAGCTGCAGCAGCTCAACAACCTCCTTGCTGCGGGGTTGATCCCCGCCGCCGTTGACACTCGCAGGACCCGCCAGCGCCTGCAGGAGCTGCCACAGGGCGCCCCAGAGGAGAGAATGAGCAGAAGCAGACTGAGAGCTCACCAGAAATAACTAGAACGGGGTGGCGGAGAGAACCAGAAGGAGGGGGAAAGAAAAAAAAGGGAGAAAAAAAAAGAGAAAAAAAGAAAGATAAAAAATAGATGAAAAAGAAAAGAAAAAAGAAGATAAAAAAGACATGGAAAAGGAGAATTAAAAAAAGAAAAGGTAAAAGAATAGAAGAGAAAAAAAGAAAAGGAAAGGAAAAAGTGAGGAGAGAGAGAGTAGATGGTAGTTGGGATGGTTGAATAAAATATCAGGTAGTTGATATGGAGGAAAAAATATTTAGCCTGATTGGTGTGGGAGAGACTGGTATAGCACTTCCCAAGAGGGAGGACTTCACAGTCCATAGTTATGCTGTAAAGAACTAAATCCGTATCTAGAGTCACTTAACCAAATTAAATTAGCATGTTTGCTATTGTTACCTCATAAAAATAGTCCACCATGCATTCATAATATATACTCCATTTTTCCCCCAAAAGAATGCAACAGGAACATAGTCAGGAATTGCATTCTTTTTTAGACTGATGAGTATTTAAGATTATTCTGGTAGTGAAATGGGCAAACCGCTTTCTCATGGTAACACCAAGCTATTTACTCTTATTTTACATGTGGATATCAAATTCAAAACTACACTACTGGGAACTGGCCTTTAGTCTGTGCGTTCCAACCAAATTCATAGTCCGTGCGTTCCAACCAAGTATGCATCTCAGTTATCGCTGACCAAAGCTGGCTTAAGGACGATGGCATGGTCATCATCAAAGACCTTCTTTGGGGTCCTGTTGAACTGGCTAAACCACCTGGCTGACTTCTTCATGTAACGCTTGAAGCCATCGTCGCGGTCGACGTAGATTAGGCCAAAACGTGGGGTGTAGCCACTAGACCACTCGAAGTTGTCGAGCAGAGACCAGGTAAAGTGACCATGCACATCAGCACCCAAGCTGCAGAGGCCAAAATCAGATATCATTATGTGTATATGAGTATGTAGAAAGATGTATAGTGGTACCACAAAGTGAGAAGTCAATGCAGACTTAGAGTATATGGTACTATGGTGCCAAATGAATGAAAGGTAGGTTTTAGCATTGATAGTTACTCTATTGACTCTTTGATGGTTGAGATGTGGCGTTGGAGGTAATCTAGCCTTATGTAGTCATCCAATGCATCTTGTTTGGATAGATTGCCAGTATCAACGTCCGCGGTCCCTGCACAAACAAGTAATGCATTCCATCTGTCAACAGTGTGACCTCGTCATGTATGTTTATTGATTAAACACTTGTTTTATAAGAATGGTACACTTTTTCCATACATCATATGCCTAGCACACATAATACAGAGGTTGCTGGCCAAAAGAAACTATATGTATTGCTTTCAGAAATTTGAACCTACCTAGCAGACTAGTACCATCCTTTATGATTTTGTAAGATTAATGATTGTCAAAGTTCATGTGGATCATGCAAAAAAAAAATAGTAGTTACTTTTAATGTGAGGTTTTTAACCTTTCTATTAATCGAAAGCTGACGATTCAAACTCATTACCATGTCAAACTGCCGTTGAGGAAGAAATGCAGAGATATAATGGTTACATGTTGACAAAAATTCCATAAGAACCCATGGTTGACTGATATTATTTCGAAAATGCAAAAATATATAGTACCACCAAGAGGCATGGATATATGTAAAGGAAAATCCTTTACACCAACTGGAC
This sequence comes from Digitaria exilis, assembly GCA_015342445.1. NCBI lineage: Eukaryota > Viridiplantae > Streptophyta > Magnoliopsida > Poales > Poaceae > Digitaria > Digitaria exilis. The sequence continues at coordinate 269,469 of JACEFO010001238.1, forward strand.
ATTGGACCGATTTTAAATTTACTCCCTAAACTGCAAAACCAGGTAACCGACATCCCTCAACATTTGAAACCGTCCGTTTTACCTCCCTAACCCGGAAATAAGCGGTTTTGAAGGTGGTTTTGTCTTTTTCTTTTTTTATTTATTTTGGCTAAAACTCCAAAATATCATAATAAATCAAAGAAAAATCATAAAATAGTAAATACAATTTTCCTGGAATCCACATAAATATATAAATACAAAAATGTAATACAATAAACTTTATTACAATTTTTTTATTATAAATTTAGATCTATTAATTACTATAGTGAAATGGAATAATTCATAACTGAATGTTTTATGGTCCAATTATGATTAAATTTTTATGGTGAGCTAATTATTGTATGCTTCAGTTGTATTAAAAAATTTAGACTTATTAAATCATGTATAACTTAGTTTTAAATTTATTTAGTATGCTTTTCCATAAATAAATCCATATTTATGTTTTACATGATCGAATGAGTATGAAATTTTTAATACAATTTAGGCATAACATAATTAGGCTGACATAAAAAATTCACCATGATTGGATCATAGAAAATGCATTTATGAATTATTCTATTTATTCATAAAAAAGAGTAGATTTAAATCTATAATAAGAATTTTGTAGTAAAGAACACAATATTATATATTTTCTGTGTTTATGTACTTATATGGAGTCCAACAAAATTGGATTTTCCATTTTTCGATTCTTCTTTGATTTATTATGATTTTTTGAAATTTCAACCGAAATAAATAAAAAAGAAAAAAGACAAAATAACCTTCAAAACCGCTTATATCCAGGTTAGGGAGGTAAAACACGCGGTTTCAAATGTTGAGGGATGACGGATACCTGGTAAAGTACTACTTACCATTCTCAGTGATATAGATGCGTGGGTTTCCGTATTTGTCCTTCATGATCATAAGAAGTTCCTTCAGGCCTTTCTGGTATGATTTGAGCCAATATACTCCTGTCTGCAAAATTTAACTCAAAATATTTAATTATTTGTCATTACAGGCATTACAATAGAAAACAACAGATTTGTTCAGTTTTATTAAAAAAACATTTGTCAAGTCTATGCCACTTCACTTTGTGTTTGTAAAACTTTACCCAAGTTTGAGCCTGTGATGGTCACATGATTAGAGCTTTGTATGAAATTCAGCATTTTAAGAATATATTTTATAAAAAAAATCAACCAAGTAGTTGGAAGATACATACTTCAGGACCAATCGATTTCCCGTCATTTCCTTCCGCTGGTTCAACAAAAGAATAGCAATACATGATTAGTATTATAGTGCCAAATTTTTATAATAGTGGAGCGGTAGGGTTAGTCCCCAACTATATTCTTACATGTAAGTCTGGCATAAGAATCTTCAGTGTTCACCATTGGCGAAAATCCTGAAGAAAGATCGATGTGCTCGGCGAACATAGATGTGTAGTAGTTGAGCCCCATCATGTCATACGAATGCACTAGCTTCTCTTTCTCATCATCTCTGAAGTACGGTAACCGATTGCCCACTAGTGATCTCATGGAGAAGGGATAATCACCACGAAACACTGGCTCCATGAACCATCCTAGATTGAAGTCAATGGCTCTTTCTCGGGCCTGTTTATCTAGAAATGTCTCTTCATCATAAGGCTCAAAATACATTACGTCAAGTGCCATCCCTATGCGTCCATCTGTACCCTACAAATAATTAAGTTGATCCCGGTCATTTACATATATTAGCACACTACCAGTACCTGTTATTTTGAGACAGAGAGCGAGAGTTTGGTCTATGTAGTACCTTGTAACTCTTATACAAATTAGCAACCTCAGCATGAGCTAGGAGGAGGTGGTGCCCAACACGGTATGGTTCGCTGAGTGAGTCACCATGTGGAATGGCACACGTGCCCCCAGGTGAGCACCTCCCAGGGGCGTGGCCCCCCGTTCCGTAGGAAAATGAAGAAAATATGTGAGGCTCATTAAAGGTGAACCAATTCTTCACCTTGTCCCCAAAGTGCTCAAAACACACCTTGGCAAAGTCTGTGTAATCCTTTCTGTCCAAATTGCAAATCCAGATGAAGTTCAGTAGTAACTAGTATGTCAGTTAATTGAGACTTCTTGAATGATAAAAGAATATTATATATTGATTGGGATACTTTTAAAATTCCATCCATATCCAAAAACATATTTAACAATATTTTAGTTTATAGTGTTATATATATTTATATTGTTTGGTTGGGTGAGAGCCACTGGACTATGTTATTGTACATGATAAGCACTACAAATCCCAACTTCTTACTTACACGATCCTCCTACTTAAGAAGCCACCATACTTGTCTTGCAATGCTTGAGGTGTGTCCCAGTGGAAAATTGTTACATATGGCTCTATGCCTGAGTAGCAATAAATAAGTATTGCTCTGTGTAAGGTTTTGAGCATTGTACTGCTTCATCATGTAGCAATTAATGGAAGGAGAAAAAAACAATCATTCGTTGTTGTAGTTAAAGTTTTCACCATTCTGTTTTAACAAGTTAATCAGGTTTTTGTAGTACTGAATGCCTTGATAGTTTATGCCTCCTTCGAGCGTCCCCTCTGAAAACCATAAGAACGATCATTGAGCACAACGTCATTGTTTTTTAATTTAGTCGTAGTACAAAACATAATAGGATTTTTGTGAACTTATATTACTTGGAAGTATTCTCGACCAAGAGATGGAGAACCTATAGGCATCCATGCCCATTTCCTTCAGCATCCTGACATCCTCCTGCCGGTCACAAAAGCTGACAACATAAATAATGAAGCCAGTGTATACGACGTGCATGCTTAGATGGCATTCGTGCACATTCCTAAATCTTTTCTTTGAAAAAATGTTCATGTCCAAAGTGTATCCTTTGATTGAGGGTTGTATGTGATTAGTTGTGTCTTGGATCTTCTGAAGACGAGCTGCACTGCATTTTAACAGGTAGCTAGTTAATGGAATCTTGGTTGGTACTTACTTCATAGAGATGGTAGGAGTTGACTGCAACATCCCCATTGCTCCAGCCATCTATGTTCTCTATTCATACACATGACGAATGACATGATGTTACAGAAAAGTTCTTTTTTTTAAACGAATGATGTTACTGAAAAGTGAACAAAAACAGAATAAGACTGAGGGAGCGTTTAGATTCACCAACTTTTCCCAAAAATCCACTATTCATCCTAACTTTTCCCTATTCATACTATTCCTTCCTCTCACAGAACACGCTTCCCAGAACAGATGAACAGTGCATTTTTGATGCTACAGCGGATTTTCCCCCTATCTAAACGCAGCCTGAGTATGTTACCGGGATGATTGTGACAGAAGTGGTCCCAAGTGCTTGGCCCCTTGCCACCTTCATTCCAAGCGCCTTCAATCTACAGAGAATAGTGCATAACATTCCATATCAACCAAACCACATACATGAACATGCATTCAAACATCGTATATTTCTCTGAGATGTATTAGTTACACTCATAAAACTTGGCGATACTTTCACTCGTCTGGCAAATAAGATATATACATTATTAGTGTTAGAAACAGTACTTGGTATGCTGCAGTGGCGGCGCCAAAGACAAACCCATTGGGGAACCAGTCCCTTCTTGGAATTTCCAAACGCATGAGATGTGCATGTCCCAGCTCACTGCATGTCCTTTCTGGCCGTGATCTAAGGCTAACAAGGTTACGCTTTCCCCTACTCTTTTGTGGTGAAGATAGGCGCCATGCCAAATGGTCACTGTTTGTTCCTACTACTACATGGCTTCTTAGGCCTGCAGGATGGGCAGTGTGACTCAGGGCACAAGTAAGTAGAGCCATCTCTTGCTATCTGGCTGAAGGTTTTGAGCTGCTTGAGTATGAGTTTCCCTTGTGGTAGGCTGATGCATCTATTTATAGATGGGGATGGCAAATCCATCAGAAAAATGCATTTATAGATATTTTTCCAAAGCTAGCGCTTTGTCGCCAAAATATATGCGACTAATAGCTAGAATTTTTTTCCCTAGTCCAAAATGTCTATGTGACCACGATCCCCAACCATCGGCTTTTGCGCGTACGGCAAAGAACACGATGGCTTGTGTACGTACGATGACTTGATTGGGAGCGCTAATGCAATGTGGCGAGAAACACGAACTGCTACCGGACATCTCGGCGCGCATTGTCACCGACGTGGACGTGCCATTAAGGCATTAACTATGACGTGCCACTGTTACCAGCAAGCTAGAGCCAGCTACGTGTGACACGACGGAAATTAATCGGGTTGGACGATGAGTTGCCGTACATGCTGGACCACATGTCAGACACTACTACACACTTACAGTATGGACAGACCAGCTTCTTCGTTCGTCCAACGTAGTACGAGAGGCACGTTAATGAACTGACGTGCGACGTCTTTATACTATGCATGGTGAAACATGTACCGTCAAGAATATTTGTAAAATTTGCAAAAGGAGATAAATACGAGACTCAATATAATAAGCCGCCAAATTAATTAATTTGCCGAGAGGGTCGTCCTTTTTTACAGCCCTGTTTAGTTCACCAAAAATCACAAAAAAAAATCACACTGAACATCATGCCTCCTCTAACAAGACACGCTTCTCACTTTCAAAAATTTTCAGCACCTTTGAGCAACCAAACAAGCCCACTATCAGATCCTTTGGTGACGGTTTTCAACGGAAATGGGCTAACAGATACATGTATGTATTCACATGCCAAACAAGAGGCGGCTTCACGGTAGTGTACATTCACACGGGCCAAAACAAAACAAACAAAATCGATCCACCTTGTTTGAACTGCTGCCTAATTAAGTTCGGATGTTAACGGACACTGTGGATTCAGATACAAATATAAAATCAGATGTTAACTGATACTGTGGATTCGGGTTGACATTGGGGCAAGCTAGTGACGAGGACATCACTTCTACGGATATACACGAGGCCTCACCGCTGGACATCCAAACCATTGAAAGTCCAATTACAAGAGCTTGTGCGAGACAATTAAATTTAGAGGTGAGCTCGCTACTAAATGTTCCTATTAATAGTTTTGAGAATGAGTTACTACCTATTGTTTATAATGTGATTAGGAACCAAGGAGAAGATCAACAAACACATGGAGGATGGCTTGGAGGCGTGGAGGACCAGCGAGGGTCGGCCAAGTTACGTGGAGGCCCATTACAACTCGAGTTCGAGTCCACCTCGGAGTCCAGGAGCTGCCTTCGGTAAAACGGACGCCCAGGTCACATAGGGAGTCCAATTTCGATGATCCACATATGGTTGGAAAGAATATTTTATAGAGCTTCCAATGGCTTTGGTTTGAAGCCCAAATTCAACCGGAGTCGTCGGGAATCATCCAAACAAGATGGCGTCCAGAATCTGTCCCGGTGCTGCGTCACCGTCTTTTAGCCTTTGGGCCTTGTATCGTCGTCGAGCCCATTAGGGGGCGTGTCCAGGGGTCATCCACGACCCTAAGCTCTATAATTCAGTAGCCGCCGTCTTCCTTAGGGTTTGGGTTTTGCTTTAGATTAATCTGTCTTTGAACAATCGTCGTCTTCAGTTCGTAGAACCCCAACTTGTGTGCTTAATCATTCATCCGCAGATTGTCACCAATATTGAGAGCTACGTTCTTTGAAGTTCTTGCTTGTGTTCTTCGTTTCGCTTGCAGGGATTAGCCTTCTTGGCAAGGTCAACCGGGTTGTGACACGGTTGATAACCATAGGAGTCGTGGTGCTAAGATTGCAGGGTTCGAGTTGCTGACTTGAAGCCGGATCGGTGTGTTTCACTCCGCCCAAACGAGAGTTATCCTTACCTGGCGGAAGATCGGCCACCTACGTCTCATCAGCTGGTACTTCGATTTTCACGATGGCAATTAGTAAGAATATATTTTAATCATTTGTTTAAAAAAAGTAAACTCATTTCTAAACAAATGTCACACCCGGTTTTAGAAAAACAAACCGAATGCATCTCATATGTGCGTTAGGATTAAGTTTCGCACATATGATAGACTCCACGAATATACAGAACACAGGGTTACAACGGAAGGAATAAAATAAATACATTACAACGATATTCTAGGGGTGGAATCTTCACCACAGGCAGTTGACTGGGGGCTGTGTACACCTAGCAATCTTCATCACTGATGTGCTCCACACCTTCTTCTACTTCTGATCCAATGTTTAGCAAGGGTGAGTACACTTATGGTTAGTACTCAACAAGTGGGGGAAATGCAAGCTTTCAAAAAAAGACTTGGTTAAGAGCATTTGACATTTTAGTTGGTCAAATTTTATTAGCAAGCATCTAGTTACTAAGGTATAAGTATATACCAATCCAATTTAGCATAATAGATATCCATAAGCATCATCATCATAACCAAGTAACTATGATTTAGGTTATTCTTTCGATATATTAATCATGAGAGGATCCAGGCTGATCATAACCACGAACATGGCTGTTATAATAGTTTTTACACTCTAGAGAGGTGGTAGTAGTTTTGACACTGCTACAGAACACATTATCATAGGCGGTCAGTCTGGGTTATCACGGGCGGGCAAAGCGTCCGCCTCTACTATGGGGCTTCTGTTAATCGGGGGTTTTCGGAAGCAGATGCCCAACCACCTCTGTTAATGTAATTAACAGAGGCGGTCGGTTTACAACAACCGCATATGTTAACGGATTAACAGAATGGTGTCCGCTTCAATTAACTTCACATTAACAGAAGCAGTCACTTTAAGTTGACCGATTCTGTTGATGTATTAACAAAAGTGGTTGCTGGTCATAGGCCGCAGTGCAGCTGGCGGCCATTAACAGAAGCGGGTAGGCAGACCGTCCGTCTCCGATAAGAAAAGGCAGTCTCTCGTAAATTCGTATTTGTAGTAGTGGTTGTACACTTTCACCATAATTCGCATAAAATCTCTAAATAACTTTAAACCCAACCGTGTAGCGCGGGTTCTATGAGGCGTTTACAAAAAAAATCCCTATATGTATTTGTTTCCTCCCCGATATTGGCAATACTTGAGAAGCCAAAGCTTCCTTCACCACTCAGGCTAATGCACAACCCAATAACCCACCCCACAAACAGTTCAAACGCAGCATATAGTTCATCTAATTATTCAGCCAAGACCATAGCGAATATAGTATTGTGCTTGTACCAGAAAATCTCAGGTGGCCAATCCATGTTCCAATGAATCATATGGTCTTGTATTACCAACGTTCATCATATACATATATATCATGTTCAATAAAACCCACCATGATCCAAGATTGAGCAACTAGCATAGTTACCCAACATCATGGTAAACCCAAGTGTATCAAGGCTTAGGAGAAAAGAAATAGTCATCCTTAAATAGGACCCATCAAATTAATGCAATACATACAAAAGTAAACTTTAATTAACATGATATTGTATAGGATAAAAAAGAGTATGTAGAGGGGGAAATCCACTTGTCTTTAATCCGGATAAAAGATTGGTATAGCTCAAGGTCTTCACAACTGAATCCTCGAATACCAATAAAAATTTTTGAGGACCTCAAAGCATGATCTTCAACTTTACTTGACCAACATATAATGTCACACGAGCACACACAAGCAAACAAATATACAAATAAATAATAATACACCAAACATGAACAACAATAGTAAATAAGCATAAAATTAGATTGAGGTCTCGGCAAGGATCGCGAGGGCATAAGAAATGTTTAAAACAGAGCTACGATTAAAAAGATACAACTATCAGAAGATTTAATATTATAAAAGAAAGCAAAGACTAAAGGATATGTTTATTTTATATAACAACATATATGAAATGGATATTTAAGAGAAATATTCAGTATTTTAATTAATACAAATTAAAGTATTAACTTTTAAAAAGAATTGTATATGAACATCTATTCGAATGACTTTATTATTCATGTTCAACTAGTCAAATTTCCATTTATAAATACATTTATATTCCGATTAGTCAAATTAACATATAATTATGAAAACTCACGATCAAGTTATGTAGATTTTATTCATAAAACAAATTAAATGACCATTAATCAAATAGAGGTAATGAAATTGTTGTAGCTAGTTAAATACGAATTAATCAAGTTAACATTTATTTAAGAAAACTCACGTATAAACATAGTTAAGTTTTATTTCGAAAATAGATTCAATAATGAACATTAAAAAAATTAAATATTAGTTTGTAAAAGCAATATATAAGTTACTTAGCTTTTATTTGTCAAATCATACGACATTAACCAGATTAACATATTTGTTTATGAAACCATGGGACATAACTCTAACCATATTTTAATTATAAAATGTGGGTTCAGTAATGATTAATCAAATTGACTTTGATTATAAAACATGAAGGTAGAACTCTAATTTGCTTTTAATTTACAAAATTACTATGACAAGTGTTAAGCAAATTAATATTTTATTTAGAGTAAAGTACACCGCCGGTTCCTAAATTTGCATTATTGTGTCAACTCGGTCCCTAAACTCACAAATAGACCATTTAAGTCCTCAAACTTGATCGGATATGTCATCCCAGTCTCTAAGCTTGCAAACCACCCGTTTAGATCCTCCAACTTGTCATTTGTGTCATTCCGGTCCTTAAACTTAGTTTGTAATATCATTTGAGTGAAAACAGAACGATCTAAAAACTTCATATCAAAAAGAATTCATAACTTTTTCATACGAACTCAAATGAAGACAAAATTTATATCAAAATTGTAGATCTCGACGTGACCTACAACTTTGTTGCTGAAAAGTTTTAGAATTAAAAATTTTATGTCTCTCAAAATATTATTATATATTTATAGATTTTAAATTGAAAATTAAATTTTTGGACAAAAAACACTTTAAATCAAAAACGTTTTAACTATAAAGTTGTAGATCATGTCGAGGCCTATAATTTTGATATATATGTTTTCTTCATTCGAGTTCATATGAAAAAGTTATGAATAATTTTTTCGATATGAAGTGAACAAGTTTGAGGATTTAAACTGGTGATTTATAAGTTTAGGGACCGGAATAAAAGCCGAACAAGTTTGAGGACTTAATCGGTCGATTTGTGAGTTTAGGGACCGGGATGATACAACTGTATAAGTTTAGGGACCGATGACACACTTTACTCTTTTATTTATTCCTAAACACAAAACATGGTGAAGCAGCATGGTCAGATCGACACGAGCAAAATAAAGTCGCAGCCGCCGGCGTGCCACCGCTGTCATCCGCCGCCGCCGCGCCGCTACTGACCGTGGCACAGCACGGTCGTGGAGGTGAGCAAGCGGCGCTGGGCTGTGGGGGTGGGCAGCGGCGGCGGGGAACGGAGCACACATGAGCTGCTTACGTGGATGCCAGTGAGGATATAAACCAGTCTGGTATGAAGCCAGGGGGTAAAGTGTACTGGTTTGTAGAGATTGAGGTTGTGAATTAGACGGTATTGTAGATTGGGGTTGAAATTTAGACATTAAGTAGAGTTTAGGGGTAACATAGACTTCTTCCGATTATTTCGCATGGCACTGTTTTTGACTGGCGTTCGTTTTCGCTGGCTGCGTGGCGTTCGTGTAGTTTCGTTTCTACTAGTAGTTTGGCTGGCTGCATGGCGAGCGTTAGATTTTTTTTTTATTGGCCTGGCGCTCGTTAGTACTATTCGCGCTCGTTGGCCGTGGCAATTTTTTTCTTGTGCACGGGCTGAGAATGCCGACGCTTGTGTTACTGCTTCCCTGTCCCGGAGTCCAGCGCCTTCTCTGCGTCCGGCGGCGGCAGCATCTCCGAGTCCGGCACCACCTCCGGCGAGACCGGCGCTACCTCCATCTCCGGGACCGGCTTCACCACCTCCATGGCACGAGCAAGCGAGGCGAGCAGCTCACTCATGACAGAGTACGCGACGGCGAGCGAGCAGCGGCGGCGCGCGGCGTTGCGCGAGCAGCGACGCGAGCTAGGGACGAGAGCACGAGAGTGCGGCGAACTGCAAGGCGGCGCGACTGCGTGAGCAAGCAGATGAGAGGAGACCTGCAAGGCCAATTGGGTGGACGCGGTGCAGAGGGAATCGAGGCGCGGTACGGGGTAACTACGATGCTGAGATCGAAGAGCCAAGGGCAATAGCGTCCAAAACGCGCACGTCCGCTCCAAAACGTCCTTTTTTCCGCAAACGACCGAACGGCCAGAACGTCGTTTATATCCGATACTGAGGGAGCATGAGCTATATAAGGGTCTGAACACGATAAACTGAAGATTACAGGGGCCAGTAGAGAAGACTCGCAAGACACAAGGAAACAATACTCGCGAAAAGGATAAAGCTTGGGGTTAGATCTGGAAAAGAGATGGATCTTCGATCATGATGCAAGGATCTAATCTAATAAGGGTTTCTCGGGTATAGATATCCCGATACCCTAGGCTTTTCTATTTTCGTCAGGATTCCTATTTTGTAACCGACTAGGATACTTTTTATGTAGCCCTACCCCCTAAGATATATAAAGGAGTGTAGGGGTCACTAGATCGGCGCGACGGCTCAACAGGCCCAAGATCTCCACAACAGATCCAATCTACAAGGAATACAAACCACACCGCATACAGGACGTAGGGTTCCTCACCTTGAGGCCCGAACCTGTCTAAATCGTGTCTCTCGTGTTCCTTGTCACCATCTTGTTTTTGATTCTCGACGACTTCCCCATTACTCAATTAGATCTACACTGCGTGCGCTACCCCCTCGCAGGATCGCTGGTCTAAAACACCGACAGGGTTCTCGGAGGGCCTAACTACAAAAGCTTTAGAGCTTCTCCCATGGCCGACGTGTTGCCCTGGGCATCACGCTCGTTGGCAGCTCGGTGACCTAGGGCTGCAATTGAGTGAATGGATCCAAGGAAGAGGATGAGGGGGTTCCGTTGGAGTGCTCACCTTATACTAGGACGATCTATGGTGGCCGGAATTCGGCCGGTGGCGAGAGGTAAACAGGCTTCACGCGGCGGAGGTTCTCTGGCAGAGGAACGACGACTAGGATGGGTGGAATCGATGCTTCATGTCTTGGTGATGCGGCTAGGGTTGCCGAATAGGACAGGAAGGGCTCCATGGCGGCGGATTGGGTCACTGAACTTAGTAGTGGCCGGCGACTCAGTTCGGCTACAACGCACTCGATCGGCAGCAGCACTAGGGTTTTAGATTGCTGATAAAGGGTGTTCGAGGGGATGGTGGCGCCTTTTATAGGCTCAGCGCAGGAGATCTGGGCATGCGCAGCAAGAGAAGGGTGCGACGGTGCAGTGCGCTTGCTCGTGCTTGAGCTCGAGCCTGGTTCGTGCGCGGTTGATGAAGGAGCTGACGGGTGGGACCCGCTTGTCAGCGTGAGCGGAAGAGAGAAACGCATATCGTGCCTCCAGTGTCATCTGTGAACATTGTTTCAGTAAATCGATAACTACTTCCGCGCGCTTATTATCTATGAACACCTTTTCTTCAATTGTTATATGGCTAAATTTATTTGGAGAATTGTATAAGTTCCTTTTAATCCTACTCCTAGTTGCATTCACCATATGTTTGATAACTAGCTACAGAGGATACATACGAAACAGAAGTATAAAATCTTGGTTGGAATATGTATTATGTTTTGGGTAATGTGGTTGACTAGAACAATATGGTTTCAGTAAATCGGTAACTACTTCCGCGCGCTTATTATCTAACATCCATGCTTGATAGCCATCTTGTTGATCTCCTGCGAGACCCCTGGCAACATATGCACCTCTTCTTTGCCATCTCCACCAGCATGTTTTGGACGTAGGATGGTAAAGCATCGAGGACGGCCGCCATTAATTGGGTTTTTTTCTGTAAAAAAGATAGACCCAATATCAGGACTGACTGGCTATTATTTACACCGTGCACTCCAGGCTACAGTAAATATTCTCTGCTTGTTCCTTCTTATCCAGTACAAAAACAGATGGTAGCATCCATTGAAAGATAATTAGGTATATGTTTGTCTTTAAAGCCGATATAGATCATCCGTGATGCAACTCAATTTGGTACGTACTTCTAATTATTAGAATCAAACAATAAAGCCCTGATTTGCCCTTGCCAAATTGAAACTACTCTGCAGTGGTTCATGCCGTAGCGGCTGCAAATTTTTGGCACTGTTGCTAAGAATCTGAGAGAAAGAGAGAGCCTGAAGGAGGAAGATATAGAGCACGAGAAGGACATCAAGAGTGAGAGAGTATGCACCTTAATTCGAAGGGTTTTGTAATTTGTTGGATCTCCCGCGTTTGCTCCTGGTGGAGGGCTACTCTGTTTCTTGTTCAAAGCAGACTCTGCATTTTTTGCATTGCATCAGTGTGTAAGAGGAAAGCCAGGCATACATATCGATCGGTTGATGAATTATTGAGCTGACCCAACAAGTCTCCTCAATCGACCCCAGACAAGGACATAAAGACCAATATCCAGGACTATATAATATAGTTAGGAAAAAAGCACGACTGTAGCCACAGTTTTTAGATCAAATCCTTTAAATGTTGTTTAGAAAATCTTTAGTGGGCAATAATTTGATTGCTTGGGAATTTCTAATAGTGAGAATTATGCATGTCCAACTGAATGATCGCAGATAAACTTTTGGTCGTTACACCTTTTCTTCGATTGTTATATGGCTAAATTTATTTGGAGAATTGTATAAGTTCCTTTTAATCCTACTCCTAGTTGCATTCACCATATGTTTGATAACTAGCTACAGAGGATACACAAGAAACAGAAGTATAAAATCTTGGTTGGACTATGTATTATGTTTTGGGTAATGTGGTTGACTAGAATGATATGGTTTTTAACAAGATACAAGTTGCCTCTTCTATGCAGGTCATTTTAAGAGGAATGTATTAGATACATTTTTAGGTGTTGCTAGGGACAGAGGAGGATGGACCACAAATAAATTGGGGATGTTGTACGCTTAAAAGTTTGGATATGTAAATCTACAGCTGAAATGGATGGAGTTTTAGTAATAGACTTGGGCATAATTTCTCTCAAATGATGGCTTTGTTTGGAGTACCTTTCAGTGAGCCTGAGCTCGTTTTGTTTTGTTGGATTGTAATAATGAATTATTTGGTGCATTGGTCGAAGCAGAGCCTAGGATAATGAAATATATATTCTCCTTCCAAACAATAATACAATGCTTCCGTCTACCCAGTGAAAGGAGTCACCTTTAAGATGGTTATTCAAGTCACAATCACTATCCTAGCTAGCCGCCTAATAATAGTAGGTGTGCGCATATGTAAACTAATTTAGGACTAACCAAATTCTAAAGAGCTCTCCTTGAAGACAACGGTAAACGGTTGATGGCGAGGTACCAACAACTCCGTTGGTCAGCTCTGATAAATTGATTGTCAGCCTCTTGACCTTCCACCAGTAGATGTCGGTCAGCATCAATCAAGTATTATATATCCTTGTTTGCTTATTCTGCTTTGCTGATACGCTAAGACTATAAACTGTACCAAAAAAAAAATGCCATTGCTTCAAGTAAACTAAAGGAAGCTCCAGCATCCGCTACTGTGAGCAGAGTTCCAGGGCTCCCTCTATGCCTCGCGCCGGGCCCGCCTTGCGTCCGCAGCATTAGGGCTTATTTGCTTCTTGCCTGTGTGTAGCTGCCTGAGCCAGGCAACCAACCCAGGCCGTCGATTTTCTCGGCCTGGGGTCACGATCGCTGCCTGGAGGCTGCTGCCTGGCTCCAGGACTCAGAACCAAACAGACCTAACTGCCTGTGCGCGACGGTGGGCAGAGAGCAGAAGAAGGCGTCACAGCCATGGCATCCACCTTGTCGCGCCGGCCGTTGCTTCCCAACCGTGGCAGCAACATAAGCATAGAGGAGGGGAGGGGAAGAAGGAATCAAATCACAAATCGTATGCAATCGAAGCAAAAAAATCGAACAAATCTAGCAGAATCCACCAAATCGAGCTCATGGCCACCGGGATCTGGTAGCCCGGCTTCACGTAGTGTGACAGGGGCAGAAGACTGCCTGCTCGCCTCGCGTCGCCTGCCAAATCCACCACAGCAGCAGCCCACCCACGCCAGAAAAATCCGTGGCCCACAGCAGCCACACGCTGAAGGCGTGGCGGCCGCAAGGAGGCGAGGAGGCGTGGCGGCCGCAAGGAGGCGAGGAGGCGTGGCCTGGGGATTGGAGTTGGGACGGGCATGGAGAGCGGCCGTGGATGGAGGTGGTGGGCCCAAATCAAGCAGGCACCGAGCACCGTGCCGTGGAGCTCGATCCCCACTTTCAAGCAGGTCGCTTTGCATGGCTCCAAGGCCCAATGCCAGCTGCAGCAGCTCAATAACCTACTTGCTGCGGGATTGATCCCCGCCGTTGTTGACACTCGCAGTACCTGCCAGCGCCTGCAGGAGCTGCCACAGGGCACCGCAGAGGAGAGAATGAGCAGAAGCAGAGTGAGAGTTCACGAGAAATAACTAGAAGGGGGTGGCGGAGAGAACTAGAAGGAGGGGAAAGAAAAGAAAGGGAGAAAGAAAAAAAAGAGAAAAGAGCAAATAATGCGAAAACAAGATCGAACACGAGACACGATTTTAACGTGGAAAACCCTTGCGGGGAAAATCCACAGGCGCCAGCCAGCAAGAACTTCACTATGTGTAGGAGTTAGGGTTACAACGCCGTCGCGGCGGCTTAAAAGAATAAAATAGAACACTAGGTGGACACCCCTAGTAGCGATCTGGGCCTAATGGGCCTTTGACTTGTGATGAAATTGGATCACAACTCAACAAACTACACCTTGAGACAAATTTCATCTTGTAGCATAACCAACACCTTCATCTAGAAACAATAAAGAAAATACTTCTGGCGCTAAATAGCCTCTTGGGCTAATCCATCAAACCAACTAAGCTTGAGCATAGCTTAAACTTTGAAACAGGGACTGGCTTTATCAACATATCAGCATGATTATAATGAGTGCTAATCTTGCGTACCTTTAACTTGCCCTTCTCAATTTCATCACAAGTCGAAGGCCCATTAGGCCCAGGTCGCTACTCGGGGTGTCCATCTAGTGTTCTATTTTATTCTTGTAAGCCGCCGCGACGGCGTTGTAACCCTGACTCCTCCACATAGTGAAGTTCTTGCTGACTGGCGCTCGTGGTTTTTTCCGCAAGGGTTTTCCACGTTAAAATCGTGTCTCGTATTCGATCTTGTTTTCGCATTATTTGCTAACAAGTGATATCAAGAGCCAACTACGAGATTTGATTGTCGAAAAAAAATAGGGTTTTATCCTGTTCATTGCTGCCGGCGCCGCCGCCGCTCCGTTTTCGGTGGAGCAATTGCCGACGCGTTCCGTTCTGCCGTCGTGCCGATCTGCTCCCGTCGCTGCTGTCGATCTGCTCCGTGCGCTTCTTCGATCTGGCAACTGGCGCAGCAGCCGACGTCGAGTCGATTTCTTCTCCTGGTTACTGCCGTTATTTTGCTGCTGCGTGCCGATCCACAGCAGGGCAGTCCGCCAGTTCTGTCCCGAAGAAATTCTATTCATCAGTTTGCTACGCGCACACCTCAAAGCTACCAGGAGATTCAGTCAGTTCCCTCCGTGAGATCAATTTGCAGGAGATCTTTGCTACGTGCACACGTAGAGGCTACCATGGCTTCTTCAGTCATTGCTGAACGTACATGAAAGTGTATGCAGGCTGTAGGTTTTGCTAGGGTTACACAGTAACTTACCTAGATTTATTAATGCAGATTATTTTCTTCTAGTTATTTCTTTGCAATGAATTCGATGAAGTATGATCTACCGCTACTGGATTATAGCACGAGGTTCGCGTTGTGGCAAGTCAAGACGAGGGCTGTTCTGGCGCAATCCAATGATCTGGATGAGGCGCTGGATGGTTTCGGCAACAAGAAGAAGGAGGCGTGGTCCGATGAGGAGATGCGCAAGGACCGTAAGGCTCTGTCCCTAATTCAGCTTCATCTTTCTAATGATATCTTGCAAGAGTGTCTGCAGCAAAAGAGTGATGCAGAACTTTGGCTCAAACTGGAATCGATCTGTATGTCCAAGGATCTAACCAGTAAGATGCATATAAAGATGAAGTTGTTCACGCTCAAGATGCAGGAGGGTGGTTTAGTGTTATTTTCAAGGAGATTGTTGCCGACCTAGTGTGTCGATGGTGGTTAAGTATGAGGATGAAGATTTAGGCCTCTTACTGTTATGTTCTCTGCCAAATTCATATGCCAATTTTCGTGACACCATACTGTTAAGCCGTGATGAACTAACCCTAACGGATGTTTATGAGGCACTCCAATACAGGGAGAAGATGAAAGGCATGGTGCACAATGATGGGTCGTCGTCCTCCAAGGGCGATGCACTCCATGTTAGAGGCAGACCTGAGCAGAGATACTCCAATAATGGCAACGAGCGTGATAAGAGTAGAAGCCGTTCCAAGTCCAGACAACCCACCACGAAGAAGTTCTGTAAGTATTGTAAGAAGAAGACTCATTTTATTGAGGATTGCTTTAAGCTTCAGAATAAGGAGAAGAGGATGAATAATCCTGATGGTAAGGCATCTGTTGTCTCTGCTGGTGAGGGTTCTGATTCTGGAGGTTGTTTGGCTGTTGCTGCTTGTGTTTCTGGTCGTGATGAATGGATTCTGGATTCTGCATGTTCATTTCATATCTGCACTAACAGAGATTGGTTTAGTTCTTATAAACCTGTGCAGAAGGGAGATGTTGTGCGTACAGGTGATGATAATCCGTGTCATATTGTGGGCATTGGCTCTGTTCAGATCAAGGCTCATCATGGGATGATTCGCACTCTTGAGAATGTGAGGTTCATACCAACTATGACTAGAAATCTTATTTCGATTAGCACACTTGATTAAAGAGGTTTCAAATACTGCGGTTGTGATGGAGTTTTAAAGGTATCAAAGGGTTCTCTTGTTTGGCTTATTGGTGATAAGAATTCTGCAAATTTATATGTCCTTAGAGGTAAAACTTTGTATGGTGGTTCTGATTCCGCTGCTGCTGCTGACACTAATGCAGAGACTGACCTTTGGCATATGCGTCTTGGACACATGAGTGAACTTGGCATGACAGAATTGATGAAGAGAGGCCTCCTCCCTGACTGTACTCTGAGTGGCCGAAAGTTCTGCGAGCATTGTGTTTTTGGGAAGCATAAGATGGTAAAATTCAATACCTTTGTTCACACCACCAAAGGTACTCTTGATTATGTACATGCTAATGTTTGGGGTCCTTCCCGTAAGCCTTCTCTTGGTGGTGCTCGTTACATGCTTACCATTATTGATGATTACTCAAGAAGAGTATGGCCTTATTTTATGAAATATAAAGATGATACATTTGTTGTTTTTAAAGAGTGAAAGACCATGATAGAAAGGCAAACTAAGAAGAAGATAAAAGTGCTTCGTACTGATAATGGTGGAGAGTTTTGTTCGGATATTTTTGATGATTATTACAGGCAAGAAGGTATTGTTAGGCATCATACCATCCCGTACATACCTCAGCAGAATGGTGTGGCTGAGCGTATGAACAGAACAATTATCTCGAAGGCCCATTGTATGCTGTCCAACGCCAAGATGAATAAGCGTTTTTGGGCAGAGGCTGCGAACACTGCTTGTTACTTGATAAACAGGTCGCCTTCTATTCCACTCAATAAGAAAACACCCATTGAGGTATGGTCTGGTACACCTGCAGATTATTCACAGTTGAAAGTTTTTGGTTGCACTGCTAATGCTCATGTTGATAATGGTAAATTAGAGCCTAGATCTATTAAATATCTGTTTCTTGGTTATGGTTCGGGAGTTAAAGGCTACAAATTGTGGAATCCCAAAACAGGAAAGACTTTCATGAGAAGGAGTGTTGTTTTCAATGAATCTGTGATGTTTACTGATAAATTGTCCTCATATCATGTTCCAGAAAATTCAGCAAGAGAATTGCAGCATGTCAATGTGCAGGTGAAGCATGTTATTGATGAGGAATGTGTGCAGGTGGAGACCGTGGCTGATGATGTTGATGATGAAGCTCATAGTGATGATGTTCAGCAATCACCTCCTGTTTTGCAGCTAGAGGAGGATGTTCCTATTGCTCGTCGTAGGTAAAAGAGGGGTTGTGGACCTAAACCCCGTCTTATTGAAGAATGTAATATGACCTATTATGCTTTGAGTTGTGCTGAACAGGTTGATAGCACTTATGAGCCAGCAACATATAGAGAAGCTATTGATTGTGGTGATCGTGAGAAGTGGATTTCAGCTATGCAGGAGGAGATGCAATCTCTCAAGAAGAATTGTACTTGGGAGGTTGTGTCATTGCCAAAGGGGAAGAAGACTGTCCGCTGCAAATAACTTTACAAGAGGAAGGAGGGTTTAACTCCTAGTGAGCCTCCTAGATTCAAATCAAGGTTAGTAGCAAAAGGGTACAGTCAAATTCCTGGTGTTGATTATAATGAGGTATTCTCTCCCGTTGTGAAGCATAGCTCTATTCGCACTTTTCGCAGTATTATTGCATCACATGATCTTGAGCTTGAGCAGTTAGATGTAAAGACTGCATTTTTGCACGGTGAGCTTGAGGAGGAGATATACATGGACCAACCTAAGGGGTTCATAGTACCAGGTAAGGAGAATTATGTGTGCAAGTTGAAAAGGTCCTTGTATGGTTTGAAGCAATCTCCCCGTCAGTGATAAAAGGTTTGATTCATTTATGTTGTCACATGGCTTTAAAAGGTCTCAATATGATAGCTGTGTTTACATGAAGACTGTTACTTGATCACCCATATATTTGCTGTTATATGTCGATGACATGTTGATTGCTGCCAAGAGCGGCAAACAGATCACTACGCTGAAGAAATTGTTGAGCAGTGAGTTTGATATGAAGAACCTTGGTGCTGCTAAGAAAATTGTAGGTATGAAAATTACTAGAGACCGTTCTGCTGGCTTGTTATTTCTTAGTCAGCACAGTTACATTGAGAAGGTTCTTTAACGTTTCAATATGCATGATGCTAAGCCTGTTAGTACTCCTATTGCACCGCATTTTAAGCTGTTAGCTAAGCAGTGTGCTAGTTCAGCTGAAGATGTTGAATACATGTCAAGAGTTCCGTATTCTAGTGCTGTTGGTTCTCTGATGTATGCTATGGTTTGCTCTCGTCCAGATTTATCATATGCTCTGAGTTTGGTCAGTAGATACATGGCTAATCCTGGTAAAGAACACTAGAAGGCTGTTTAGTGGATTTTCAGGTACCTCAGAGGCACATCAGATGTTTGTTTGAAGTTTGGCAGGACAGTTAAGGGGCTCATTGGATATGTTGATTCAGATTATGCTGGTGATTTGGACAAGCGCAGATCACTCACAGGTTATATCTTTACTGTTGGCAGTTGTGCTGTGAGTTGGAAGGCTACTTTGCAGTCTATTGTTGCTTTGTCTACTACTGAGGCTGAGTACATGGCTATTTGTGAAGCATCCAAAGAGTTGATTCGGTTGAAGGGTTTGTTTGCTGAGCTTTGTGGAGTTAAATCTTGTGTTAACCTGTTTTCTGATAGTCTAAAGATCAGATGTTTCATGAAAGGACTAAAGCATATTGACATCAAGTATAACTTTATCCGTGATGAGATTGAGAAGGGCAAGTTAAAGGTACGTAAGATTAGCACTCATGATAATCTTGCTGATATGTTGACAAAGTCAGTCCCTGTTGCTAAGTTTGAGCTATGCTCAAGTTTAGTTGGTTTGATGTATTAGCCCAAGAGGCTTTTTGGCGCCAGAAGTATTTTCTTTATTGTTTCAAGACGAAAGTGTTGATTATGCTACAAGATGAAATTTATCTCAAGGTGGAGTTTGTTGAGTTGTGATCAAATTTCATCACAAGTCAAAGGCCCATTAGGCCTAGGTCGCTACTGGGGGGTATCCACCTAGTGTTCTATTTGAACTATTTTCAAGATGAAGGTGATCACAACTTAACATGATGGGGCTGAGCACGAGACTAGCTAGGAATTGACAATAATCCTATAGGATTTACGCAAATAATGGATGGGATTAGTGATGAGTTATTACACTTTAGCTTGGATTTGTCATGGCCTCTACTCCCTCCTTTTCAAACTATTAGGCATCCTAGATGCCATTTTGAGTGTCTAAATTCATAACATCTTATATAAACCTAGACATATATACTTGTCTAAATTCATAGCATCATCAATAAATATGGTAAAAAACCAGGATGACTAAATAATTTGGAACGGAGGGAGTACTTCACAGTCCATAATTACGCTGTGAAGAACTAAATCCGCATCTAGAGTCACTTATCCAAATTAATTGAGCATGTTTGCTATTGTTACCTGACAAAAATGGCCACCATTCATAATATATACTCCCATTTCCCCACAAAAGAATGCAACAGGAACATAGCCAGGAATTGCATTCTTTTTTAGACTCATGAGAATTTAAGATTATTCTGGTAGTGAAATGGGCAAACCGCTTTTTCATGGGAACGCCAAACTATTTACCCTTATTTTACATGCGGATATCAAACTCAAAAGTACACTACCGGGGAACTGGCCTTTAGTCTGTGCGTTCCAACCAAATGCATAGTCCGTGCGTTCCAGCCAAGCATGCATCTCAGTTACCGCTGACCAAAGCTGGCTTAAGGACGATGGCATGGTCATCATCAAAGACCTTTCTTGGGGCCCTGTTGAACTCGCTAAACCACCTGGCTGACTTCTTCATGTAACGCTTGAAGCCATCGTCGCGGTCGACGTAGATTAGGCCAAAACGTGGGATGTAGCCATTTGTCCACTCGAAGTTGTCGAGCAGAGACCAGGCAAAGTGACCATGCACCTCAGCACCCAAGCTGCAGAGGCCAAAATCAGATATCATTATGTGTATATGAGTATGTAGAAAGATGTATAGTCGTACCACAAAGTGAGAAGTCAAGGCAGACTTAAGAGTATATGGTACATTGGTACTGTAGTGCCAAATGAATGAAAGGTAGGTTTTAGCATTGATAGTTACTCTATTGACTCTTTGATGGTTGAGATGTGGCGTTGGAGGTAATCTAGCCTTATGTTGTCATCCAATGCATCTTCTTTGGATAGATTGCCAGTATCAAGGTCCGCGGTTCCTGCACAAACAAGTAATGAATTCCATCTGTCAACAGTGTGACGTAGTCATGTATGTTTAATTTTTTGCTTAAACACTTGTGTTCTAAGAATGGTACACTTTTTCCATACATGATCTACCCTAGCACACATAATACAGAGGTTGCTAGCCAAAAGAAACTATATGTATTGCTTTTAGAACTTTGAACCTACCTAGCAGACTAGTACCATGCTTTATGATGTTGTAAGATTAATGATTGTCAAAGTTCATGCGGATCATGCAAAAAAAAATTAGTAGTTACTTTTAATGTGAGGTTTTTAACCTTTCTATTAATCAAAAGCTGACAATTCAAACTCATTACCATGTCAAACTGCCGTTGAGGAAGAAATGCACAGATATAATGGTTACAAGTTGACAAAAATTCCATAAGAACCCATGGTTGACTGATATTATTTCGAAAATGCAAAAATATATAGTAGCACCAAGAGGCATGGATACATGTAAATTACTACTTACCATTCTCAGTGATATAGATGGGTGGGTTTCCGTATTTGTCCTTCATAATCATAAGAAGTTCCTTCAGGCCTTTCGGGTATAATTTGAGCCAATATAGTCCAGTCTGCAAAATTTAATTCAAAATATTTAATTATTTGTCATTAAAGGCATTACTATAGTAAACAACACATTTGTTCAGTTTTACTAAAAAACATTTGTCAAGTCTGTGCCACTTCACTTTGTGTTTGTAAAATTTTAGCCAAGTTTGAGCCTGTGATGGTCACATGATTAGAGCTTTGTATGAAATTCAGCATTTTAAGAATATATTTTATAAAAAAAATCAACCAAGTTGTAGGAAGATACATACTTCAGGACCAATCGATTTCCCGTCATTTCCTTCCGCTGGTTCAACAAAAGAATAACAATACATGATTAATATTATAGTGCCAAATTTTTATAATAGTGGAGCGGTAGGGTTAGTCCCCAACTATATTCTTACTTGTAAGTTTGGCATAAGAATCGTCGGTGTTCACCGTTGGCGAAAATCCTGAGGAAAGATCGATATGCTCGGCGAACATAGATGTGTAGTAGTTGAGCCCCATCATGTCATATGAATGCACTAGCTTCTCTTTCTCATCATCTCTGAAGTACGGTAACCGATGGCCCACTAGTGATCTCATGGAGAAGGGATAATCACCACGAAACACTGGCTCCATGAACCATCCTAGATTGAAGTCAATGGCTCTTTCTCGGGCCTGTTTATCTAGAAATGTCTCTTCATCATAAGGCTCAAAATACATTACGTCAAGTGCCATCCCTATGCGTCCATCTGTACCCTACAAATACTTAAGTTGATCTCGGTCATCTACATATATTAGCACACTACCAGTACCTATTATTTTGAGACAGAGAGCGAGAGTTTTGGTCTATGTAGTACCTTGTAACTCTTGTACAAATTAGCAACCTCAGCATGAGCTAGGAGGAGGTGGTGCCCAACACGGTATGGTTCGCTGAGTGAGTCACCATGTGGAATGGCACACGTGCCCCCAGGTGAGCACCTCCCAGGGGCGTGCCCCCCCGTTCCGTAGGAAAATGAAGAAAATATGTGAGGCTCGTTAAAGGTGAACCAATTCTTCACCTTGTCCCCAAAGTGCTCAAAGCACACCTTGGCAAAGTCTGTGTAATCCTTTCTGTCCAAATTGCAAACCCAGATGAAGTTCAGTAGTAACTAGTATGTCAGTTAATTGAGAATTTTTGAATGATAAAAGAATATTATATATTGATTGGGATACTTTTAAAATTCCATCCATATCCAAAAATATATTTAACAATATTTTAGTTTATAGTGTTATATATATTTATATTGTTTGGTGGGGTGAGAGCCGCTGGACTATGTTATTGTACATGATAAACACTACAAATTCCAACTTCTTACTTACACGATCCTCCTACTTAAGAAGCCACCATACTTGTCATGCAGTGCTTGAGGTGTGTCCCAGTGGAAAATTGTTACATATGGCTCTATGCCTGAGTAGCAATAAATAAGTATTGCTCTGTGTAAGCTTTTGTGCATTGTACTAATTCATCATGTAGCAATTAAAATGGAAGGAGAAAAAAACAATCATTCGTTGTTGTAGTTAAGGTTTTCACCATTCTGTTTTAACAAGTTGATCAGGTTTTTGTAGTACTGAATGCCTTGATAGTTTATGCCTCCTTCGAGCGTCCCCTCTGAAAACCATAAGAATGATCATTGAGCACAACGTCATTGTTTTTTAATTTAGTCGTAGTACAAAACATAATAGGATTTTTTTGAACTTATATTACTTGGAAGTATTCTCGACCAAGAGATGGAGAACCTATAGGCATCCATCCCCATTTCCTTCAGCATCCTGACATCCTCCTGCCGGTCACAAAAGCTGACAACATAAATAATGAAGCCAGTGTATACGACATGCTTAGATGGAATTCGTGCACATTCCTAAATCTTTTCCTATAAAAAAATGTTCATGTCCAAAGTGTATCCTTTGATTGAGGTTTGTATGTGTAGTTTTTCCGCTGTGGGCTGAGGGAGTAATACAGCTTTGTAGAAATATTTTTCCATTCTGAATGACGAATTATTCTTAAAAACATTTCAAATTCCCATCGATGTTATTAGTTGTGTCTTGGATCTTCTGAAGACGAGCTGCACTGCATTTTAACAGGTAGCTAGTTAATGGAATCTTGATTGGTACTTACTTCATAGAGATGGTAGGAGTTGACTGCAACATCCCCATTGCTCCAGTCATCTATCTTATCTATTCATACACATGACGGATGACATGATGTTACTGAAAAGTTTTATTTTTTGAAACGAATGATGTTACTGAAAAGCGAACAAAAACCAGAACAAGACTGAGTATGTTACCGGGATGATTGTGACAGAAGTGGTCCCAAGTGCTTGGCCCCTTGCCACCTTCATTCCAAGCACCTTCAATCTACAGAGAATAGTGCATAACATTCCATATCAAACAAACCACATACATGAACATGCATTCAAACATCATATATTTCTCTAAGATGCATTAGTTACAATCATAAAACTTGGCGATATTTTCACTCGTCTGGCAAAAGATATACTCACTCCGTTCCAAAATATAGCTACGTTAAGCGTTCAAAATTTGTTCCAAAATATAGCTACATATGAGTTGTGAAGCCTGATTGAATGGGTGAATGGACAAAAATATCCCTTTAGAAATTAATTGTCTTGGGGTACTAGTTATAAGCATGGAGGTATATAAGGCAAGTATAACTATCATATATACCTGTATGGATATGTTTAATAAAGGGTATATGAGATATTTTATCACACTTCTTACTCTGTCCTAGAAAAGCTAAACATAGCTATATTTTGGAACGGAGGTAGTACATTATTAGTGTCAGAAACAGTACTTGGTATGCTGAAGTGGCGGCGCCAAAGGCAAACCCATTGGGAAACCAGTCCCTTCTAGGAATTTCCAAACGCATGAGATGTTCATGTCCCAGCTCACTGCATATTCTTACTGGCCGTGATCTAAGCCTAACAAGGTTACACTTTCTCCTACCCTTTTGTGGTGAAGATAGGCGCCATGCCAAATGTTCACGGTTTGGTCCTACTATTATATGGCTTCGTAGGCCTGCCGGATGGCCAGTGTGACTCAGGGCACAAGGAAGTAGAGCCATCTCTTGCTATCTGGCTAAAGGTTTTGAGCTGCTTGAGTATGAGTTTCCCTTGTGGTAGGCTGATGCATCTATTTATAGACGGGGATGCCAAATCCATCAGTGGAGTGATAGGAAGAACGTAAGGTTATATTTGGCAGCAAAAAGAAATGTTCCCCTCTGGCTCAAATGCCACAAAAAATGCATTTATAGTCCATAAAAAAACAAGAGAACATAGCGACATCAGAGTGGCACCTGTGTACAAATTCGAACAAACATGAGGACGCACCACCAAAGATATAGATATTTTGCCAAAGCTAGCGCTTTGTCGCCAAAATATCTGTGACTAACCAAATTGATCTTAAATTTAAATCAGCTTTTTCACTTGCCGTTATCGGCTACGGCATTTGAGCAGTTGCAGTCGCTTTTGCACGCCCTTGAGCATAATGTCAATTCTGCTAATTCAGACTCTGACTCATGGGTATATTTATGGGGATCTCAATTATTTACACCATCAAAGGCTTACAGACATCTCACAGGTACAGCCCCTGTGCACCCGATTTTCCAATGGCTTTGGAAAACATTGGTTCAACACAAGCATAAAACTTTTTTCTGGCTACTGGTCAAGGATCGTCTTAGTACAAGATGTCTCTTAAGAAGACGAAATATGGAACTCCCAAGTTATGATTGTGTGCTCTGTATGGCCAGTCACGAGGAAACAGCTGCCATTTATTCCTCAATGCCCCTTTGCACATCAATTTTGGGCTCTATTCAGTCTACACATTTCAGACCAGGATGACTTTTTTATTTCGGTGGAGAGCTTCCGGCAGCAGTTACATGGGCCTTTCTTCCTGGATGTTGTTATTCTTATTTGCTGGTGTATTTGGATGGCATGAAATGATCTGATCTTCAGGAATGTGCAGCCGTCGATTCTTAACTCCAGGAGTCTCTTTGAAAAGGAATTTGCTCTGGTTGTTCTTAGAGCAAACAAGAATTTACCCTCCCAAATGATCTCATGGATAGACAACATTTTTGCATAGACTGGATTTTCTTTGTTTTCTTCTTCGTTTCTTGGTTGCATTTTTGTAACTATTGTAACTATTATAACTGTTATAATATAATATATAATCAGTAGGGGAAAACCCCTCCTGTTTCTTAAAAAAAATATGTGTGAATAATAGCTAGAATTTTTTTCCCTAGTCCAAAATATCTATGCGTCATGGACCACGATCCCCAACCATCGGCTTTTGCGCGTGTGGCAAGGAACACGATGGCTTGTAGCCTTGTACGTACGAATACGATGACTTGATTTTTAGCGCTATAATATAACGTGGCGAGAAACACGTGCTGCTACCGGAAAGGTCACCGACGTGGACACATTGGCATTAAGCAGGACGTGACGTGCCAGCTACGTGTAGCACATTGTCAGCCGGGCTGGACGATTTTGGCGTACATGCTAGACCACATGTCCACACTATTACGCAAACAGTATGGACAGACGACCTTCTTCGTTGGTCCAACAGTACAAGAGGCACGTTAATGAACTGACGTTGGACGTATTTGTACTATAGTGAAACATGTATGATGTATCGTCAAGAATATTTGTAGAAGTTTTGCAAAAGGAGATAAGGTATGAGACTCAATATAAGGGCACGTGCAACGGTAATTAATGAGCCGTCTGTATATTTTGCTGATCTGGATCAGAGAAAAAGAAGAGAAAGAATGAAGCCGTCGTCTCACGAAAGGACGGCTCGTGGCTCTGCTCCCGCCCACTGATGGCTTCCACACAGTTTCGACGTTTCCGTTCGGATCGAGTGAGAAATCCCAAAAACTAATCTTCCGCACAGCGCCTTACCTCTTGTCGGTGCCCGCCTCGTCTCGCCGCTCCTCACCGCGGCGGCCTCATCACGCCTAACTGCTACCTTGCGTTCCAGAGCTCGTCACGCCACGCTGCTTCTCACCGCGGCGGCCTCATCACTGCTCTTGCCTTTTGGGACTCCCACTCTAGTTCCTACATCCTTTGGTAACGGCTTTCAACGGAAATGGTGCCTATTTAGTAATTAATAGTATATATCTTATCTCTTGGTTGTGTTGCTAGTCAGCTTATGGATTGATTTCCAAATTTATATAAGTTAGTAATAATGTGTGCATATCCATTTCTTTCAGTTTTGAAATCAATAACTAATCAACGTTTCTAGTTCTGCAAGCTAGGTGATATTTTATATAAGCATAGATGCATCCTGTCCTGTGATGACAAGGTAACTCCCAAGTTTTTCTGAGCAAGTATGGTACTACATAGTTTGGAACTTTGGATTCACCAACCTAGAGGTCCTCCATCTTCCACTCTGATATATAGTGGCTTCTTTTCATTTTAAAGTTGAATCATGATGTGCCCCAAGATCAAGACATATTATTCTTAAGCTGCATTTTGTGTAGTAACTGTGCTAACTTGCCTCTTATATCCAGCAACTTCAGGATACTGCTTTTCTTAAGCTTGTCCTGCTTTTTCTTGATGTACATGGGAATACTAGACTAACAAAAGTTATGGGACTATCCTGAACCTATGATGTGCTTGGCCACTGTCAGTTTTTAGGTCTGGTTGTGAACAAGCAGACAACCTCACATTACTGTCGATTAAAATACATTTCAATAATCACCGCCAGTTACAGAGCTGAACAAGAGAGAATTAAGAAGCACTTGCTAGGGATAAGTACAGTAACTTGTATTTGATAGTACATTCAATCGGATGTAACTAGATGGTACCATCTCCAGTAGAATATAATAAGATCTGCAGACCTTTGCAGCTCCCAACAAAGTGCCTGTTTGTTCTTGACCTCTTGTCTAGCTGCATCTTGGTAACAGCTGAAATGCTTGTACAGGTGAGTGTCTGATCTCAGCTCAGCACACGAGGACAGACTGATGTCTTCAGATTTGTTTAGTCAAATCTTGGAAGGTGGCACAACTCAACAATTCTGTCGAATGATAAGTCCACACAATGCTTTTGTCTGAAAACTTCTCAGACATATCTGCTCTATCTGAAGAGTACACGAATATTTGGCTCAGTAGTAAGTAACTGAAACCGCCCCTGATGAAGACACAACTTGACGTCGCGGTTTCTTCTTGCCTTCAAATCCTCACTGCTCGCCATCTCCATCTACTACTGATCAAAGTCTCTGTTCTGCGCAGTATGCCAGTATCCTGGTGACGGCGTGAAGAGATGAAAATGGGCTCCTTTCGACATTTTCGCTGGGCTGACTGAATGGGCCTGGGCTCGGCAGCTCACGGCCAGTCGAATGGATTTCCTTCTTTTTTTTTTTTTCGAGGCGGCATTTGCCGAATAGGCTGGGCTTATCTTGAGCTCCAATGTATTTGGAAACCAGGCCCAAGCCCCAGCTGATCTGGGCCTGAATAACCAAAGTCTCTGAGCCAGTGAAGCAAAGTGCCACACGGTTTGTCCCCTATTTGCTGGTCCATCCTACACATTCCAAATCAGATAGGTTAGCACTAGGGTATAAATTTCTTATTTTTCAAGATGAATCTTGATACACACGCACATCCAGACAGCGTTCTAAGCACGTTGTTTGCAGCATCGGTTGTCATAAAATAGGCAACTTGGACATCCAACCTACTAATTTCAATTTCGGACTGTGTGGCACGTTGTTTATCACTAGGCTAATTGTGCTAATACATTAAAAAAATATGCACATAGAACACTGTTAATGCATTAGCAACCTGAGTTGCTGAGTATGTATTTTGTGTTAGAAGAGAATTTCATGGAGTATACAAAGGCTGAAGGTCCAGCGGTACTTCCAGGCTGCAAATGGTAACCACTATGATAGGCATTTGCATCCTGTACTTATTTTCAATTTGAATCTTGATACAGCTCATCGGTCAGACAGAACATTATAAAAATGATGTTTGCAACGTCGAATGGAATAAAAAATAGGCAACTTGAGGACACTGATTTTCTGTGCTCTCTCTGTCATTGGCATCTTGCTATTTGTCCACTTTTTATAGAGTATGAGGCTATGAGCAGAACACTACATGGGAATACTGGATTCACAATCAATCCTAAACCCATGATATGTTTGGCTAGAATCAGCGTGTAGGTCCTGTTTTCAAGCAGACAACATCATAATTCTGCTGATTAAATTACAGTACAATCACATTGCACACACAGACAAGCAGCACTTGCTAGGGATCAGTACTATACTTGGATTTAGTAGTCCATTTAGTTGGATGTAGCTGTGTGGTACCATCTCCAGGAGAATATAAGATTGCCAGTTCATTGCTTCTCCCAAAGTGCCTCTTTGTTATTAACCTCTTGTCTAGCTACTTCTTCGAAAGAGCTGAAATGACGACAAACTCATGTTGTTTATATTGGTTTTGTTAGATCTTGGAAGCTGAAACAACTCACCAGTTTTTTTGCTGGTGTCTGAAATTATTCTCTTGTGTTGTCTACGTGCTATGTTTAAAAATGTATTTTGAATGAATGATTCATGTTGTTTATGCTACTGCTATGATTAATAGATATGTTGTGCCAGTCAGAACCTGCAGGGAAACTTGGAAAGAACTGCAGCCAGAAGCTATGCTTTTATGAGCGCATCAACAGGATAGAATGAAGGAGGCAACAACAGAGTGTGAACTTATAAGTTTGCTAATTGAGATGACTTAATATCAACTGTATATGACTACAAAGCAGGGCAGGATAGCACTAGTATTGAACACAAAGAGTTCATCCAAATCAGAGTAGACCGTCTCGGAGCTGGGGCTGACAGAGTCAACCTTACAGTCCTCTGAAAATTTTGTGTCACAGGCCTTCTTCATCCTCCCTACAACCACCCTTGATATCAGCGTTGCCTTCTTCTCCCCGTCGGACACCACCTGCACAATGTCGTGTGCACGCCCACTCGTCGCCATTGTCGCAATCTTCCCATCACCTGCGCCATGTCGTGTTCTTGCCATGGTGGTCGCGGAATACATTCGATGTCTAATAGACATCTAAAACTTTGTCCTTGCACTATCAAATATCCAAATTTGCTTTGGATCCCTTGTAAATGGACATCCATGCCCAAAATGAATCCATGGCAACATAATCAAAGATGGAAAATTCTAATTGGACTTTGGACTTGCAAAATCCATGCACACTAATATAAGAGTACATCCAAGAGACTAGCTAAACAGCTCTCCAAGCCATATTAGCTATCTAACGCAAAAATACCACTAGCCAAGCCATCCGACTCTCCCCCCCCCCCGGCCCCCCTCAGTAGCCAAACTAGAATATGGAAATGGAGAGTTTGTTGGAGTGATATGCTTAATATGGAGTGTAAGTTTATGAAGAGGCAAATAGAGAATCAAATAAAGAGTCAAAAATAGAGAATCCTTTTGAAATGCTATGCACCTCATGACCATAACATGCTTCATTATGGCAACCATAGACAAGCAGAAGAGGACACGGTTTTTACTCCTTGAAATGAACTAGACTATTTGCATTTCAAATCCCTAGTAACCCATTACTTGTTGACTTTAAAAAATGTGAATAAAAGAGTTCAGAATAAGAAGCAGGAATAAAATCCACAAATAATCATGCAAATAATGCTAGACCAAATTAACAAGAAAACCCTAAGCATTGGCAGCAACAATTTTTTTTTTCGAGGAAAACAGGAGGGGCACGCTAGTGGGTAAATTGGTAGCAACTACTGAATGTTATCCTCTGATCGTCTGACCATGCTCCTAGGCCATTCAGCGCAAGGTCTTATTTTCATTAATTTATTCACGATCCTACTGCCATGTATCAACTTGAACTGTTGGTTGATTAGAATGCATATTGGTTGCATTCCTGTTAGCTGTCTCCACAACTGATATCCCCGCATTGTCAGCTCCGTTAGGAACAATAACCACGCTGACATGTTGGAGACTTGCAAGATGCTCGAGACCAAAGTTGAAATCATCGCTATTGCACTGCGGTTCCTGTAATTTGAGTGTAACATGGTACCTTTGTAACTTTGGTACAGCTCCAGGGGAAAACACCAGCCACATCCCAGGAATGAAACATAAAACATAGAGATCAGTTAAACGTTGGAATCCTTGATCGTCAATGACTATCCTCCCACAGGGGGCATGTCCTGTGAAGACCAGGCGGAGGAAGAGTAGAGTTGATATGCCTTTGACTATGTCAGTATCACTTGCTTCCATTCATTTGACCCATTGACGAATCTTGAATGAAATCTTCTGGACCCCAGTAATCAAGTGATAGTGATTCAAGGTTTTGTCTGACCAACTGATAGATTGAAGACAACAGAACTTCCTTCTATCTCCTCCCATGATCTTCCATCTCACTAGGGTCTTCCACAGTTACTGTAAGACGTCTCAGTTTTCTCAAACAACCTAGCTCTTCAGCCAATTGTATTGAGCTATTGATAGAAGAATATGTGTCAATTCCTCTAGAAGCTGCATATTTCCAAATCTGTCTGGTAGTTTCACTAAGCTCACATACAGGCAAACTAACTTTCTTAGTTGAACAACAGTCACTGGAAGTCCTTGTATGGAGCAAAATCTTACATTCAGCAACTCTAAATGTTGCAAGTTCCCTATTTGGTCTGGAAGTTCTGTGATAAAATTAGAATGGAGAACCATATATCTCAATTGAAGCATACTTCCAACACATTCAATGTGATGGTTCTCCAAGAATTCACAATAAGCTAAGTCCAACACTCGCAAAGCTTTGTAGTTTGAAAAACTTGGTACCTGCTTAGTAAACCCAAATATTGTAAGTGACCGAATGTATTTCTGGCTTGTTATGGCTGTTCCAATCACTGCATCTTCTGAATCATTGAACTGGAGGGACAGTCGACGAATCCTTTTTGGCAAAGAGATGCTCTGCTGCCCATCTACTACAGTGACAAAATTCTCTTCAGCTGATAAAGATTTGATAACGCTTAGTACCATGTCATGGACTTGAAATACAGGGCCACCATAAATATTAATGTACCTGGGTATGATCATACTTCTATTAATAAGCTCATTCAGATAGCTCTGGGCTACTTGGTCCAACCTTTTACCTCTCTCTTCAGCAATAAAACCTTCAGCTATCCATCTCCTTATCAAGCTTCTTGGTGGAATCTTATAATCCTCTGGATATATACTTAAATAAAGTAAGCATGTCTTTAAATGAGGCGGGAGATCATAGAAGCTAAGCAATAATATCTTTTTCATTCCTTGTAAAGTATGGTTGTTTTCAAGTGCGGAGCCAACAGAGTTTAGCACCAGCTCCCATTCATCCTTCATGTCAGATTTGGTAGCCAACAAACAAGCTATATGAAGTATAGCTAGTGGCAAACCGCCACATTTTCTCAAAATTGCTACCGACAGGTCTTCCAAATGTGAGGGGCAACTGTCCGGAGCGTGGAAAATTCTTTTAAGAAACAACTTTCTCGAATCGGTATCACTTAATGGCTCAATGTGGTAAATATGGCCATTGAAGCTACAGCAACATGATTTGGCTATGTCAAAAATCCATGTGGTTGTAATTATTCGGTTACCAAGACCATTCTCAAGTAATACACACTTCAAAATCTCCCATGCCGTTATGGTCCAGATATCATCGATAACAATTAAATACCTATTGCCAAAAAACCATACAACAAATGAAAACACAAAAGAATATTCGCAAAAATCCTACAAGATTTATTATGGTATAATTTTTAGGGTCAAGTCATGTTATTTGCATACACACACACCTCTTGTTGCAGAGAAACTCTCTGATTCTATTGATGACTTGGTGCTCATCATCCCAAATGCTGTCAGCACTCCCAAGTCCAACAAGTAGATCTGCTAGAATCTTCTTAATGTGTGGCCTTTGAGACACAGAAACAAAACATGTGCAGTCGAACTGTCCCTTGATTTTCTGATACACTTGGATAGCAAGGGTGGTTTTGCCTAGACCTCCAAACCCCACAATTGAAACCAATTTAATTTGTTTCCCAAATCTACTATCTGCATCATCCTCAGTGAGCATCTTGATAATTTTACTGTTCGGGCCGTCAACCCCAACAAGTCCACTTACATCAGCATATAGCGCTGGCAGACGAGGATCTATCACTGCATTGGTATCCTTGGAGATAGACATATCAAGCTTGTACCTTTTTTTGCGGTCACTCATCTCAATAACTTGATTCTTCAGCTCTCCAATTTCTTCAGCAATTGTACTGCTTGAAACCAGATCCTTCAGCCTCTTGATGCTGTTAACGATAAACCCTTTGATGCCTGTAGCCTGACCTGGTTTTTCTTCAACCTGAGCCATGAAGGCATCGATGACGTCCTCAATGTCGTAGGCTAGCTCCCGCACCTCCTTCATCCAAGCCTTCAATTGCGAGTCAGATTCCTCTGACATCGCATGTTTCTGCATCACGGCGTTCATGCTGCTCAGTTCATTTCGAAGGAACAACACATCCTTCTCCACCCTTTTGTTCCTCCTGTATTGGCTCTCCAACATAGAAGAAAGCTTGCAGAGGAGCGACTCCATCACTCCTGTAGATGCACTCACCAGTGTGCCCGCCATGATTGAACCTCAATTTCTCAAGAATAAAGGGCAAGAACATATGTGTGGGTGCTCTTTTTGTGATTTGGGGATGTGAAGAAGAGGAATAAGAAATGTATTGTGTGGACAAAGAAAAGGTAAGATTTCTGTGGCTGAAACAAAAATTTCTCAAAGAGCAAATTGTCACATCTGAGTGACAGGAAACTGGCGTGTATGAGATGTATGCAGATCCAATGAGAAGGACATAACACCACACCTCCAATATGACCTGTAGCAAAGTCAAGGTCTCTTTGATGTTGTAGTTTTCTAAGGTTGTGTCGTGAAATATCTCTTAACTCTACTGTGATGTGTGCTGTAGCCTTGGGTTGAAGGGACACGACTGATCACCCTCATCGTTTCCTTGATACTGATTAGACCCACCGACTCGATTAGCTCGACTAGATTGTTACTTGTTCCATTAGTCATCGATTAATCATGATTAGACATAGGACGACTATAATATCTGAGCCATACTACACTCTTTCAGG
The DNA here is from genome assembly GCA_015342445.1 of Digitaria exilis. Lineage (NCBI taxonomy): Eukaryota > Viridiplantae > Streptophyta > Magnoliopsida > Poales > Poaceae > Digitaria > Digitaria exilis. Next base: position 303,241 of record JACEFO010001238.1, read on the forward strand.
TTTGTAATTTACTAATCCCTCAAAACTATAGCTTAACATTTTGACAATTTGCGTAGAAATACTTATGCAATGAGATGTTTAGGTGAACTATGGTTGAATCTGAATTTTTATTGTTAGCATACTTATTCTCTACAAAATTATAATTTAATATGTATTTGATAAATATACACCCTAAGATGACTAGACCGCCGACTAGGTTCTATAGCCTCGACTAAAACACCTTATCAACGTCTAAAGATATTTGGTCATCTTATTCCGATGTTCTTACGACTAGGTTCGATAATACGATTTGATACGTTTTAAAGTAGTGAGGAAAAAATAATTTTATAATATGTTTTCCGTGGTTTGAGTTATTTGAGATTTGGAAACCCTATGGGTTTTCAGAATTTGGACATTGTTTGGCTGGCGAATGATGTGAACTAGGGGTCTGATCTTCCGTCAAGGAAAGGATAACTCTTGTTTTTGGGCGGAATTACAACATACCGATCCGGCTTCAGATCCAAAGACCCGAATCCCTGCAATCTTAGCACCACGATTCATCTGGTTATCAACCGTGTCACGATCCGGTTGACCTCGCCAAGAAGGCTAATCCCTGCAAGTGCAAACAAAGAAGACAAGTAAGAACTTGAAAGAACGCAGCTCTGAAATTTAGTGACAATCTGCGGATGAATGATTGAAGTACACGAGTTGGAGTTTCACAGCCGATGAACGACGACTGTTCAAGACAGATTGATCTAAAGCCAAATCCCCCCAAACCCTAACCTTGGTGGAGGCTACTGTAGAATAGAGTCTAAGGTCGTGGTGGATCCCCTGGACGTGACCCCTAATGGGCTTAACGACGATACACGGCCCAAAGACCAAAAGACGGTGACGCAGCACCAGGACAGATTCTGGACATCATCTTGTTCAGAGGATTGTCGACGACTCAGGAGGAATTTGAGGCTCAAACCAGTGCCATTGGAAGATCTATGAAATCTTCTATCCAACCATATGTGGATCGTCGAAAACAGACTCCGTATATGGCCTGGGCGTCAAATTTACTGAAGACAGCTCCTGAACTCCAAGGTGGACTCGAAGTCGAATTGTATTGGGCCTCCACATAGCTTGGTTGTCCCTGTGATGGTCCTCCATGACTTCATGCCTTCCCCAATATGTTTCTTGGTCTTCTCCTTGGTTCCTAATCACATTATAAAAAATAGGTAGTTAACCATTCTCACTACTATTAATAGGAACATTTAGGAACGAGCTCACCTGTAAATTCAATTGTCGTGCACGAGCTATTGTGATCGGACCTTGAATGGTTTCATTGTTCAGTGGTTCTTGTATATCAATAGGAGTGATGTCCTCATCAGCGAACATTTCTAATGTTTGACTCTGACGGTGCCTTGCGCGCATGCGTGGGGGGTGTGGGGGGCTCTTTTAATAAATATGCGTCAACATAAGCATAGAGTACAAAACTTACTTTGATTAGGAGGTGTTTATGTTTATGCTTGTTCTTAATTTATTGAGATTGAATTGGGACCCTATATTAGGCCCTGTTTGGATCCACCTCGCTATACTTTAACAAAGTGTTGAAGTTTAACAACTTGAAAAATGAGGGTGTTAAAGTTTAACAGTCATTTGTTTGGATCCATGTTAAAATTTAAAACCCCACTTATGCAATAGGTGTACAAAAGACTTCGCTGCCTCACTTTTGCAATAGCAGAGAGAGGGGGGATAGAACAGGGCAATAAAAGCAAGGGTACAAAGGGTTTTTGCACAAGACAACTATCCTTTTAACAACTTTTAACAAAGTTACCACCTCAAAAGTCAAAACCTATTAAGGATTTCAGGGGTGTTAAACTTTAACTCCTCTCTTTTAACAAGGGTGTTTGGATGACTTTTTCTATTAAGAGTAGCTAAAAGGTGGGTGTTAAACTTTAACAAGGTGGATCCAAACACCCCCTTAGTTGTAATCAAACCCTAACTGAAGGTTACCGCTGGATCTGGAATATAAACAGTGTGATGCAATTTCACTTTTATTTACTCTTCGTTCCAAAATTACATGCCCCTCTCAACCGGGTGAGCATCTATTTATAGGGCAATTTCTCAGTGTGATAGAGTTCCAATAGGTACGTTACATTTCAAGAAAACTTTTGGCACTGATTCCATATTTTTATTTAAAATGAAGTGGTTATGATTTTTTTTCAGTTCAAACAATATTTGTATATTTCTATAAAATCGGAAACCACCTTCGAAGCCACCAAAAGGGCTAAATCTGTCATGTTTGAATAGTTAGTATTGTAATTGTAGGTTGAAAGTCAGACTTTTTGAAAAGAGTGAGAAACAGACTTTTCCCACAATTTTAACCAAGTACAACATACTAGTTTGAATTCCCCAAGCATCCTCCACTAGGATATACTGTAGCCTCCTATTTTTATCTTAATTTGAATGTCGATGTGGTCCGAGATCGAGATATCCTCTAATAACGCTATTTGCCGCGTGCACTAAAATAATACCAGCATCAACTTCAGGACACTGATTTTCGTAAGCGGTGCCGATGACACTATTCATACTGTCATTTGGCTCCTGATGTTTGTCCTATTTTACGATCAGCAGAACAATACATGGGAGTACTAGATTAAAAAAAGTTATGAAACAATCCTGAACCTGTGACCTGCATCATCAGGCATGACGTGCGGCACATGCTGGCCCTAGTTTGTTACACAGGTGCAGGGAGGCCATGCAGCGGTTGGCGGCATGCAGATGCGGAGGAGCGCGAAGCTCGGACAGGTCCTTAGAAGACCGGCTCTTTCTCAGATGTGCGTGCCAGAATGCGTGGTGAAGCCGGGTCTCCAGGATGGCGTTAGTGCGCGAGAAGATGGACGAGTGGATCAGCATGGGTGTTGCGTCGCCAAGACACGCTACAAAAGGCCATGTAAACCCTATAGTATAACTTGAGCCGAGTGAAGCAATGAATTGATAGCTAAGATATAGGCTGCCCGTGCGGCCGCGGCGCTCGTCGCCGGCGGGGTGTTTGGTGCCCCAAAAATCGAGTGTCTTGGGTTTTTGTTGATAGTCCGTTGATCCTCGGTTCCAACAGTCTCTGCTCTGCGCCTAGAGTATATCCTGATCACGGCGTGAACTGGATGGAGATGAACATGGGCTCCTTTCGAAATTTTCGCTGGGCTCATAGGCTGCTAACAGGCTAGACGGGGCTTTGTTTTTTCTTTTGGGGAATTTTGCATATATGCTGGGCTGCTGGGCCTAAATGGAGGTCAAATGTATTTGGAGACCAGGCCCAAGCCCAAACTGACCTGCTACCCATGGTTTTGTCCCCTATATGCTGCTGGTCCATCCTACACATTCCAAACCAGATAGGTTAGCACTAGGGTGTAAATTTGGTGTTCATTTCTTATTTTCCAATCTGAGTCTTGATACACACGCACATCCAGACAGCGTTCTGAGCACGTTGTTTGCGGCATCCAATGGAATCAAATAGGTAACTTATTGGGCACCCAGCGCACAAATTTCAATTTTTTGATGGTTTGGATGGATGACTGGTTGTCTAATACATCAAAAAATAAAAATGCACAAGCGAAGGCAACACTGTCAATGCATCGTCAAGCTAATTATGCATTTGGTGTTCAGAAGAGAAATCCATAGAGTAAACAAAGGCTTTGAAGTCCATCTGTTGGCTGCAAATGGCAGCCACTAATAGTGCATTTGCTTCCTGTATTTATTCTCAATTTGAATCTTGATACAGCTCCACGGTCAGACACAACGTTATAACAATGATGTTTGCAACATCCAATGGAATAAAAACAGGCAACTTTAGGACACCGATTTTCTGCTGTGCCGATATCATGCTCTCTCTCTCTCTCTCTCTCTCTCTCTCTGGCATCTTGATATTTGTCCAGTTTTTATGTAGTATAAGCAGAACACTACATGGGAATATATACTTGATTAACAATGAATCCTAAACCTATGATATGTTTGGCTACAATCAGCCTGTAGGTCCTGTTTTCAAGTAGACAACCTCATAATGCTGTTGATTAAATTACAGTACAATCACCTTACTTGTTGAGCTGCACACACAGACAAGCAGCATTTGCTAGGGATCAGTACTATACTTTCATTTAGTAGTACATTGAGTTGGATGTAGCTCTGTGGTACCATCTCCAGGAGAATATAAGATTGACAGTTCATTGCTTCTCCCAAAGTGCCTCTTTGTTCTTAACCTCTTGTCTAGCTGCTTCGTGGAAGGATCTGAAATGCTTATGGAGGTATAACCATTTGATCTGAGCTCAGCACCTGAAGACAAACTCATGTTTTTTATATTGGTTTAGTTAGATCTTGGAAGCTGGCACAACTCACCAGTTTTGTTGCTAGTGTGTGAAATTATTCCCTTGTTGTCTACGTGCTGTGTTTTAAAACTATATTTTGAATGAATCATTCTTGCTGTTTTAGCTACTGTTATGATTGATAGATATGCTGTGCCAGCAGTCAGAAGCTGCAGAGAAATTAAAGTTGGAAAGACTTGCAGCCAGAAGCTCTGCTTTTATCAGCTCATTAACAATTTAGAATGAAAAACAACAACACCGTGTGAACAGACTACAGAGCGAAAGTAATATTAATACTAGCAAAATTAACCAACAAAGTTTTGCTAATGGAGATGACTTAATAGCCACTGTATATGACTACAAAGCAAGGCAGGATAGCTCTAGGATTGAACACAAACAGCTCATCCAAATCTGAATAGACCGTCTCTGAACTGGGGCTGACAGAGTCAACGTCACGGTCCTCTGAAGATTTTGTTGTGCCACATGCCTTCTTCACCCTCCCTGCAACCACCCTGCACACCAGCATCGCCTTCTTCTCCCCTTCGGACACCACCTCCGCCACGTCGTGTGCGCGCCCGCTCGTCGCCATCGTCGCAATCTTCCCATCACCATCGACCCTGATGATTCAATGATTGTGTCAAACTGTCAAATGATAAGCCTAAAAACACTTCTTTCATTCAGTCTGAAAAACTTAAATGACATATCTGAATATTCCTGAATATTTAGTTCAGTAGTAACAACATGTCAGTAATTGCAGTACCTGAAACCATCCCTGATGATGGCACACAACTTGCACTGCATCTCTGGGGACCGGCACAACGCGGTGCCGCCGGCAGCTCCAATGGAACAGGTGAAGGTTGTACAATGGAACCTGAGGAGCTCATTGCCATCGGCGACACACCGGGCGTTCTTCTTCCCTTCGTCGCCGCTGGCCCTCTCCTTGATGCTCTCCTTGTACTGCTCGAACCTCTTAACCGTCCTGTCACTGTTCTGAACCTTGAGTATCCTGTCGATCTTGCACACCGGCGCTTGCTTCCTCATCAGCCAGCTGGACTTGAAGATTATCTCCACTATGTTCCTGCTCGTGTCCTCCGGACCCAGCTCTGAAACTGCCATCACCCATGGAGAAATGTTCAAGAAAAAGTACCCGCAAAAAGAAAAATGTTCAAGAACAAGTCAAGCTTTAATTTGAACAACAATGCTTTCAATTCGATCAAGAGTGCTTTTAATTTGAACAGTGCAAACTGACAAACTTTATTCGCTAGATTTTTCTTTTTTGAGAGAGAAGGAAGAGAGAAAGGGTACCTGCATGCTTGGTGGCTTTATGGAGCTCAAGTGAGTCAGCCTTGACGAACACCTCGCCGCAGTCGGAGCAATGGAAGACGGCGGCGGCGGCGGCGAGGCTCCGGGGATCAAAGACGGAGTGGCGGCACTCGTAGCACCCAGAGAGCTTCCTGATCTGATGGACCCCACGGAATGAGCTCCCGGCGGCGAAGGACGGCGCCGGCGAGGAGAGCGGCGAGGAGGACGCGGTGGTGGTGGTGGTGACGGTGGTGGTCACCGAAGCCGACGAGGCCATTGCTGACGTGGCGTCCGAGTTGAAGGACGACGTGGTGGAGACGGCGGCAGAGTAGACGGCGTCGACGTCGAGGTCGGATGGGATTTTGAGTGACCGGCTGGAGGCGGTGCGGGAGCGGTCGTCGATGTCGCCGCGGTTGCGGCGGGTGAGGATGGAGGTGTCTTTGGAGATGCAGATGGAGGTGGCGTTGGTGATGCTCCGGCTGATGCTGCTCATGCTCGTCGTCTTCTTCGTCTTCGTCTTGTCGTTGTTGTTGTTCTTGTTGCATTGTGATGGTGTTACTGGTACTGCTGCTGGATTATGGGCTTTGTTCTTGGTAGAGGAGGAAGAACGGTAGGAGAACCCCATGGTCATCCACGACGAGGACGACGGCTGATGAGACGTCGTCTTCTTCGAAGCAGCAGCTCCTCTGCTCTTCGTCTTGTTGACTTGACAGGTCTTGGCTGTAGTAGTTGCTGTGTCCATTGGAGGAGGAGGACACGGCATGCTATCTAGCTCTATCTCTATGTGATGTATCTAGTAGAGCAGCAATAGGCCTCCGAGATCCCTTTGTGGAACAGTGGAAGTTTGTTGTGGCCTTGTGCTGTGGGGGCAAAAGGAGTTGCAGGAACAATGGTCACTTTAGGCTGCACTTCAGCTGGAGTCACTCGCGGTGTTCCAAGAGAGTGTGAGGATTAGGAAAGTATTAGCGCCCCTAATGGCGCCTTTTTATTCGGAAACGCCGGCTTGTTGGTGGGGTGTGAATGAAAAGGCAAGCAGCGCCACGGATGCCAATAAGGAGGGCCTTTGGTGAGCTGTAATTTTTTTTTTCTTTTTGCATGGATGGCATGCATGGCATGGGCAGCCTGCAATCATGCCCCCGAATCCTGTCCTTGGATTGGATTGCCGAGAGTTGGTGATATGTTTCTCTCTCGATGATGCAGTAGTTAGTACGATCGAGAGGCCTAAACTAGCATTTGTGCCATAACTATCTGTATCTGGGATGGAACCGGGTGCTTGTTGGCAAATGGCATCTTGCCGCCGGTAGGTTGTTTGGATTTCCACGTGAGATCGAGATGGAACTCACAAAAGAAGACCACAAGCAAGAAGCAATAGACGACCAAATTGTTTGAGGAACATACTGCATATATTGGAACAACGCAAAAATCAATAGACGACCAAGTGAATTGTTTGAGGACGCCGTGCAAGTGCTGCAATCGGTGTGCAATGGAAATAATAACCCGACCTCGAAAGGCACGCCGCACGCGACACATCATGAGCTAGTACACAGCAGTAGCAGAAGACTCATGCATACAAACGGCTAGTCACCTATATCCTCATCTCGATCGATCATACCTTTTGCTGCATGCTATACCATGCATTCGATCGAGAATTAAGGATGATGCAAGGCATGGATTGGCGAGTTAGAGAGCTGAGCTTTGTGTGGTCAGTTGATCCGGTCAGAATTGACGCAATCATTGCGCCCTCGCAGCCGATGATTGCCCATTGCCGCGCTCTCCAACCGCCCCGGTTTCTGAACCTCCCCACTTTGCATATGCTCTCCATGATGATTCTCTGAATTGGAACCAATAAAACAAAGTCGCACGGGCTAGATGAATTCAGATATGATTGTATGATTGCTCCATCCTTCTTTTTATTTTAAGGTGAAAGATTTACTGCAACTGCGGGCAGTTTGAAATTGATCGTGGAGGACCGAATCAGCAAATGTGATCTCTGGTCGTTCGGCTGTCAGATGACAGCCAAACACCAGAGCATGCGAGATGTTCAGGTCTCAATTTCCTGATGTTCAGTCATCACACCGACTCCCAGCTCAATCCGGCGTCAGCACCGTTGTCAGTATCCAAGCTTTTTGTCCATACGTGCAGCTTCTTTCTTCTCTGTCAGTAATCTAATGCCAATACAAATGGACTATCTTTGCCTGTTCGATTTCATGTATGAGAAAAAGGTTTGCCAGTCGACGTCCAGCTCGTCGGCCAATAGCCCAATACAAATTGGAACTTCCAGCTGCTGCTAATCACAATATCGGCCTGGTCGACAGCCCATGGACAAAGCCCGCATGGGCCTGCTCCAACTCGATATACGGCCCAATGTGCAATGAAAGTCAATTTTTGTCAACCATACGCTCCTCCTTTTCGGCCCGTGAGAAAAAGAGCAGTGCATGCAGATGTTCCTGTATTTTCTCCAAAATAAAATCCTGATATTCCTGTCGTGGTACTGTTCCATTTAACTGTAAGTAGGTTCCTCTCAGATTTTCTTTAAAAAAATGAAAAGCTGGTTATTATTTTTTAAGTCATCGATCGAATTTATCAACAAATTTACACGTATCTTTTATCGCAATAAAAAACTAGCTGGTTCCTCCGCACGCAATATAATTGATCCTCTAGAAAAGAAGCTCATCCGTGTTGTAATTCCACTGTCATGATATGTTTATAAATTTAACATAGATCAGATGTCACTATAGAAAGATCACTAAAACAGCTAAAAAATATATTATAAATCTAAATTATATTATAGAATTGTCTGAAATAAGGGGAAAAAAGGGAAAAAGTACCTAAGCAAAGAACATAATAATTGGAACACACACACACACACACACAGAGAGAGAGAGAGAGAGTTAATAAAAATTCTACACCTGCCACTACAACCAAAAAAATGTCGCATAAAAAATACTTGGCATCCATTCCTCCCCAAAAATCCAGGCTGCAGAAAAAGATGAACCAAACCGGCCATGCATGTAAAGCCCACAGAGGAATCAAAACAGCCCAATAGAAAACTGAAACAAACATCCTGCCCGGCAAAAATGCTTCCGACTGCAGATTTTGCATAGGTAGACTATAGTCTACTTTTGCAGATTTTGCATTACGAAATTCTGACTGATATAGTAAACTGAAAACTAAACGATGTTATCTAGCAACTTCATCTGTATAGTCTACTTTGGCCATTAATTTTCTCCAATAAGTATATCAGTGCCAACCTAAACGCTGAACAATAGTAATTAGTAGGTCACCCACCGTTTAGCTCTTTACTCAAGCTAAATGGCTATTTAAACGGACTAATTGACTAACTAAATTGACACGGGTATTGACCGTGTAGCACGTACATGGCTTGTAAATAGGCTAAGCAGCTGTATAGACAAACAAGAAAAATATTTGAATCTTTTCAAAAGAAAAAAAAGACCAAGTTCCCGTACACACCATTAATACCTGGTTTATTCACTCCAACACTAATATTTGTTTATTTTCTTACCTAGAATGGTGATTCAATATTTTACAAAATGTTCTCGACATGTCTGTGTAGACACAGTATATTTTCTTTTACCACAAAAAAAGTATATTATTTTGGTGTAAACTTTTATGTATGTGCCTCGAGTTGATTCAACAAATTTTATAAGAAATGTTCAGTCAACATTTTTATTTATCGAATCAGTAGTTTCAGTGAGTCAGCATTTGATATAACTAAATGCTAACCAGCTTCTAAACACACTACAGGCCAGTATGCAGAGCTCAGGTATCAGAGATTATTATTGATGCGTGCAAGCAAATAAGCAATCACACAGATCACAACCCAATATCTTCCTAAACAAAAGCATACACATAAATATTCAATAGAAATGGAAGCAGATCGCTCTTCCTCTGAGAAGATGCTCGACCGTGCGTCCGTGCCCACCATCCATATCGTGCAGCAACATCCAGCAGTATGGTGTGCCTCAGCTCGTAGCTCCCACGAAGGTGCAGGAGCCCCCTCTTTCCGGACTCCGGAGGCAGGCCCATGCATGCATATGCGGCGTGCCATCACCAGCCTTGCGTGCCCTTCTATCTCTCTATAGCTTCTCTATCGCATTCACTCAGCTCACACGCAGAGATCGAGCAAGCTGCAAGCATCATGCCCAGGCATGTGATGATCATGACAAAATTGAAAGGAAACTCTCATGCATTGCATATCTGTCGAACGATCTTTTACAGCCATCAAGATCATCGATCGATCCATTCCAGCTTGGGAGATCAGATTGCTTCTGTGTCGATGGTCGGCAAGGCATCAAGCTGGAACGAACCCCTGGACCGTGGCAGAAATGTGAGTGTGAGTGAGTGAATCGAAGAGGCTCCCGGTTCAGAAAAAGATGCAATGGTCCATGCATCGATCAGGAAAGAAAAAGAGAGGCCATCGCGCGGCCATGATGAGAGAGAGGAAGCTGTAGCTGAGGTATCACCGTGCCTGCTGCTTTAGTTCGATCGTGCATCAACAGGGGAAGGTACATCTTGATTTGTTTAATTAGTTCGATCGTGCATCACTAAAAGCTATGTTTGCATTGCTTGCACCTCCGAAGGCAATCATTAGAATGATATCACGATCTAACTGGAAGCTACCTAGTAATGTCGACTGTGTAGACGTCCCAAAAGAAGAGAAGCACATATCTATATATCAACCGTATTTATTACGTACTCTATGCATCCAAATTATTATTAGATCTGTTATCAAAACTACTCTAACTTTGAAAAACTTTATAATAAAATGCTACAATAATCTAGCTAAGACATTCAAATAATTTCATTAAAGCAATAATCATGGAAGATTTCTTGATATTGTATTTTCCCACATAAGACCTGCATTTCAATTACTTGACATCTTTTCCTAGCCATGGTCGAAGTAAGGAGGTTTAGCTTGGTTGATGATCTTCATTATTGAACTGACCAAGATTGCAAATGTTAGTTGGGTAGTCGGCCTCAACAAATTGTAACTTCATTTTTATCATATTTTTTCTTAGTTTGTGGCCTTCTGATATTTTGTCACGTCACTTTTTTTTATCAGTAACTACCCATTTATTAGCTGATGACCAACCAAATTTGCAGAAAAAAAGTATTACTTAACTGTCATGTGATCTCTGAAGGCATGAATCATTGATCACAGACATAGTTCTAGCAACACAGGTCACATCAATGGGATTTGCCTTTTGCTTTGTCCCTAATTAATATGATTAAGATCTAGAGACCCTGATCAAGGTCACCATCATAATTATGAGCGTACAAGAACTACAACCTTTTGGATATGTGCCAGTGGAACAGGGGGAAATATCAACATTTCTTTAATGTAGCCCACAGTCATTTTTTTTTTTGCGTTACCACTATATTTTACTCGAGTACATTTTATTTATACATGTTTGAAAACGTCCTCATTAGTCCACTATGTTCATATCCATTCAGAATTTGATATATTAATATTTGAATGAAAAAAGTTTTAGGATGATTCTTTTTTGCAAAATGAAACGTGTCACTTTTCAAAAATTATGGTCACCCAGTGGGAAGAATACTTTTGTTTCATAATTTAATCTCTGGCTCATGAATTATCTTATTAGTTAATGTGAAGTAAAGAGCAAATCTCTGATTCCATATTATAGTTGGAGAACTTTTAGGTGGATCCTCATAAAGAAATTAAAGAGAGAAGAGTTGCACCATTAACAATGCTAGCCTGGGCCTGCCTCCTTGATTCCTTGTAGAGACCTACTAATCATATCTTGTGAACATGCACTTTTTAGGCTAAGCCATGTCCTTTAGTTTTCTGTTTCACATACTTACCTTTATTTCATTTTCTCTAGATACTTTAATGCACTGCGCATATTCCTCTTGTGTTGTTCTCTAGATCTGTCGTGTCCCCTTATGTGCTTCATTTAAAATTTTGAATGTACATGACTACAACATTCATACTTCAATGTAATGATGCAATAATTGTTTCGGGATTCTTGCACTACAAATTGATTAATATAATGTAAAGCAGCTAATTCTAAATCGGAATATTTTCTTTCACTTTAAAGAAAACTAATCTAGCTTGTTCTAGACTAAGTGTATAAGCTACCAATATTGCTCATATAGTTGATGCTCAATTTGACCGAATAATTTTCTCAAATTTATATACGACTGACCATGTCGATCGAGTAAGGTTATATGCAATCGTGCATCAAAAGTGTCATTTTTGTAGGATGTCCTGCTCTCCTAGTTTCCTTTTTGATGTCCCTTTATGACATTCATCAACTCATCAATATTCATGATTGCTCCAAGGGTGGGTGATGGTGCTCCACATTATTATGTTACACGTGTGACAACTAATTAGTTGTGCTACTGCTCTCAGAACTGCTCCAATTATTAATGGCAAAGATTTGCATAAATGATCCACCTATATCATAGAACGAAAGTCACTAGAACAAAATCTCCATTAAAAGGTACAAGAAGAAAAGGCAGTGGTGCATATGTACGAAATATGTTCCTTTATAAATCCTTGGTTAAAAGATATTTTATTATTTTTAAGTTATTGGTCAAAATGCTCCTACACAGCATTAATTGTAATTTAAACAGGCAAAAACCATTTTAATGGAGTCATGAGTGTTAGAAGATTGTGGATAGATTTGAGGACCACAAAACTAGTAAAAGTTGCATAGATCATATTTAATTTGCTATTCTACTGTAATGCCACCGCTATTACTTTCTACTGCATTAACTAAACTAAGGGGATCCTTATATATGCTGCTCACGCCGTGCATGCATGTGTGATGGATCCGTGTTTTGCATGATGGTACGCATCATTAAAATGTTTTTTTCAGTTATTATATCAGTATTGTAATAAATATGCATGGGTAATTTAGATGAATAATATAGTGGGGGCACATTGGCAATTTATTTATAATTGCAATGGAACATAATTTAGAATTTTCTCTATAGGGGTTGTTACTTTACTTAACTATAATGCCGAAACTAATAAGTTATTATTTGTAGTCAATGGTTTAAGGACATGCATGCATGGGCCACTGCTAAGCTCCAACCACGTCCGGTTACGAAAGCAAAGATCACAAGCCAGCAAGTCTTCAAAATTTGATTGCACATTTTGTTTGATGCATTTGCCCATATCTCCATCTCATCATCCTCTAGCCCCTAGTATTGAATAATTTCACACTACACATACGTCCATCCACGGCTTCTAAAAGGTGTCCACGGATGGACGTGACCCCAAGCTACCATGCATTGTAGCTATCTAGCTACGTACAGCCATGAACAATCACTATCTCTATCTGTGCTAGATCCTAGACGCGCGTCTCCTATTACCCATGAAAATAAAATTAAAGGGGTAGAAAAAATATTCAAGAGAAAAAAAAGATGACAAGTTGCCTGTCAGCAGCCGCATGGGCCCGGCCGCTCGTGTGCTGCCCCGTCCATCCATGCACACACCCATCACAGCACACACTACTACACAGTGACATGTACACACATCTATCGCTTTTTATTTATTTATTTTCTTTCTTTCTGATGATGATGATTCGCCAGCTAGAGCCTTGCTATATAGTATTGGAACCAGCACTGTCAGATCATAGCCACGACAAGGGAGAGCAAGTTATCCAGGAGGACGAAGAGAGAAGCTAAGTGAGATCATCGATGGCGTCGGAGAAGGTGGAGACGATCGTGGCCGGGAACTACATGGAGATGGAGAGGGACATCGCCGGCGTCGAAGCCGCCGGCGACGGAGATCATCTGCAAGGGTCCACCGGCGGCGGTGTCACGGCGTCGAAGGGCAAGAATGCTCTCTCGAGCCTGTTCTGGCACGGTGGTTCGGTGTACGACGCGTGGTTCAGCTGCGCGTCCAACCAGGTGGCCCAGGTGCTGCTCACGCTGCCCTACTCCTTCTCGCAGCTGGGCATGGCGTCAGGGATCGTCTTCCAGCTCTTCTATGGCCTCATGGGCAGCTGGACGGCTTACCTTATCAGTGTACTCTATGTTGAGTACCGTACCAGGAAGGAACGTGAGAAAGTCGACTTCAGGAACCATGTCATTCAGGTACGTATATCACTGTTTGTTTGTTTTTTTTTGTTTTTTTTTGCTATGCATTTGAGGCACTATCGGAATCGTGTAGTTCGCCGTGTGCCTGAGGCACACGGCATACTTCCTGTTTCTGGTAGTGAGGACTATGTATGAGTATCTAATATAAAAACGGAATTAGTATGGGAAAATAATTGGATCTTGATTTGTATTTTGGTTGATGTTATTGTTGTTGCTGCAAATTGGATGGGGAGCAGTGGTTTGAGGTTCTTGATGGGTTGCTGGGCAAGCACTGGAGGAACATGGGGCTCTTCTTCAACTGCACTTTCCTCCTCTTCGGCTCCGTCATCCAGCTCATAGCATGTGCAAGGTAATCAATCATCAACAATAATTTCTCCAAATTGTACATGCTGGTTATAGTCTTCAACTAGATCTGTACTGATGATCATCCATGCATGGATGTGCATACAGCAACATCTACTACATCAATGACAAGTACGACAAGCGGACATGGACGTACATCTTCGGCGCCTGCTGCGCCACCACGGTGTTCATCCCTTCCTTCCACAACTACCGGATCTGGTCTTTCCTTGGCCTCCTCATGACCACCTACACCGCATGGTACCTCACCATTGCCTCCATTGCACACGGTCAGGTAAAAGCTAATTAATGCATAACAGTCAATCCATTCTTGGATCGTCTTTCCCCGTCAGCTTAAGCTTCATCATCGATCGACGACTTTATTACAGGTGGAGGGTGTGACCCACTCAGGCCCAAGCAAGATGGTGCTCTACTTCACTGGGGCCACCAACATCCTCTACACCTTTGGAGGCCATGCTGTCACAGTGTAAGCCTGCCAGCCTAGCCTGATGATTCACGTAGGCATGCTGACGTGGCCTGATCATCGCCGTCGCTTTCTACTGCAGGGAGATCATGCACGCGATGTGGAAGCCACAGAAGTTCAAGCTAATCTACCTAATAGCCACACTCTACGTACTAACACTAACACTCCCCTCAGCATCAGCCGTCTACTGGGCATTCGGCGACAATCTCCTAGACCACTCCAACGCCTTCTCCCTCCTCCCACGCTCGCCCTTCCGAGACGCCGCAGTCATCCTCATGCTCATCCACCAGTTCATCACCTTCGGCTTCGCCTGCACGCCACTCTACTTCGTGTGGGAGAAGCTCATCGGCGTGCACAACACCAAAAACCTCGTGATCCGTGCCGCCGCAAGGCTCCCCATTGTGGTTCCCATATGGTTCCTCGCCATCATCTTCCCATTTTTTGGACCCATCAACTCCACTGTTGGGTCTTTGCTGGTGAGCTTCACCGTCTACATCATACCGGCAATGGCGCATATGGCGACCTTTGCGCCGGCGGTCGCGAGGGAGAATTCTGTGGAGAGGCCGCCGAGAGGGGTTGGGGGATGGGCTGGGATGTATGTTGCTAATTGCTTTGTGGTGGTGTGGGTGTTTGTTGTTGGGTTTGGATTTGGTGGATGGGCTAGCACTGTTAACTTTGTCAGACAGGTTGATACCTTTGGACTCTTCACGAAGTGCTACCAGTGCCCTCCCAAGCACTGACATGATCGACGAGTCTCCATGAGATCGTTGCATTGACTAGCTACTTCGTCGTTTGATGTGTTCATGCATGGTTTAATTTCTTGAGGAAACATGTATGCACACAGAGAGAAAGAGAGATCAAAGGTAGCTTGTGAACTGAATTTCCATGTCGGCACACATACGACGACGTGATGTCTTGTCAGTATGGACGCGTGCTGTACTGTATGTATAATGTATGTATGTGTGTATCTCATGATATATGTCGATGGAATTATTAGTTATTATATTGCTGAGTTGTAAACACGTTAATTCAGGGGTTTTGGGGTTGAGAAAGAAAGAGTTTTGATCTAATTGGCTTGTAATGTTTGATCAGGTTTGGCTACATACATTCTGATAATCCTGCCCAAAGAAAATTACTACTACATTCTGATGCTTGATCTGGTTGGATGCATGCATGCATCCCAAAACCGGAATAATCTGGCTGGGATTTTTGGAGATGGTGTGATATCCTATCCACAATCCACACATCCTTGTCTGGACATTGCAAGCCCTACCAAATTTATTTGGACCTGATCAATCTATGTACTCTGTTACCTTTTTCCAAAGGATTTTTTTTCTCTCGTTGATGGATCAATCTATGTGCCGGTCCATCTCATTGTTTACAACGCAGACAATCCTATGGATATGATCATGGATGCTGTCCACTCATGATACCCATATATAGCGTAACTGTAAAATCACAAGGCACTTAGACACTTGTAAAGTCACATTACAGCCTGGATTTATAGGCATGCTGCATGCATCCATGCTATGCACTTTTATTTCAGAGGAAAGAAGGAAGAACTGTATTCAGAGTCTGGTTCACCATTCTGTCCTGTGAAAAAGGTTGCTACTGTAGAAAGATCAAATGGAACTGACAATGTGTGGCTCCATGTTGGAAAGGTGAGTGAGCCTGCATGCATATGTGGTCCATGCCTGGCTTTGTTGTGAAGAAAGGACTAGTTTAATTTGGAGGAGACTATTTTACTTGCAACTATCTATCTGGTCCTGAAAGGTCATGAACTCATGATGCTTGCAGCTAGTACAGTGTGAGAAGGTTCAGGACTAGGCATGTGGTACCTCTCATATCGTTGCATGATGGACCTTGGGGCTTTGGATGCATGCATGGTAAGAATTCAGGATAAGTTAATCTAGCCCGTATTAGGATACACCTCAGATCAAGGAGTCTCAATATCCGAGACTGGTTGACTGGCTATAGGAGACATGTTACCACCCTGATGTGGAGAGTTCAGATGAACTGTGAAATGCACAACTCATAGATATTAGATAGGCACATTACATAATGTAAACAACATTTTTCAGACTGAAGGTAAATATATAGGGCAAGCCATATATTACTATTACTGACTGGGACGTTCTTTTGGAGCTATATGTTAATTCTCACAAGGTGCGCTATAAGAAAGGATAAGTCTTAAGGGGAAAAAATTTCAGCAAAATTTTACCGAAATATTGTTCTTATTGGTGGGGGCGATATTTCTTTTTTTTTTCTGAATTTTCACATAATGAATCATCTAATCTACTAAACTTGTGATAAATTGACATACTTATTTATTGTTATACATATAATTGAGATGTATAATGTTTTAGAGATTGTTTCTAACGAAATAATGCAGAAATATTTTTTATGATTTTTTGTCCGATATTTCGCTTTTATCGGTAGGGTCTGAAATATTTCATTTACCAGAACTAGAAATCAAGACCGTCTTATACATAGACATTCTCAAGAAAATAGAAATATCCGACCATCAATATTCAGTAAACTATGCATTCTGAATTTCTGACTTAAAAACATTGTAGCATATACGTACCTATGTTACAGTTTACTTGCAGTCACTCCAATTTTCGTACTATCCTAAGAGTTTTGGTGCAAGCTGATAATCAAAGTTATCACAACCGAATACATAGCGATTGAATAGCACATATATGTCTATTTTGTTAGATAATCTTGATTAGGTGTTGGGTCCAAAATTCATCCATGGATTTTTAGTACTGATGTATCCTAAAATTGTAGTAGCTCGAAATGGAACCATGGTTCGACGCACCTAGCTCGTAAAAGATGATCGAGAGAGGAAGTAAGGCCTAGGCAGATTTCAGCCCCTTTTTAGTACTTATGTCTTCTAAAATTGTAGTAGCTCGAAATGGAACGGTTTGACGTATCTAGCTCGTAAAAGATGATCGAGAGAGGAAGTAAGGCCTCCGCAGCGCAGATTTCTGGGACTGATTGCAAAAGAAAGGAGCAGTCAGGACTCAGGAGCGTTGGATGTGTGCTTATGGCAGTTCCCAAAGATTCATCAGTCAGCAAGCACATCAACAGTTGGTTCCTGCAGACTCGTGCACCCAGCCCAACCTCCCTCTAGACGCTAACGACTAGACGCACGCCAACAGGTCATGGGACGATGGCGCAAGGACAAGCTCCCTCCGGGCCTCTGCCTCCATGGACAGCAGCTCTCAAACAAGGAACCAAGGGGCAACTGCCAAACACCTCTCAGCTCGCTGCCTCTGCTACTTGGAATGGAGCTCGTCTGTCGCCATGCGTGTAGTAGCCTCCAATCAATCAACAAATTCGCACTGACCAAGGGCGCGCCGGCAGCTCCGATGACCGTGGGCTCGCCTCGGTGTCCGTAGCTGGCGTCGTCGTCTTCTCCGCCTCCGGTGGGCAGCAGGGGACAGGATCAGTTCAGCAAGGTTTGTTCTGAAGCATGCAAAGGTCAGGGTGCATCCAATTCAGCACACACCGTTTAGTCTGACTGTCTTTGATGCCTGGACAGGCTCTCATTTCTGGGCTGCTAATAAATTCCTTTTGATTTGATGGTTTTGGTCATTAGATTTTCATATGATTCAGTTTTCTTATCAGAATTGGATCTACAAATGGTTGCCGACAACTTATATCACGCCATCGTTGTGATTTGTGAATACCAAAACATAACCCCCCAAAAAATGGGGAAAGAGCAATGCAGGAGCAAGAAGGAAGGCACCTATCAATCCCTGCAGGACCGTGAAATCATTCAGGTCCTGGCATGCCTACCATTCCACGGACAGCCAGCGGGGTACCACCGCCACACCAATCAGGCAGGCAAGAACACACACAAAAACATGGATTAGTGCAGTGCCAACCAGCTGCTAACCACAATTAACAAGAAATGCTACAACACTGGGTACACTAGCATGTCAAACCAGACACTGCAGGGTGATGAAGCAACACGGACACCTCTCATGTCAAATACAAGATCTCCAGGGTTTTCTTTCCTTTTTGTGGCAGCAGCACGTGTGGATTATCCGTGCGTCTTTAGGTTCTTTGCATAACAATAATTGGGAGGGTCCAATGCGTCCATCATGCAATGGGGGTGATAATTGACTAGACGTGACCCCGAGATTCTCCAGAAACTAACTGTCCAAGAACAACTGATCCAAGAACCAAGATGATGTTGTAATGAAATGATGCCATGGTGCGTAATACTCCTAGGTGATGGACATTTGTTCTACTACGTCCAGAGCAACATGGCAAATATTTTGTCACAGTATGCAAGAAGTTGTAGAAGACAGTATGCCTTATATTGTAAGACAGCAGATAAATGTATAATAAGGAACAGAAACAGAGGGTGAGTTCATTGTTCCCTTTTCCAAGACAACAAGCTTTGCCTTTCTATCTTGTTTACCCTTTCAGCCAATGTGTATATGAATACTTACATGACCGATCAGATGTCCAAAGCTACCCTTGTACTACATCACTTGAACATCACAGTTTACAGAGACTTCTTTCCAAGGTTTCCAGGATGAATGAAGTATACTGAATTGAAAATATGTTTTGGACAAGTTCTCAGTATAGGGATGTTTGAGAGTTCTCCAGTGCGCAGTAAATCTCCAAAATTCCAATGCCACAACCATATAATGTACACTGATTTTACATGCTGGTTACTGTACTGTACCGGCAAGCAAATCTTTGGAAGCAAAACAACTGCTCATAAGCATTAACAATGCACGTGCTAGTTGTGAGTGCATAGTTAGCAGGTTAATTCAGACTTGTATTTCGTTTTCTACCTCTTTGACATTCTAATAAAGAAGCATGTGGGCCACTAACTCTAATACACATTTCTTTTGTATAGCTTCCAGCCATGTGTGCATTTTCCAAAGATTACTGCAGAAGCCAATTATTTCTGGGTGCTGCAAAACCTATGAAAAACTCTTAGTAGATCTTGCAGCTTATGAATATAAGTCTCCAAGGACGTTTATGAATTGCAAACTACTTGCTTCTGGTAGAATCAACAGCACACTCTTCATAGTGTTCTTCTGCTCCACCAGCCTTTAACATTTCTGAAAAAATGCACTGGGTCAATGATCTGGGTTATCTGGGACTCCTATTCAGTTGCCTTGTGCACCACCCCATGATGTCAGAATACTAGGCCTCTCTGGTGAGATTGAGTCTATGAACCCAACATCAACTGAAACATGTCATCTGGAGTGAGAAGGGTGGTACCACCCAGAATAAGCTCCACATCTGGTGTGCTGCTCTCTGAGATTGCCTTCATAACATCCCGCACCTTGCATAAGAGAGGCCATTTTATTTGGTAAGGCATTGATTACAATCTTGTTTGCTATAATATTATTGTATGACACTGAGAATCAACATTCTATGTTTCAAAAGATAAAACTACAAGTGCTGGAGTTCTGAAGCTTGCATGTTGAAAATAAAAGAATGCTAACTAACATGTGTGCTTTTCAAACTGCAGTAGTTAAAAGTTATTATTATTGCCAGATTCTTATACTGAAAAAAACAGAAAAATTGAAGGTAAGAAGCAAGGAAATAAAGAATACTCCCTCTGATTTAAAATATGTATCATTTAGATATCGCCACGGTCAACAAGGTGAAAGTTTGAGTAATAATTTCTATAAAGAATGGCATTTCAAAGAAAGGTAACTTCAAATTTTGGAAGTAGTTTCCATGGAGAATCTAATAACAACAATAATTGTCAATTTATGTAACTTTTTCATATATTGATAGTCAAAGCCTGAGTAAAAAAAATGAACGAACAGAATCCTAAGACGACATATATTTTGAATCGGAGGGCTCATAAGGTTCCACACTTCCTTCATATACCAAATAAACTCACTATTCCAAGAAAAAAAATACATTATGGTATCACATCTAATCAATTATTGAAAATATCATTTTTCATGGAATCATAATTGATAAAGATAAAGATGATAGATATCCATTATTATTAAAAGATAGTAGGTTCATGCAGTTTGCAACGGAGATCAAACATTCATGTAAACAACAAACAGTCTAGGAGAAACGTAGGACTTAAATCATGACATGAGCAAATAATGGGAACCAAAGAAAATGGATCATACCTCCAGAGTATTAATACCCCCTACAACAAAAATGATAAGCACACTTTGATCACCAAAGCTTGGTTTGGACTGCAAATGGAACACAAGTTAGAAGGAAAATAGAGAGATGAACTAAAAGACAGAAAAAGCAAGTAAAAGTAATGAGAAACTCACCTGTCCAAGCCCAAATCTCCCTAATCCACTTTTGAATAAACGGCCAACAGCTGATGAATGATATTCGAGGCCAGGTACATCATACCTTGACAACAGAGCTATTAGCAATTTATAAAGCAAGCCTTTCCTCGAGTAGCCATCAGTTTCAAATCTATTTAATGCTGCTAGACCTTCTCCAAGAGCATGGTTTCTCAACCTCATACTGGACAATTTGTGAAAATATTTGAAAAGTTGATCAACCCTATCTCGCACTTCCAACTTAAGTTGCATGTCCCCATAAGCTTCCTCCTTTTGGTCATCGGCATTATCGTTGTCATCCCAGTTACCCCATTCATCATCAAAATCATCAGTATTGGATGCTGGCTCAGTAGAGTCCTTATTACTTCTCTCAACATCTTTGGATCTTGCTTTAGCTTCAAGTTCATTAACCAGGCCATCAAGGAATCTTAATTTCACCGATGATGGCCGTTCAAGGATAGAATCCACTACAACATCTTTAAGAGACCGCTCATCTTCCCAAGAGAAGGGACCACCAGCTATAGATGTAGGAAAATTCTCTCCAGCCAAGATATACCCAATAATTGTTAGAAGCAATACATCCTGAAAACTAAGTAATCCCTCAGAAGATTCCATTGTAGCAGCTTGTTTGTGAGAGTCCACTGAAGTGCTAGTGTTTATGAAATCACGAAGCTCACTGGCAAGACTTTGAGTCGTCTCTGCAGATGTTACACTTAATATTCTTTCAGCACTAGTAAAAGCATCCCAACGAGAACTTTGAGGCTCCAGGAGAGTCATTTCAGCAGCCAGAGCTAATTGGATGACTCCTCTGTTTCTTAACAATGACAACTGGTTTTGAGAGAGCATTTGCACCATAGAATGAATATCAGAAAGAGAAGTGGCTCCTTGTCGACCTTTAGATGCAGAGGATAGTTTCTCATGCTTCAGAGCTTCAGTAAGCCATTTCTTAATCAGCATTAATCCATCTTTTGATCCTCTGTCCAGTAATGCTTCTAAGTAGCGTACTCCAGCATAATTCGATAGGAGAGAACCATTTATAGTGCCCATGTCACTGCCAAGTTTGTCATCGTGTGCTTTCTCAGAATAATCAGGCAGCCAGGTAACTTCGGAGTCAACCTCAGCAGAGTTCCATCCAGACATAAACGACATGATACCTTCAGACAATATACTGGTTCTCTTATGTTCTTCCTTCTTAAAGACTACATCAAAAGGAACCTTTATATCCAGTGGGACCCGTTTAACGGCAGCGTGAGAATGCTTGCTTGGAGTCTGAGGGTTTTTCGCCACAGAATATGAAGTCGTCCTTTCTTTGCGAGGCAATGAGGACAGCATCCTATCAAGAAATGAGTCACCATGGAAGCAAGGAGTTAGGAGATCAACTGTACGATCAACGATCAATAGACCAGCAGATCTTTTATTACGACCAACATCATATAAACTCGACATATCCATCATCAGCTTCCCAATGACCTTTGATGTATCACCGAGTGAAAATATATCAAGCTTTAGATCCATCTGCACACATTTGTAATGAAGAATAGAAATCAACAAAGGATCAAAGCCTTAAAATAAATAAAAAGCAAGTAATATATACTAGATAAATTTTTACCTTATTGGTCAAATGATATAGGAACTGAGCAGTCAATGTCACTCCTGGAGGAACCTCATCGCTGTCAAAAGGTTTACCAGTAGATATGGAGGGTAGACCAGGACCAAGACAATCTTCATGGTCATTTGACAAGCATGAGTCAGCAATTATGCCCTCAGAAGGCAAAACAAAAGCCCTTGAGGAAATAGGAGAGAAAAGCATTGGGAAATGAGACACAGTTACAGACAACCTCTTTCCGCTAGCTTCTAACTGGCCTAAGTCACCATCAAACAAATTCCTCTTCGTCGGACTGGATTCGGAATTCGATCCATAATGGACCCCAGAACCCCATTCAGAATATTTATCAGCATCTGAGGTCAAATCACTCCCTGTGTAACTAGTATTATCTTTACATTTATTTGATTTCTCACACTTTTTAGAAAGCTCTTCATGGTCCTGTACGAGTAATGTCTCATACTCCCGAAAAGCATCTGGTCCAAGTGGAGAATCAACATATGCTGAGTGGCCAATCTGCAATAAGTTTTTGCAAAAGATTCAAAAGGCGTGCTTGAAACAAATATAGGATAATATGATATTTGCTTCAAAGTGTTCTAAGGGAGCAAGAGTGAATAACAGTAGCAACATAGAGATTTACTTGAAATTCAGAAGCTAATGTCGATTTCAAGGAAAATAGCATCACTAGATATGTTTTATCCTTTACTCATAAGATATACTAAACACACGAGGACCCCAGGCTCATTAATACAACAACAACAACAACAACAACAACATAGCCTTTAGTCCCAAGCGAGTTGGGGTAGGCTAGAGATGAAACCCAAGAAACAAAGCTCAAGGCTCAGGAACGTTGATAGCTAGTCTCCAAGCGCTCCTATCGAAAGCTACCTCCTTGGAAATATTCCACTCCTTAAGGTCTCTGTTTATCGCTTCGTCCCAAGTCAATCTAGGTCTACCTCTACCTCTCTTTATATTATTGGCCCGCCCTAGGACCCCAATACGCACCGGCGCCTCCGAGGGCCTTCGTTGGACATGTCTAAACCATCTCAGCCGATGTTGGGTCAATTTCTCCTCAATGGGTGCCACCCCGACCTTCTCCCGAATGTCTTCATTCCGAACTCTATCCCTTCTTGTGTACCCGCACGACCATCGCAACATCCGCATCTCTGCTACACTCAGTTGCTGGACATGTCGCCTTTTAGTAGGCCAACATTCCGCCCCGTACAACATCGCCGGTCGAACCGCCGTCCTATAGAACTTCCCCTTCAGCTTTTGTGGCACCCTCCGATCACAGAGGACGCTAGAGGCTTGACGCCATTTCATCCAGCCTGCTGCGATTCTATGCTTAACATCTTCATCAATGTCGCCATCCTGTTGCAACATCGATCCTAAATACCGAAAAGTAGCCTTTTGGGGGACCACCTGTCCGTCGAGGTTAACATCTCCATCCTCATGCCTAGTCCCACTAAAATTGCACATCATGTACTCAGTCTTGGTCCTGCTAAGTCTGGACCCCTTCGACTCTAATGTGCGTCTCCATAGCTCTAGCTTCTCATTAACACCTTCCCTACTCTCATCGACTAGCACCACATCATCAGCAAAGAGCATGCACCAAGGGATATCCCCTTGTATATCTCTAGTGACCTCATCCATCACCAAAGCGAACAGATAAGGGCTCAATGCTGACCCTTAATGTAGGCCTATCCTAATAGGGAAGTCAGTGGTGTCGCCATCGCAAGTCCGGACACATGTCATAGCATCCTTGTACATATCCTTAATGAGGGTAATGTACTTCATTGGGACTTTGTGCTTCTCTAAGGCCCACCACATGACATTTCTCGGTACTTTGTCATACGCCTTCTCGAGGTCAATAAAGACCATATGCAGGTCCTTCTTCTGCTCCCTATATCTCTCCATCAACTGTCGGATTAAGAAAATCGCCTCCATAGTTGATCTTCCAGGCATGAACCCAAACTGATTTTGGGTCACACTCGTCGCTCCTCTTAGACGGTGCTCAATAACCCTCTCCCAGAGCTTCATGGTATGGCTCATCAGCTTAATGCCACGGTAGTTAGTACAACTTTGAACATCTCCCTTGTTCTTAAAGATCGGTATTAATATACTTCTCCTCCATTCTGCAGGCATCTTGTTAGACCGAAAGATGAGGTTAAAAAGCTTAGCTAACCATATCGTCGCTCTATCACCTAGGCATCTCCACACCTCAATGGGGATACCATCAGGGCCCATCGCTTTACCGCCCTTCATCCTCTTCAAAGCCTCTCCGATCTCTGCCTCCTGGATTCTTCTCACAAAGCATCTGTTAGTATCATCAAATGAGTCATCTAGCTCAAGGGCAGGACCCTCAATCTCCCCATTAAACAACTTGTCAAAGTACTCTCGCCATCTGTCCTTGATCTCCTCATCCTTCACCAGAAGTTGATCTGTCTCATCCTTGATGCATTTGATTTGGTTGATATCCCTTGTCTTCCTCTCGCGAATCCTAGCCATCCTATAAATGTCCCTCTCTCCTTCCTTCGTGCCTAGCCGCTGATATAGGTCATCATAAGCCTTACCCTTTGCTACACTCACAGCTCGCTTTGCAGCCTTCTTCGCTACCTTATAGCCCTCGATGTTAGCTGCACTCCTATCAAGGTGGAGGCGCTTGAACCACTCCTTCTTCTCCTTAATAGCCCTCTGCACCTCCTCGTTCCACCACCAGGTGTCTTTCCCTTCCTGTTTGCCTCCCCTACTCACACCAAGGACTTCTGCGGCCACCATCCGGACACATGTTGCCATCTTTAGCCACATGTCGTCTACATCTTCTCCTTCGTCCCAGGGCCCCTCCTCTACCATCCTCCCCTTAAAAGTTTGCGCCGCTTCTCCTCTAAGCTTCCACCACTTCGTTCCCCAGGCTCATTAATGCAATACAATTAAATATTAAATAAGATATATTGTACAGTAGTGTACATGCAAGTCGCTACAGACTACAAATATGAGTGAGGGAACCAACCAATGTAAAAAATGGAACTTTTGTATTTAAAACAAACAAATAGGATGTTCAGTGCCAACTAAATGTATTTTACATACTTTTTTGTCAAGAAAGTTTTAGTAGGAGGAAAAAATTAACTAGCAGGGTTCTCAAGAACTTAAAGGCAACCAATACATCACAAGGAACATAGTCTTGAAGTGGGGAAGCACCTCTGAAATAGCTGTCAGCACAGTACAATGCGAAACAGTTCCATGGTTGCCCAGGCATCGCAGAATATATCGGTGTGCATCACTAAGAAGACGGGATGTAAGCACTAAAATCTTCCTTACTTGATGAGAAAATTTTGAGTGCCAGTCAGCAACCTGCAAAGCACAGGATATAAGGCAATCAGTTAAACAAGTAGAAGAACAGGACACTTCCCATCCATCCTAAGTACTGAACCAAAGCCGCTTTTATAATCCCTTCTATAGAAGCAGGGTTTCATTGTTAAAATAAAGTACTGAACGAAAGAGAGATATCAGTTATATAAAAACTCGAGGTATTGCAAGATCAATAACAACATATTCTAGTCATAACAAAAACAAGCATTATGAAAGGAGAAACACTAAATGTCCCTCAAGCTGGACTAAATGCTATTGGCAAAGACTTATTGTGCATCAGTGTCTGCAAGAACCAATTCAATAGTGACATTATTTCAAATTTTCAATAAAGTGTAGAACAAAAAATCATCATAAACACATTCATATCATGCTACCAGTGCCCAGTGGTGAATATTGCATGATTGTCATATTCACTCCCTACCTATAATTCTGAAGTGGGCAGGTGACTGCTGCTAATGATAGCAGTCAACAAGGCAACAACCCTACTCCGGATCAAGTTTGTTATGATTAGAGTATCTGTAATCTTAATCACTAGTACTTCCAGATCTCTTATTTCATTTGTGTACTGGACAGGTGTTTACTTGCTTGAGCTTTGATGGACCAAACATGACCATTCAGTTCTGCACTCACATTTAAGCATTCGTAGTAATGCAAATTATGACAGGTAGCAAGGTAGTAAAGGAATCTCACAGCATCAAGAGGCGACGCACTCTCCAAGCTGCACACAGCACGAGCACCAAGCTCAAGAAGCAGTGGAAACGCTCCTATGAACTGAAACGCCTCCATAGTGCCCGCATCAACATACACAATTGAATCCGCAATCTCATCTCCAATCTTTCATCACAGAAAATAAACACATTAATTCGTCAAAGCCAAAAAGATGATATGTTGACATTAGAGCTCATTACAACCTATTATTGGCAAATCATCCACCAAATAAGCTGGTTACAGAAGTAGGTAAGAATGTGA
The DNA here is from genome assembly GCA_015342445.1 of Digitaria exilis. Classification (NCBI taxonomy): domain Eukaryota; kingdom Viridiplantae; phylum Streptophyta; class Magnoliopsida; order Poales; family Poaceae; genus Digitaria; species Digitaria exilis. Next base: position 330,025 of record JACEFO010001238.1, read on the forward strand.
ACAAGTAAAACACTGGGCATTGTCGTAACATAAGCTTTGGAACCACAATGTTTCAATTTCCAGCCCAGACTGAAAAAGATATTCTTTTAACATGTTAATTAGTTGCTCTAGTCAGGCGCATTAATCTTACAATCTCTGCACAACGCAATCGCAAGACTTGGTGCAAAACGAAAGCTCTGGAAACCACAGCAATTCCACGCTACAGCAGGTGAAACCTCATTCTGTTTCACACAAAAGAAATTGGTACAAGCAAGCATGGACTCTGAATCAGGAGGAAGAGGGGAAGAGATCCGACCTGACGGATGGAGTCGAGGCAGGAGGCAATCAGATCCACGGACCCCATCACGCCCTCCTAGGAGAAGGAGGGAGTGATAACACGGAGAACTAAGCCGGATCCGAACGAGGAAGGGAGGGCGAGGTCGGTGAAGACGGGCGGGGAGCGGCTTCCGCGGCGGCGGAGAAAGACACACACTGCCGCTCCCTTCTCCCTAGGCTCCGGCCGCAGTCCGACCTGCGCCCCCCGGGCTCGTCGGCGTCGATGCGCCGGGTGGAGCCCTGGACACGGCGTCGTCGACTCGTCGGCGGCGAATCGGAGAGGAGGTGGAGAAGAAAGATGGGCCCCCACAGGAGAAGTAAAAGAAGAAGACGAGACGAACCGTGTTCGGAGTCGTGGGCCGTATTCCGATAAGGAAAAGAGTATGGGCTATCATCCATCTTTTTTCTTTTTTTCGTTTTTTAATTTCTTTTTGTGATACGACCATCATCCATCCATAGGCGCAACATCTCAACTGAAAAACATTGTGTCGTTCAATAAACACACATTTCTTGTACCTAGAGCTCTAGAGAACTCCTCATGAGTCGTGAAATAATGTAGGCAACCAAACATTGAAATTTATAGAGACAACTTTACTTGATTGCATATATCTATTGCAGAGTAATATCGTCCGACGTAAATGCCAAAAGTACTGTAAATTCACTTTTACATATATGCAAGTTCAAGAAAGTACTCTCTATTCATTATATTCATTATTCATATGTGCAAGTTCAAGAAAGTACTCTGTATTCATTATTGTTAGCATCGATACGATATACTGCCCCGGCTATATATGATGCTTCATTCTCACCGCTGCATGCCATCTTAGCACTAGCTAGCAACAAAATAAGATGGGAATAGCTATGGGAAAGTTGCTGGAGGGGTCTGGTAGGAATTGGAGGCAAAAGGAACAAGTGATTCGCATCAGAAAGCCACAGCATGACTCCCAAAACTACTTTCAAGGTTTCAAGAGTCCTGCCAAGCTTTGGCAGCTAGATGTTAGATATTTAGGCAGTTTCGTGGCTTCCAAAGATGTGGCCTCCTTGTGAAGATAATGAGCTATCAGTCCGGGACTCAAGATTCAAACATGCAAAGCTTATATTTTGCACTGCTTCAAGTTCATTTGAGTGGTTCAGACTACAAAGTGTGAGTCCTATAAGCATCTTAGTTATTGATGAGGCAACACAGCTTAAAGAATGTGAATCACTGGTTCCTCTATTGCTCCAAGGGATAGAACATGTTTTTACTAATAAGTAATTGGGGATAAATAGCAGCTATCATCATTGGTTAAGAGTAATGTATATATATTTATTATGAGATTGTTTAGAACATCATATTCTCTTTATCATTTGCATGTTTCTTTACCACTAACTAGTTGTTAGATATTTATGAAGTTTCATGACTTTATTAAGTGAAGCATATGCGTGTCTTCATGATCAACTCAAATTTAAAGATCAACATCATAAAAAAAATGAGTAATGTATCGAATTATACCCTCAGGTCGAGCCAACGCTAGTGGCATTGGATGGACTGTCACTAGCTGGAGCAGAGATTGTCGACCAGCCTTGCTTGGTGTAAAAGTATGAAGTCTGTGTAGGAAGGTGTGCGCCGTGCAGTCCCGCGAGAGTAGATGTATAATGATATGTAGAGCTCCCCAAAATCCTGACTACCCGCTACCCCCAAGTAGGGTCTTGAGATGAGTACCATTGTAACGAGATTTTGAAACAATTTTTCTAATCGTATATATGTCAAGACCATATAATTTTTCTAATCGTGCAGTGGCATTGGATGGGCTGTAACTAGCTGAGCAGACATGCTCGCCTAGCCTTACTCGTGTAAAAGTATGAAGTCGGTGTAGGATGGTGTGCGCCGTACAGTGTTATCCATTTTAGGGGTTTTTCCTTTTATTTAATGGATTAAAAAAAGGAGAAGTGTTAGCTTGCTGGGCCACTACGAGGCCCAAAAGGACAGGCAGCCCAGCAGGCCAACGAGCTGCCACCATGCAGCCAGAACCGCTAGCCAAGCTAGCGAGCCTAGGGCTGGACGAAAGGATAAGGCTTATCCCGTGCGTCTGCTCGTCAACGCCTCTGAGCTTCTCGCGCGCACACGAGCGCTCCTGGCGGCGGCGGCGATGACGGCGCCCAACAGAGCTCCGAGTCTCGGGGGCACGTGGGGCCATGCATGAGCGGCTGTTGCTCCTCCTCCTCGCCTACATATGTGGGGAAGTCCATCTTCCTCTTAAAAAACAAAGTTTTCCTCCTCTCTCAGATCCACTCGCTGATGCTCCTTGCGCCGCCGTCCCTGGTGGTTGCGTCCGTCATTCCCTGATGGTGCTTGCGGTGCACTCTTGTGTGAATCTCTGCTGTGGAGGATTTGGTACTGCTGCAGTGCTGTGCCTGTGTGGTGTCGTGCTGCAGTTTGAGTTCTGTTCGTTGTCCGCCATGGCCTGGTGACTGGGTCCCCTGCTGTGCGGCGTTCGTCTTTGTCTAATTTTGATTCATTCAATCCTGATTAATTGTCCTTCGTGGCCTCTGTTGTGGATGTATTAGTCTCTGTTTACTAGTTGCAGTCGCAGGAATTACTGAATTATTAGTCTCTGTTTACTAGTTACAGTTCTAGGAATTTCTACTAGTGCTTTGTTTACTAGATGAAATTCCAGTAGTTACTGAATTGCTAGTGCTATTACTAAATTACCTCTGATTACTAATTGTAGTTCTATTAGCTAGTAGTATTACTAGATTACTGAATCGTAAGTTGCCTGATTATAGAACCCTCAGCACTTACTGTTATTTGTTCCTGGTTAGTAATTGGCTGTACTTTCAGTAACAAAGGCTGATTTTAATTTTAGATAAAGAACTTGTTGATTCTGTGAATTTTTAGTAGAAACTGTCACACTAGTCAATGATCTAAACACCTTGGCGTTAGACGGCTATCTAGAATAGCAACCCGGTGTCCGAGAGTAAAATATGAAAATAATTTCTATATTCTAGTTTTACATCTGCCTACTTCATCTACTGCATGTGTTTATGGATTTTTATATGAACATAGATGGAATTATAATATGTGTACGGGCATTGGAATTTATTCTATTCATGTATGTAATATATGAACATGTATGTCATATGAGGAATGTACTTGTTATTTATGGAATTGTTATTTACTTTATTGTATTTAAATATGAAAGCATGTCTCTTATCTCTGTAATATTACAACAATCCAGAAAACTAACTTGTGCAATGTCTTCCAGTTCTGATGTCATTAAGCCTGAAGTGTTCGATGGCGCATGCTTCAAGCGCTGGCAGATCAAGACTCGCATGTGGCTCACTGATCTTAAGCTCTTTTGGGTAGTGGCAGGGGTTGTTCCCGAGGCTGCAGCATCGATGCTGATGATGCAGCCAAGACCACTACCAAAGAGTCTAAGGAGAAGTGGGATGAGGCCAATCAGGCTTGCTTGTCTAGGCTGTTGACATCATCTCGAACCGTTTATTGACCTGTACTCAAAGTTTGAATCTGCTAAAGCCCTCTGGACTGAGCTAGAGTCCGAATTCTCTGAGGTGGACAATGGCAATGAGTCGTTTGCCACTAAGAGCTACCTCAACTACAAGATGGTTGAGGGAAGGTCTGTTATGGAGCAGTTGCAGGAGTACAGCTCCTTGTGCGGATTTAGTCCAATACAACTGCCTCCTGCCAACAGCTTTCAGGTGAACACGATACTGGCCAAGCTTCTGCCGTCATGGTGGGACTTTGTGACCGCGCGCCGCCATATGAAGACGCAGCTGACTCTCTCTAAGTTGACTGCGGCTATCAATGTGGAGGAGCGCGTGTTGGGCGGTCAATATTTATGAGTTTTACCGCCAACATTTCACCAGATTTCATATAATTTGCATGGCACACATATTATAAATTGCTTAAACTAATGAATTCCACAAGTTTTGGTGTTTATTTGGTTTCAGGAGCAAGTGACAGAAAAGGGACAAAATGGCCACAAAACCTGGCCGAACGGCCAAGTCTTGGCCGGCCGGCCAGCAACCTTGGCAAAGGCCATGTCACTGATCCAGGAGCAAACTAGCACATATGCAAAGCATCCAAGCCATTCATCCAATGACGGTTTGATCAAAGGGCCCGAAAGGCACATCACATGGATTAAAGGGCCCACCTGCATGCAATTAACTGCAAGACAGTTATAACCGTCATAACTACCGACACCAGGAGGCGATCCAGAGCGTTGCTACGAAAGGCGGTGCCAGGTGGCGACCAACCCTGACCGATCGGCCAGGATCTGGCCGAACGGCCGGCCACCGGCTTCGTTCAAGGCGCTCTTCTGAGGACGGTTGCATGCTGAGCTAACTTAACCGCCAAGATGATCAACCGACCTGCTCAAGCTATAAAAGGAGGCCTCCACTTCACTTCTCAACACACCATTCCATAGGAGAAAAATAGATTCTTGAAGATGTAGTCTACATATTTGTAGAATAGGGAGAGTGAGGGGTGAGGTCTCTGGCGAAAGCAGAGCTAAGGAGAGGAGTCGAGGAGTGTCTCGATCTTCCTCTACTTCTGTAGCCCACCCCTGGGGAACAAGCTTTTGAGTAAGTTAAGTTCTTCGTCTACTTTCAGTTTCTCGCTAGTTCATAATTTACTTTTAGTACTTACTTTATTTACTAGCATTTGATCTGCGGGATCCCTTGTCTACGTGGACATTAGCCTGTCCATTTGGGTTTCTCTGCCTTAGCGTGAGGCAGTAGTCAGTATCTTGATAGTGTAGGTGCGGTACCTAGACTTGATAGTTACCTTGGGTTGTGTTCCACCCACGGAAAGAGAGTGGTAGGCGGCAAGTGGTGACAACCTTGTCCGTTCTTTGTGCGACCACAGCGTTCGGATGTTTTCATAGCAGTAGTAGCAGGTTGCCGTTGGGTCCCCCTTCTACCCCGTCTGGACCCTTCCTCTTCCAGCCGCCGAAGCAGATCAGGTTAGTAGATAAGTTTGTACTAGAGTAATTGTAGGCTATCTGAAAGTTAGGCCCTCTACCCTCGCCATTCTTTTCCTTGGTGGGGTCCGGTTAACTAGATTTAGGCTAGTCGCGTTTGCCGTTCTTTGGGATTCGATATCCCAGGTATCACTCCCCTGGTGAAAGGCTACATCGGTCTCTGTGCACTTGCGGAGTTATTCTCGTATAGGCTAAGGAGTGCCAACAGCGCACAAGGGCCAATAACAAGCCAGTCCAGCAGACTCAGGCTCACATGGTGGATAGGGGTGCAGGAGGGAAAAGCCAGAAGAAGAAGAAGGGTAACTTCTCTGCACAGAACCAAAACAAGATGCAGCCCAAGAAAATGAAGAAGAAAAATGAGGACTTTATTTGCTATGGTGTGTGGTCAAGTGGACACACTGCACGGCGTTGCCGTGACAGAAGGGCAAAGGTCCTCATCCTCAGTGCAAAGAAGGAAATGTGGTGGTTAATCTCACCCTGTAGGGTATGTACCTCAGGCCTTTATGGCAAGTTCATCAGATGACTGGTGGATTGATTCAGGTGCTACTGTCCATATTTGTAATGACATGTCTATGTTTTCTTCTATACAGGGATGCACCAGCGGGCCAGTCTTGATGGGGAATGGTGTTCCTGCTGCTGTTCGAGGCATAGGACAGGTGTGTCTGAAGATGACTTCAGGCAAGACAATTGTCATGAAAGATGTGCTCTACGTGCCCTCGATGAACCAGAATCTTATTTCAGTATCGCTGCTGCTACGATAGGGTCTTAAATTAGTGTTTGAGTCCAATAAGTGATGGCAAAATAGGCAAGTACGTCCCTGAACTTTTGTCCTTAGGTCAAATACGTCCCTGAACTCTTGATTGGCCGATTTAATCCCTGAACTTTTTTTTCCGGTTCAGTTAAGTCCCCCATGCCCATGCTGTCAACTGCCGTTCGCGCTCCCGATCCAGGCGAGCCTCCACCGCGCCGCTCTCTACCGCTGGCTGCTCTCCTCCTCTCTTGTTCCTCGTCCAGCGTGCGTCGCAGTGCGTGCCTTCCAGCTCCCTCTCCACCCGCGCCGTGTATCCTTCTGCCCGCGCCCCCGCCGCTGCATCCACCTCTGCGGTGTGGATCGGAACACCACCTGGAGACTTGCTCCCAGAGGAGGGCGGCCTTCCCGCGCTCGCCCTCGGTTGCCAGCCGCCATGACCATCATCATCCTCTCGTGGTCGGCGCCTCCTGCCGTGGCCAAGAAGCCGAGCTCATCTTGTTGTCCCTCCGAGGAGCGCGAGCAGGCCACGAGAACGGGGAGCGCGAGCAGGACGGCGCCGCCACCATCAAGGGCGCCAAGGACCGCGCCTAGCACAAGGAGCAGGGACTGGCTTGCTGCTGATCGTGGGTGGGCGTGGGTGCGACGAGCACCGGCTGCGGGAGAGGGGCAGGGGCTACAACGGCTGGGCTGCCTATGAAGAGCAGCCTGCTTCTACACTGCTCTGCTGCTGCCTGCGCTGCTCTGCTTGCTCTGCTACTTCTGCTCCATGGAGAAGAGCAGGCCTGCTCTGCTCTACTTTTCTGCTCCACGGCGAAGAGCGGCTTGCTCTGACTCTGGCGGCAAGGGCAGCCTGCCTGCTTCTGCTCCACGGCGAATAGCAGCCTGCTCTGCTCTGCTGCTGCTGCCTGCGCTGCTATGCTGCTGCCCTGATGTGTGTGTGATGCCCTGCTTTGCTGCTACCTGCTTGCGCCGAATCGAGAGCTTGCCTTGGAATCCACTGGCGGCGCGAAATCGAGCTCCAAGCGCCCCGTGCCACGGCTGAGCTCGCCGTGGTCACCGCGGAAATTGTGTGTTTTGCCGTGCAGGTCCATGGCCCGCACCAGGAGGTCGTCGTGGTCGCTGTGGAGGTTGCGGAGGTCAAATCCCCATGGAATCTTGTTGTTGAATCGAACGGACCAGCGATGGTCGCCGCAGCCGAGTGCCGCTGCTCGCCTTCAGCTGCTTCCTCGGCGCCAAAGCTTGCGCTTAACCCCATAAATGGGTGCGGCTTGCCGTGCTGATGCTTATGGTCCTCTTCCCCACCACATACTGCCTCTCCTCCGGTCGGATTCCGGCGGTCCAAACTCCGGCCACCGTGTTTGACCCAGCCAAGTATGGGGAAAAGGAAGAGGATGACGGTGTGGACTGACGGCGTGGGTGTGAGGGACTTAACTGAACCGAGAAATAATAGTTCAGGGACTAAAATGACCCATGCAAGAGTTCGAGGACGAATTTGACCCAAGAGCAAAAGTTCAGGGACTACTTTGCCTATTTTGCCTAAAGTGATCCTGTCTAAATTTGGTGCCTTTGTGGGGAAGTCTTATGAGTCAGGCGGTTTGTTCCGTCTTTCAGTCTTGAACAAATCATTCTTCTTTTGGATTTAATGTGGTTTGTAATAATTACAGTTACATTAATGATGTTTGGCATTCCCGTTGAGGTCATGTTTAACTTTGACGCCATTAAGAGATTAATTGACATGCTTTTTAATTCCTGAATACAACACGTGAAAGGTACAAAGTGTGGTATTTGTGTGCAAGCAAAGCAGCCCAGCAAGCCGTTCCATACGGTTGAGGGTAGAAATACTACTACTTTAAAATTAATACACTCGGATGTATGTGAGATGAATGGTATAATCACTAAAGGTGGTAAGCGCTATTTTCTTACGTTGATTGATGATGCATCTAGATATTGGTTATATTTATTTGCTTAAAACCAAGATGAGGCGCTAGAACAATTTATAATATTTAAGCTGAAGTTGAGAACCAGTTAGATAGAAAATTAAAAGATTACGGTCTAACAGAGGTGGAGAATATCTTTCTAAGATATTTGATGAGTATTGTGAGAGTGTGGGATCATTCATGAGACGCCTCAGTCAAATGGGGTGACTGAAAGGAAGAACCAAATGGTGTGTGACTTAGCTAACGCTTTGTTGCAAAGTTCGGGGATGCCTGATGTCTGGTGGGGTGAGGCAGTACTCACAGTGTGCTATGTTTTGAATAGGGTGGCGCCCCGTAATCATGAGGTGACCTCCTACGAAGGATTAGAGGAAGGAAACCTGATTTTATCTCATCTTCGGACTTGGGGCTGCCTTGCAAAGGTAAATGTGACCATTGCGAAGAAAAAGAAATTTAGGACCTAAGACGTCGACTGTGTCTTATTGGGTTATGCATAACAGTGCACTTACAGATTTCTAGTGGTCATTCGAGACGGCGATGTCGCTGTAAATGTCATTATGGAGTCT